>CM063502.1:19024772-19182272 GCA_032207245.1 Pardosa pseudoannulata
TTTATCTGAGGAATCCCTACTTGAAAAGTGTATGTGCCGTATCACATTGCCTAAGAGATTTTGATGGGATTATTTAGATGGGTCTTGTAGGATAACACATATTTAACTCGCTGAAACAACATCTGAAAATAGAAAACCTTTAAAGTATAATATATTATACTTTATACATTTGAATTATTATACATTTAAATTTCAATATATAACATTGAAATCTGCATATTTTATATAAAAATGAAAGTCTACTTACTTGCTCAGGTTACTTTCAAATATATTAAATATGTATTAAAGTGCAAAATTATATAAATAATGAAATTTAGTTTAAAATATTATAGTATTCACTTGTTTGAAATTTTTCTATTATTTTGAAAATATTACTTTTTAAAAAGAAAATATTTTAATGACTAAATCTAGAATTAAGGGTATATCTTAAAGGAAGCCAATTGCATGCTGATTATATTTAGGATCTACTAAGCTACAATCTCATATAAATATGAATATTTACTTTGAAAAAGTCATCATGTTGATTTAAAAATATTATTTATTCAAACAAACATGTTTTAAAAAATAATTAAGATTAAAAACTTCAAAAGTTTCGACAAATTTAAAGGGAAGGCTTACTTTCAGAGTTATTTAATTTCATTCTAAGCTATAAAAATTCAATAAATATAAATATATAGTTTTTAAAATTCTCTACTTCTTTAGAAAAACATATCTAACAAAATGTAAAAGTAATTAGTATTTCATTATCAAGTTTAATCTTATTTAAGCATTTCACACGTAAGACATTTCTAAAGAATAAGAAGAAAAAATAAGTTTGTGCGAAGAGTTACATAAGCTTCTTTTCTTATCGATAGCTTTTCTGAAATATCCCTCTTTTGTTACCTAGACAAATACTATATTCGATAAATCTAACCTCAGCCAGGTTAACCTCTTTATGCTCTCTTACGTAATTTTTCCTCTTAACAATTTAAACAGAAAACGTTTATTTTTGTAAATTGTTTATACTAACATGTTACCCGTATTATAATATCAAACTGTTTTTAATAATTCTACACTAGCTGTGTTATCTTACACCAAGTGTAGTCCTCAAGGACATATTTTATCTAGAGAAATGTTTCTAAATATTATAAAAAGGTAAATGATTCCATTACCTCTGATGCATAGTATAAAGAAAGATCTGATTAGATCTGATTGCGTTTAATCATATCCATAACAACGTGTGTAACAAAAATTATGATGTGAAGTCATCAAGTTGACGCTGGAAATCAACTGAGTTAGAATTTTATGAAATTATTACAGTTACTTACTATAAGATGTGCCTAAGATACTTTTTATTATCATTAATCCTAGAAATTTATCTATAGAGAACTTGATATTTATTTTTATTATAGGAATAAAAGTAACCCTCTGATTTCAATTGATTTTGTATGTGTTATCAAGTTTTTTTTGGTTTATATATAACACATTTATACACAAAACATGATGATCTGACAATCCTTGGCTGCTTTTCTTCTTTCATGTTGTTTTATCTATTAGTAGATATCATGGGTAATTGTAAGTAATTCATCTTGGTAGTCGTTTGAATCAATCGCATTGCGTGTGCTGTTTGATGGATATAAAAAATCGATCCTTTTGAAGCGATATATGTCTGCGTAAAAGAGATTTAACCACAAGGCAATTCAATGGATAATCGTAAAAAAGTGACACGCAGAAATTGGTACAATAGTGCATGCAGTGAACAGCAACCAGCTCAGCTTTATGTCACGTGATCAGTTTAACACTTCAGAACTTCCTATTTAAAAATATAAATAAAAATAGATTAATAAAAAATATCAAATATAGGGTAAACAAAATTACTAAAAAATCAAATCGTAAACCAAAGTATTTTATTTTCATATTGATGCATAAAATGCGATAACATTTTATCTTTCTTAAAGATTTTTAGATTTGTGGAAAAGAGATTTGAGGGTGATTAGTCATATTTATCCAAATTATAAATCTTGTAATGAAAACAATATAATCCAACTTTATTTTCTTAGACATATATAATCTGTAAAGTATGTAATAATAAGAAATATTTGTAAATGTAAAATTTTGCCTTTTTATCAATTAACAACACTCATGTCCATAAATTAAGGATAATGAAGTTCAGGCAATGAAAGAGACAAAAGCAAAACAAATTTAACTTATTTGTACAGTCTATTTATTAAACAAAAGGTAAAGAGCAAAAAAGATGCTATATGTTTGACATAATTAATAAAAATTACGATTTTTACTCCCTGGAGCAAATTTCAAAAAAGAACCTATTTACAGAAAACAGTATAACATGGTTAGTATGATTGTTAATACGGAGTATGTCTCCCGGACGATGCAATACAAGCGTTAAAACGCCTACGCATGCTGAGTACCAGATTATCAATCTGATCTTGGCGAAAATTACACCACTCATCAAGCAATGCCCTCCGAAGTTCCGATAGACAGTTGGGAGGGGGTTGACGGGCTGCAATTCGTCGGCCAAGCATGTCCCACACATGCTCTATTGGATTCAAGTCCGGTGAGTATGCTGGCCAATCCATACGGGTGATATCCTCCGATTGAAGGCATTCGTCTACAATGTTTGCACGGTGAGGTCGGGCGTTGTCCTCCATATACAGAAATTCAGGACCCATGGCGTCCCGAAACAAACGTACATGTTGTTCCAGAATGACATCCCGATAGATGTGGCCTGTCATCGTTACACTCTGAACATGCAGGTCAGTTCTGGAACCAAGAATAATTCCTCCCCAAACGAGCCATCCTGCACCACCGTAACGGTGTCTTTCAGTGGTGTTCTCTTGGTGGTAACGGGTACCTGGCGCTCTCCATATGAAAGTCCGGCGAGAATCAGACTGCAAACTGAACCTGGACTCGTCGGAAAACATCACACAAGACCTCTGTTGCGGTGTCCACAATGCATGCTCTCTAGCCCAGCATAATCGCAGGCGACAGTGAGTTGCGGTAAGGGGAACACATCTGACAGGCCTAAGAGAATATAGACCAATTGTCCCTAAGCGTCTGTACACGGTCTGCCTTGAAACTGTCGTACCGGTAGCTGAAGAGAGCTGACGAGACAGGTCTGATGCTGTGCTCCGTCTGTTTCTTTTGGCAGTAACTGCCAAATAACGGTCATCATTCGGCGTAGTAACTCGGGGGAGACCTGTGCGGTAACATCTACTCACATTACCATCATGTTTGAATCGTTGCCAAAGCCTGGAGATGACACTCTGGGCGATTCCAAGTTCCTCGGATACTTCCAGCTGGGTACGTCCACATTCCAGTCGTCCGATAATTCTACCACGTAAAAAAATCATCCAAATGCTTCCTTTGTGCCATAACTATGCGGTTATTGCACTGAAAGGCTTTTAAAGCGCTTGTGAACAATTTTACTTCTTTGCTACCATTCCTTATATACCCCTTTCATACACTCTCGTCATTGTGACGTACTATCCGCGCCATCTGGTGGTTTCCTGCAATTTGCATATTCTTCTTCAAGATGTGTGTGATAATTCTACAGGTGAAATTTTTATTTTAGAGCTCAATTTCTGTGTGATTCTGAATTATCCTTAATTTATGGACATGAGTGTATATTAATATTCTTTACATGAAAGCCAATGTAACTAATTGTCACAAACTCAGATCAATAAGAAAAGTGTTTAATGCATAAAAAAATGCCTTGCTGTTTGGATTGAAAATACATGCCACTGAATACTTTGAGTTATTTTTTTTTCTCTCTCATGAACATGGAATAATCAAAAATTAATTTTTATAAAAAATTGTGACTTTTCACATTAAACCTTTATAGTCATACTAAATCTTATTCTGGTTTAGTATATAAAATATATATTTAATATATTTAATATATAAAATGCGTTAATTTAAGGATTTTTAATTATTCATTTTATTTACAGAAATATTTCAAAATTCAAACGAAAGGGTAAATAATTGTATTATCTCTCATGTATGATATAAAGGAACAATAACATGTGGATGATCAGCTAAATCAACAACCACTGTTATAAAATTATGTGAAAAGTATTCCGTTGGCTAATTAAGTAGACTTTAATTAGGAATAAAAACAAATAAATAAGGGGGTTTTTTAAAGAAAAAAAATAGTAATTTCTTTTTCTCAATATAGGTGATGTCGAGACAAGTTCGAACTAGAAATTATCGCACATTGTTGATATATTAGAAGCTATAATTTGTTCACATATGCTTATCTAATATATTGTTTAAGAAAGATCTGACTGCGTTTAATCATATAACTACGTGTTATCAAAAATAAACAAAAAATATGATGTTAAGTCATCACGTTGATGCTGAAAATTAACTGAGTTAGAATTATACAAAATTATTACAGCTACTTACTATAAGATGTGCTTAAGGTACTTTTTATCATTAATCCTAGAATTTTATATATAGGGAACTGAACATTTATTTTTATTATAGGAATAAAGGTAACCCTCTGATTTCATTAGATTATGTGTGTGTTATCAAGTTTTGTTGGTTTATAATTTATTATTACACACACACACACACACACACACACACACACACACACACATATATATATATATATATATATATATATATATATATATATATATATATATATATATATATATATAAAGAGAGAGAGGGATGAGTGTGTGTGAGAGAGAGTGTATATATATATATATGTGTGTATGTGTGTATGTATGTATATATAGAGAGATAATCTAAAATAGAGGCCGTCACTAGAAACATTAAAAAAATATGAACATTAACATGAAATAATACTTTTGATCTGAAAACATCTTGTTTCATCTTGTTGTCAGGTTGAGCTCAATATTTGGTTATTCAACAAATACAACATTTTTATGAGGGGGAAAATAGAATCCCTATTGAAATCCGAGGTCAAAACTAGTTGTAAATTCTCAGATAAATTTGACTTTTATGAGTTTATTCGATCAAGTGCTATATCCCTAAACATGTAAGATAACCCTTACTTAAGGAAAAAGTGCTAACTTCAATAAATCTTAAACAAGTGTTCAGTTTAATAACATATCGTTCTTTCTCTTTTTGCTTTTAAACAGAAAAAAAATTAATCACAGAAATTATGACAAAGACAATAATTAGATGTCGACTTTTTTACACTTTACCAACAGCAAATATTCTATAGCCCAAATTTCAGCATAGATTTTTCAGACAATGTTTTGCTCATTTCCTTTAAATAAAGTGTCTTGGTGCTTCAAATTTACTGCTATCTAACAAGTTTCTGCACATTTGGTGTATTAAGGTTAACTATTCACATTTATTCTATTTTTATAGATATTTCTATTAAGTAGCTCAAATGTATATTTCAAAAGAATACATTTCCTCTAAACATCAATAACAAAATTACAATTTAAATATTTATAGTATTTAATAATTTTATTCAATTCATTAATGATATATTTAATTTATGCTTACATGCGTTCATGCATATTATTTCATTAAAAATTAGAAAAAATTAAAAGCAACTTTATACCTTCTGAGAATTTTCTCTAGCGTATTTAATAATACTTTTGTATTATTTTCTCTTTTCCATGCCTTTTAGTAGAATAATTCTTAGAATCTCTACCTAAAGTGTAATACTTTATGTTAAGATTTAGAGAGAGAGTTATAGATACAATTAAGATGTAATAAATACTGTAGCAGATTTCAATTGTTAATTATATAGATTTTAAAAGTGAAAAACAAGCTAGCTTTGAACTTTTTATAACCATGTTTTATTTTAAAACATTTTTGCAATTTTTTTCTTTAGTTGTATAATTATTTTTTCTTCGTAAAAATCTTTTCTTTGTGTAAATTGGAAATCGGTATCAATGATTCGTTTTAATCTTACATGAAAGAAAAAAGAAAAGCATTTTTAGGCACGTGTGAAAATTCGATTTCTTGGAAAGCTTATATGCTAAAATTTACTTTTTTCTTAAATATCTTTTAATTATATAAAACATTAACTATTGAAAATCTGTTATATGTGAATCGGCACAGAAATATAAAGATGTATTTAATAACGTTCAGAAAAGTGTACTAGATATGATAAATGAATGCTTAACTTCTAAACTCAAAAAATACTTTTTTTTGCGATTCTACAAATACGTTTTATCTGAATTTAGATTATTAGCAAACTTGTATCCTTCCGAAGGAGATAATTGGATATATCTGATTATTTGATATTGCATACTTATTTTTAAAATTTCTAAAGGGTATAATCTGTAACAATGTCAGTTTCTTAGACTTTTGAGTTAATACATCGTCAAAAAAAAATGCAGAGCCTGAAAAAAGAAACACTTTTGAGGAGCTCTTCAACGCAACATGTCCTCAAGGCTTTTTGATGCATTCGAGAAAGTTTTTCATAAATACAATTTAGAAACTCTATTTCGTTCAACTGGCACCCGTACGAGAACAAGAATTAAATTATATGCTCTGAAATTGTCATAAACAATTTTAATAGGAGGGAAAACAGGAAGAAGAAATGCAAGTTCTGAAATGTCGAACCTGAATTCATTTTAGTGTGTTTACATAGCCTTAAGCTTGAAAGCCTATGTAAGGGAATTCTTCTAAATGGAAAGCCACAGAAAAGCCGCAAGAGAAGACGATAATTGATCAGATAGACTATAAATTCAGAGCAAATAAAGGCTTTGAAATGCTTTTAAGGGCATACGTTTATGTTCACATAATATTATATGACTATAACTGAACATTTAATCCGTGGTAAAGAAATAACTCTCAAGTGATTAGATGCAGATTATCCGTAGTTTAAGTGCTAGTTGTTTACTATTAAAATATTTCATATAAATTTTTCTTGGACAAAAAACTGAACTTACCAAAGATTCTCCCATTAAATCAAGTAATTCTTAGTATTTTAAAGGACCCCGATATTAGTCTCTTAAATACATAAGTATAAAGATACTTAGTCTGACGACTGCCATGCGAATTGGAAATACAACATATGAATTTTGGAATCTATTTACCTACATTTTCGACTGTTTGCATCTGAAAACTTGAGTCCTTTGATTTTTTTATAAAAGAGCCATTAGTTCAAATCATTCCAAACAATAATTTTGAGAATGTGTAATTTTTGTTGTTAAAATGAGCAATATAAGGGGATTATTAGTTTATATATAAATCATTTTTTTTCTATTTGAGACCAAAATTTATAAATCAAGATTCTAGCAACAGGAACAATTAATTATAAAATGACTAGACATTATGGTATGTTATTTAATTTATTAGCGCTTTAATACTATCCAATAGAATTACATCTACACTGAAATTGATGTTTACTTTTCATAAATAATGAAATAAATGTGTTGTTAATATCAGTTGTATAGTACATTGACATAAAAATTGAACTAATTATATTAATATTTTACCTAAATTTCAAAAATTTATTTATACCTTCTTTACAATCTACTGCATCTCAGTCATCAAATGAGGTTCGTTTTATAAAGATAAATACAGAACCAAATAAATATAAATGTTGAAGAAAAGTTTAATAAAAATCGTAGAATTTAGTCTCATTTCCACGTTTAGTGGGGAAACATAGTATCCCTGTGTAAGTCAAGGGTTAATTATATGTACCAAACCTGAATTACTGCAACCATACATGCCATGCAACTCGATTCCATATGCTTTACATTTATACGATAGCCCACTAGCGTATTTGTCAACGTCTGCCCTAACGTACATGATATTGTCCTGAACAACCTCATTTAGTTTATAACAGTGGTTACGAACAGTGGCGGGACTACCCACCTGTGGCATTGATGAGATCTACACAGCTACGAAGTCCAAAGGCCGCTTCTTGGCAATTAATACTAAAAATAAGAAAACTCATTTTTCAACATATGGTTTTAAATTCATTTGTAAATAGTAGAACGTAGTATTTAAAGACTCTTGACTGTATATATGACTTGAATATCACAAAACTTTTTGTAAAGCTCAGCCCTACTACTAGCAATATATTAGCTGTTCAATAATAAGTATATATCTACTCATTAAACTTTAAGCAAACCACAAATATTGTTTATAATTTTTGATAAAGTAATTTTTAAATATATATTGCACTTGATCCAATAGATGAACTTAAACGTATCTTTGGTTGAAAAAGGTAGAACGCAAATATAAAAAAGGAGAAAAGTATGGGTTGTTACATCAACTCATTTCAAAAAGGTAAGACGGTTTTTCCCAAAAGGTTGTGATGATTAATATTTCTTATGTAAAAGGACGAACGGTTATAAAGGTTGGAAACATCTGGTTCAGGTTTTTGGCTATGTTTTATATATTTCAAAATTCATACTAAATCACATTTTATAGAAAAATAATTTAAAATTAAAAAAAGAGCAAAAGTGTAATAGAAGAAGAATTTAAAAGGTTAATAAAAAAGGAACATATATGTCTTTTACTTTTTGGAAAACCTATTTTGGCATATTTGCGGAAGGGACAGTTACACATGGGGCTTGGAAGGAAAATTCCCGTAAGGATCTTAGGTATCAAAGCATTATTTAGGTTTATATCCCCTCTTTTTATTTGATTCTATTACTAGCTGTAGAACCTAAACACTATTCTAAACACTGCAATTTTTCTACATAAAATGTGATTAGGTATCAATTTGAAAACGTGGAGAACAACACACCCTAAAATTTAAACCAGAAGTTTCTAACCTGTTTAGGACAATCGCCTATTTTCCCAGTGGACCCATGTTATACTCTAAAGTGATCCAAATATGTCAGTGCATTCCACTTCTTTATAATTTACATAAATTGCAACAAAACATTAATATTAAGCATGTTGCAGACCCAAAATGTAACAGCTGTGTCTACGTGGTTTCTCTTCCTAAACTTTTGTATCCTTTTCTCCATAAAAAATGTTTATAATGTCTGAAAAAGACGCAATCTCTCCTGTCTTTTCCTTTTATCACGAGAAAATCCAAGACACCCATTGAAAAATTTTTCATGGAAAAAAGTGAATGAAAATACAAACTGCCGTTGTTTAAAGTCAGCAAAAACCGAAATTTGGCTGTGTAACATATTACATGGGTATAATAACTTTATGAGCGAAGTAAGACTACATTTAATATAATCAATTAAGGACGTAAAAATTTTTAGGAAAAACCATTCTCTTTAGAACAAGCAAAAAAAAAAAAAAAAAAGGAATCGATAGTTATATATGGAAGAAGGAAAACTGTACGTCTTAAAAAGTATGAAAAATACGATATATATAGTTATGAGATATAGAGTAAAGCTAAACAAAGTGAAGATTTTAAGTTTTGAAAATTTTATTATTATGAAATTTTACAAGTTGTTACTTAGTTAGAATATACTTATTTACTTAGTTACTTAGTTAAAATATACAGGACAAAAACTAAAATTATATTTTATTAACAAAAACCAAATCTAGAAGAATTTTTTTTTCATTTGTATATCTGATCTAACTATTGTTCAGTGTTGCTAAACACTTTGAAATGCAAAGGAATTTATACAATTGTTATTATGCTCCTTTGGTTTCCTTTTTATTTCGAAATCATAAGATCTTTTGGTGGTTTTATTTTTTTTATTCAAAGTAAAGGTTTTGTTCATTTTTTCCATCAAAACAAGTCTTGTTTGATTACTTAAGACATTTATAAAGCATATTTTCATTTGTTTACACGAAAAGAAATTTTACACTTCTGTAGATTTTAAGAATCTTTAATTTATAAGGAATAATAATTCTATGATGCATGTAATATTTGTGACCAAGTTAAACACGCAATTCATTTATCTTATTGTATTTTTACGATTGGTAGTCTTTAATAAGATATATCTAGAATACCTCTCCAAAATATCACCATGATATGTTGCACATCTATTCTTTCATCTCTTTCTGTTTTTTTTTTTTTTTTGTCCATTTCAACTGCTTTAAGGGATTTTGATTTATAATAGAAATTCTTCAAATTTTTTCCACTCAGCAAATATTGTCCTTAAAAATTATATTGTATGGCTACAAACTTATAAAAGAAATTAGAAATAATTTTTTTATTAATACCAAATACAGAATATTTTGAAAATCTGATATTTGGAAAAGCTAAAAAAGAAATATAAATATACAGTTTTATATTTACATATTCTTAATATTTTATGAAAATAAAAAGAAAGATATAAATTAAAATTTTAAAGATTTTTAATTCTTTTAGATTAAAATGTTTTCATCTTAGATAATATATACATACATATATGTATATATACATACATACATATATATATATATATATATATATATATATATATATATATATATATATATATATATATATATATATATATATATATATATATATATATACATATATAGGATGTACGTCTATCAATTTTATAAAAGAAATAAGGAATAAATTTCTATTAATACCAATATCAGAATATTTTGAAATTTTTATTGATTGAAAATCTGGAAAAGATAGAAATAGTTATTTTTTATAGCATACATGATAAGAAAGTTTTATGAAGTTGTTAAATATTTGAAAGTTGTTTGTTGGGTGCCACTACGGTCTATTGTTTTCCTAACGATATCAGGACTTTCAGCTTAAAGCCGATACGTACTAATATGACTACTGCAGGATTTGAACGTGTGAACTCGGAACTGAAGAGCAGAGCCTTACCATTACGTCATCGATCCGTAAAGATGTGAAGAATTAAAATAAGGAATATTTTAATTTTATTTGATTCCTACTTAATAACATGTTTAAAACATATGGAATAATTATATGTAACATTTAGGCAAAATATTGCTGCGAATCCATAAGAATAAAATAGCCATGAGTATCATGTAAAATATGCAACAAGTTGTTCTAATAAATAATGAAAACTATCTGTTTATAATATGAAAATAGAAATTTTTTTCATCTTAAACAACTCTCAACACTTACATTATATATAAAACTAAAAATGTGACAAAAGCTCAAAACGTTGAGAGATCAAAAAAAGAATTAATTTTATACTGGGAATTAAATAGCTTTAAGTCATTTATTTCGTAATATTCCCTTTTATTAATAATATGCATCGTACCGCAATTATACAAGGTGTATTGCAAAATTCTAAGAAGGCTTTTATAGTCACAACTTTTGGTCATAGATATAATATATTTCTAGTTACAAAAATATTTTAAATAAAATGAGCATTCATTTCATGGCGCCATATTTAAATTGAAAAATTTAACTTTGCTAAAATTATAAAATCTAAATAGTTATTCGTTTCCCCGTCTCTTGTCATTACGTTTAGTAAAAATTAAAAATCTTCTAAAAACCAAAGCACTGAACAATTCATTTCTCTGTGGCAAAATTTGACTGAGGCATTCAAAGCTTACGAAAATTTAAAGGTTTTATCTTCTTTTGAGGATTGGTTTAAATATTAATTACAGTAGTTCGAGGTTGAAATCAAGTTGCAACATTCCTTAAGGTTTGGTTTGGTGCTACGGTCTTCTTTTTGTAACACGAGGGCTAATGAGACCGGGACCTACAGCTTAAAGCCGATTCCGAACAGCTAGGAAGATCCACGCCACTGTGGGATTCGAACCCACGAACTCCGGTACTGAAGACCACACCCTAACCAATCGGCCATCGTCGGCCCCTTATAAGGAGAAAAGGGCAATAGGATTGTCTTATTTTACTGAAAAATACAGAATTTATCAACTTTACTGGAATATATGGATACCCCCCATTTAAAATCCCGGTTTTGGGGTAGAAATGAGGAACATATTGTACTATGGTTCTTAGGACGAGTTTCAATATTTAATAAATATAATTAAAAAAAAAGAATAACGTATAAAAACTAAAATTTTGTAATTTTTGTAACATTTGAATTTTAAATTTGTAAATACAAATACAATAAAAACAGTTTACTTTATTTTAAACATTTTTATATTTACACGTATATGTGTACAACCAACAGCTATGAGGGTATAGGCCAGTTACAGACTGTACAATGTACACTGTATGTTATACAGAAATCTAAACAGAAAAATTTCTCCATTTTGAATGCGTTTTGGTAATTGTCTAGTAACGTGAAGCCCAGATGAGAAAATTTATAATTTATTAAATACAGAGCAATAATACGCAAAATACGCTAAGCGATTTTTGCCTATTTAAAATCAGTCATAATAAGAATACACTGAATCTTTTCAAATATTTTAAAGCAATAAAGCTGCTATTTTAGATTAAATACAAACTTTCTTTCTTGTTGTTGATCATAAAGGACTTGACCACTGGATAAAAAAATGTGGTGGAAATAAGTGGAAAGATAGAAGGGTAACAACACTCAGACAGAGATTGCAGCAAGTTTAAAGATAAATGAGATACGCGCATTTATACCTATACAATAGGGTGAAATAAAATAACTCAGAAATTCCCCTTACAAGTGTTTGTGAGCCCTCATTTATATTAAACCACCTACTTAGGCAAAAATAAGGCACATGTTTAATTTAATTTCCCATTAATTTATTTCCCAAAGGGTTTTTATAGAATATTAACTATTTAAGTTAGGAAATCAATGGTAGCACATTCGACATCTATCTCATAACCGAAGAGTTGTGGGTTCGAGGTTCATTGTGTTCATTAATAATGGCAGGGGAACGTAAAATAGGTTCATGTTTGCAATCTTCTCTAAAATCTCAAACGATAGTTTGAGGGGTAGCAGGCAAAGACTAGGAGTTTTTTGCTTGGTATCTGCTTCTAATGAATATCTATGACTTGGTAGGAGCAATCCTATAAGAAGCCCTCGCATTTGAAATAATAATAGTAGTAATACACTAAAAGTTATGAAACTATGTACTCATATACATTAAATTATAACTAAATTATTTTAATTAATTCTTCATTTTCATCAGCTATATTTTTAACTAGTTCTGAAAGTGCTTCTTTCACTTTATTTTTCTTAGATCCATAAAAAAAATAATTTAATTCTACCCAAATATGTACAAAAAAATCTATTTCCATTTTAAATTTTAATATCATAAAGGCTTTCGAAACTTAAATTTAGGAAATTCCAAATAGTTCATGAAACTTTAGCATACAGACATTAACAGATTTCTTATAAATTAACTGCACAATTAGTTAACAAAAAATCCTAAATTGATCAAAACATATTTTAATTTTTTTGGGCTAAATTGAAAAGAAAAAGGCAATATCTCCAGTAATATTTTGAAAATGAACGAAATATGTCAAACATTGTATGTTTAAAATCACTAAATGTTTAAAAAATACTAATGGGATTGATAAGGTATTATTTCATTTTAAATTTGTACAGAGTTTCATACATTTAAATTAATAATTTCAAGCAATATTTGCGCTGCAGCAGGCTATTATACTACTCCATGTTCTTTGATTTTTTTTCATATTCACATGCTTCCAAGTCTTTTCATGGTTATTAAGTGAAGTTTGAGTCCAGTTTATAAAGTGATAAACAAGGTGATATTTTAACTAAATTTTTATTTTTTAATTTTATAATCGTCAATAGTTTAATCTACCTGTTCAAAAGCCACCATATTTGGTAGAAGTATTAATGACGATATAGGAAAAATGTTCTGTGGGAGAATTTGGCACTGTTCTAGTTTACATTGATGTTACACAAATGATTAATAAAATAGAAATTTCAGAACGCCACTTTACTGCAGAAAATTAGTTGCCCCAAATAATTCCATAGATAATATATCAGTGGCTGGGTGCTATTTGTGAAAATAAAGAAATTTCCCAAGAAACACTTGTTAAGGTAAACGTTATTTGCCACAACTTGTCATTTTATGTGCTTTTCCTATATCCTCATAGACTAAAATAATAGCTCTGCTGCCGTTTACATAATCGTGTATTTGATTTTCAACCTGCATTTAATAAAAATTAATGTCTCTGTACATTAAAAAACCGCCTCATTTAACTCATTGTCTTTTTAATTATCTTTTACGAACAATAGTATTTTCTCATATCATCATTCTTCTCTACTAAATTTGGTGGCATTTCATCTGGATTGAGTTACAGTTAGCTATGAGTAATGTCAGTTAAAAAAAATTAATATATCCGGAAGTTGCAAAAAGGAAGAGCGGGGAGGATGTAGATGAGCTGTCTGTGAAGTCGTACTGAAAAACTGAGTTCATTGATTATTGATTTAAAGTTTACACTTGTTTCAATCCAAGAATAATTGTAGATTTACACATCGGGAATCATCAAGCCACACCGCTAGAGACCGAGTTCACGATTAGGTTAGATAATTTTTGTTAGCCTCTCTGTTATTAATTTGCATTTTTATTCAGACACCATTAGTTCTTGAGTTTGAGCCGTAGTTAAGATTGTATGGTTCTTTACTTTAAATTAAATTGTAAGTTTTATATGTTTGAAAGATTTTTAATAAAAGTGCTAATTTGAATTAATAGTGTAGTTACAAGTTCCATAAAAACTTTAATTGTACGTTAATATATGTTAATTGTATGCGAAGAATATAATAATATTATTGAAATTACACTTATGTTAGTGTGACAGATGACTTAATATCTGGCAACTGGAAGGTAGAAAGAAAGAAAATATTTAAACATATTATATAATGTCCCTGTCCCTTAAACTAAAATCATGATTAAATCAAAGGTTAATATGCATTATTTATTTGGTTTAATGTTAAGGTTTAGAGAAATGTAACATTATTTCAGTAAAAAAAAAACTTACACAATTTTATATTGTTAACCAAGAAGCAAAACTTTTCTTTACTCAACATACTATGTAAGTTGCTTTAAAAACATTTCCTTCTCCATGTATATCTGACGATAAATGATACTGTAATGCTATCAAACATATAAACAAATTAAAAATGTATTGAATATTTAAAACTTAAAAATGAAAATTGAACAAAAAGGCAAATAGTTTTTTTTCATTGTACATTGACGTAAACTCAAATTTATAGATTAAAATAAGAATGGGACAAATTATTAAAATTTTAAATATTTTATTTCTTTTGATTAATTATCAAACAGCACATTTAAATAAAAAGTGATTATCGCAAACTACTCTCCAAATTTGTTCATATTTTATCTACCTTGCCAATAAATTATGGAGAATGTATAATCATACTTTGCAAAATATGCAATTCTTATAGATGAGGAAAAATAGCTATTTATAATATACATTTGTATTTTTTCCTCATACACCCATTTTATGTTGTACTAAAAAGGTAAAATCATTAAATCTTTCAAAAATGATTTCGCACATATAAGATTATTAGGTATAAAATGAAACTGCACAAATATGGAGAGAGAACCAAACATTCATTTTGAAATGTATAGATCCATTCTTATTCTTCAACATACAAAGCTTGATCCCTAGTTAAAAAAATGGTGGAATAAGCGAAGAAGCAAAAAGATACAGATAAGCAAAAAGTGGATTTATATCTAAAACACAAGGTGGTAAAAAGAAACTAAGAAGTTCTTACAAATAATCGTGAACTCTATACAAATGCAAATTTTGCAATAAGGAATTTATTAGAAGTTCAGAAATTCTGAGCATCAAGATACGTTTTGTAACGTTTACGATTTAAGGCTCAACTGTCAACAAAGAATTACGACACGCAAGTCCTGTGTTTGATAATTATTTTACTTAAAATGAAAATTATCACCTAATACTTAATTTAATCATGGTTTGATTTCAAAACCATCTAAAAAAAGTAGCAATTACATGTTGGGTTTTATAAATACGTCCCATATACATACTTATATATATATATATATATATATATATATATATATATATATATATATATATATATATAATATATATATATATATATATATATATATATTATTTGATCTAGTTATGCAAATACTGTACAAGTAAATGACAAAAGTAAAAGTTCTTAAAAAATGAGGGGGGGGGGTGTCATCTCCGTAACTAGATCTTTCAATCACAATACCTATTTTGCTCTTATGTCAATCAATAATATTCTGAATACTCATAAAATTTAAAAATTTTTGTATAAAGAAATTTGATAACGTTAAAGTTTTGTGCAAATATATCATAGCTCGATGCAAAGATGCTGTTTAAATTGACATCTATGAAAACATGAGAGATAGATCGTCTCTGCGCAAGATATGCATAAATTATGGCGTTTACAACAATTTCATAGCGTCTAGACAGATGAGATTTTATGTTGTTTTTTTAATTTAATATGGCACAAAGCATCAAGGAAAGTAATAAAATAAACAGTATTTTACAAGACAGCAAAGTTACTGCTAGCTACAAATTAGTTGTTCTGAGGTATAATTTAACAGAAAGACATTTGTTTTTATTTTCATCGATTAAATGTACTATAGATGCTTGCCATAAAACTATTCATTAAAATTATTGATGGAAATTTCAAAAAGGACGTAAAAATATAGTAAGCTATTAATTAAGTCCCTTTGTGAGGGCAGGTAAAATATTGTTTTTATAAGTTTTATGCTTTCATGAAAAGATTGTTTTTTAGTAAATATAGGGCACTCCATTACACAAACTCTCAAATTTGCTGTTATTTGTAATTTTGTCATTTGAATAAAATTTATATGATTTTTTAAGCTTTATACAAGATTTTACTTTTTCACCAGAAACATAAACTAAAATCATGACAAGTAACTAGATATGTTATAAAAGTTACAAAATAAATGCCTCATTACAAAATGTTTTAAATACTTATTTTACATGTCATTATATAATGTTTAAAATTACAGATCATTACTAATAAGGACAGGTTGTAATATTCAATTTATTTTAAATTTATTTATTTTTTACTCTCCATAATTACTAACAAGTTATTCATAAACAAAAACTGCTTGTAATTAATTTCTAAGGAACACACACATTTTTAAATAATTAATTACAGGTATTGATTAAAGAATTGAAAGCATTTGTACAATAAATGTAAAATATTATACTTATATTTTTTACGCAAAATAATACAAATAACAAAAAAATAATAAGAATCTCCATTGTAAAATGTTGGTGTCACAAGAAAAAGTTATTTTCTGATGGACGTTTGAGAGATATCAGTGTTTTAGTAAGAAATTTGCCCTCCTCGGGCACTAGTGTACATTTTGGCTTCTGTTATTGATGCTATCTACTAAACTATTAGGGGATTCTTAGGAGATATTGGGACACTCCTCAAATCGTTTATATATATATATGTATGTATGTATGTATATATATATATATATATATATATATATATATATATATATGTATGTATGTATGTATATATATATATATATATATATATATATATATATATACCTTTAGCATGCATGTTTGTTGGGTATGGACAGATAACTGTAATTTTTTCTAAGTGAAAATTAATTTAAACATATATATATATATATATATATATATATATATATATATATATATATATATATATATATATATATATACACACGCAAGAGCCCAAACATTATGACCAACCTTACATGAACTCTCCTGGATGACGTGGAAGGCACGTGATTAGGTGGAAGTAGTATTTAACTGCTGCTGGAGAGTCTGAAGAATCATTCTTTCACTTTCTTCTGTGTGTGATGGGAAAGACTGCGGATCTAAGTGATTTTGATAGAGGGCAGATTGTAATGGCTCGAAGGCTCGGAACAAGTATTTCCGAAACTGCACGACTCGTGGGTTGTTCGCGATCTACAGTTGTTAGTACTTATCCAAAGTGGATGAATGGCGGCGGTGAAACCAGCATTAGATGATATGGTTTGGACGTCCACACGCTATCAAAGAAAAAGGTCATCAAAAACTGTTTCGCATGGGGAAGCAAAACCGAAGCCAGACAGTGGCTCAGCTTACAACCTAATACAATGCAGGGCCAAGTAGGAGCACACTGTTCAGCGGGCACTGTCAGATATGGTGCTACGCAGAAAAGTTCCCACTTGTGTGCCTTTGCTGACCAAGCGTCATTGCCAACTGCGCTTCAGATGGTCCCTGGAATATCGCGACTGGTCCATGGATCAGAGAGAGAGAGTTGCCTGGTCAGATGAATCACGGTTTGGCATCACGCTAATGGCCGTGTCAGGATAAGCCGTCTTCCAGTCGAACAGTTGCTCCCTTAACGTACAATAGGTCATACACAGTCCGGTGGTGGCGGTATTATGATTTGGAGGACGTTCTCTGGGACCCGTGTTTGTGGTAGAGCAGACCATGAATGCTACAGGGTATCCGAACTTCATTGCGGACCAGTTGCACCCTTAAATGGTCTCAGTTTTTCCAGCTGGAAATGGAATGTTCCAACAGGACAACGCCCTGTGTCACAAGGCTAAATTTTGTTGGAATGGTTCCAGGAACATGATGCTGAATTCCAGTTAATGTCCTGGCCGCCTAAATCACTGGATCTCAATCCGATAGAACACTTTTGGGATGTCATAGGACGGCAGCTCAAAGTTCTAAGACCACCAATTCGCAATATATTGGATTTGCGTAACCGTTACTTAAACATCTGGTACAATATGTCTCCGGCCATCTACCAAGGAATTGTGGCATCCATGCCAAGGCGGGTTGAATCTGTGTTACGCGTCAACACAGCCTTGGGTGGGACAACTCGTTATTGACAGGTGGTCATAATGTTTTGGCTCTTGAGTGTATATATATATATATATATATATATATATATATATATATATATATATATATATACATGTGTGTGTGCATGTGTGAGCGATAATAATATTTCCACATACATGTGACTTCATTTTACATTTATTTTTGTATAGATTTTTATAATTACACTTAATATTGGAATTATTTTGTTAAATATTTATTGTTACAAATTGAAGTTAATAATAATAAATAGAATTCTCGGAATCATGTATTTTATGAAGTATGGATTTTTTTTCAATAAAAGAATTTTTAATTTTTTTAAAAAATCTGTCAAAAATAATTCGCTACATTATTATTAGCAAATGATATTCTTAAAAATTGTTTTGATATTTTTATTATCATCAATAATTTTAAGTAATTAACCTCTAATTTTTGTATTTTATTTGCTGTTAAAACAGATTTTCATATGAGTCTGCTAGTATCTTTTCACTATTTTAGTGCATTAAAAATTTATTTCTTTGCGTTTTAGCATTTTATCATAAAGATTAAAATGACCAAGAACAGATATTTTAACTTACATAAATTGAGAAATATTTCCCGTATTAAGATTTGCATATAAAGAAAGTGCTCAATATTTTATTCATAGATCATATTTCGAATATAAAAAGATATTTTATGGCACTCAAGAAAAACAAGAAGAAAAAAATAGCTTTCTGTCAAGAAAAATGGCCCGATATCTATCTCATAATTCGATCAGTAACATCTTGGTGATTGAAACTGATGAATGTTCCAAAGCATCTTTACAAATAAAAGTGAGAATTCAATAACACGAAGAAAAACGTTTCAAAAGTGAATATCATATTTGGAACTCAAATGCTTAAAATTGTGTTTCGAATATTATCGAACATAGACCCCTAGCACTCTAATGATTTTAAAATATTTTCCGATACATTAACGATGTATATGGGCGTGCGCAACAAAAGGAAAATGTATCCTTTGGGCGAATAAATGCTCAGCTTTTGGAGAAACTTGGCTTGTTCATAAAAGACTTTGCAAATGGGTAGACGGCAGGGAATGAAAAATACTTTATTTTTGTTTGGGGTGCCCTGGAGGATTGAGAGTCCTTCAATAAAGCTACACATCTCAATAATAGAATTCGAAGATATTTATGCAAAATTTGTTGTCTGCAGATTTTGTGCGACAAGCTAAAAGCCCGAGGCTGCCCAAAAGTATTCTTGGGAATAATAACAGAGTGACAGCCAAGGACCACAAAATATTTTTTATTTTATGGATATAATTCAAAAGTTTACCATTTTGATGTGTTAAGATTACTAAAAAAACAGCACTCACGGAACATGAAATATGTTTGTTTCGATTTAAATTATTTGCATTCGTTGTAAATGGTCTAGCTGAAATAAAGAATGATAAAAAAAAATGATTTCTCTTTTAAATGTAATACAGTAGTTAAATGCATATTATTTTTTTACTTTATTTTTCAAAGATCATTATGTAAATAAAATACGGGTTAAGGATACATTTGTGTAAATATAATAAATATATATTATGAGAGATTCAGGTTTATTTTTGCAAATGGTCTAGATGAAATAAAGGCTGATAAAAAATATTTCCTTTTCAAATGTAATACAGTATTGCATATTTTTAAACAATATTTTTTAACAGATTATAAAGTAAATAAAGTACGGGTCAAGGATACATTTGTGCAAATATAATAAATAAACGTTATGAGTGGTCCAGGTTTATTTTTAAAGCTATATTTAAAATCGCACACAAAAAAATTAATTATACCTTGCTGAATTATAACAAATGTACAAAAGAAAATGGGTTTCATAAATCTGGACATTACTGGTTAATTTTTCACGAATTTTGGATACCCACAAAATCCTCATTATGGAACGTCTTAAACACATACAAATTAAGAGCTTTCAGTTCTTCGTTTGGCAACGAAGAATTATTGATATACTGTAGAAATGTGTGATGAAATCTTTGGAATAAATGAATCTTGGTTCTAGGCTAAATTAAAGCCACTCTTGTCGAGTTGTAGTTCCTTTATCTCTGAATAAATGCCTCAAAAAATATTCCTTCAATAATTACTACTCATTTTAATACGGTATCTTAAAGATCAGATAGGCGTAATATGTTACATCGGAAAGGTGTTTTTGCAAATTTCATTTTAAAATATAGATCAAAATCTTTTGTGGCTGTAATGGTGGAAGGAATTGTCAAATAAATATTGAAACGTATGGGCACAGACGAATTGATTTTGGGACTGCAATGCCATTTGTTCTTACTTACGGTGGTTTTAAACCAAAATATTAGTAACAAAAATCTTGATTTCTGGAAACTTCAAACATTATTAAGTTATTCCTACGTTGATTATTTGTAAACTTCATGACAAATATAAATAAACTTTATTATTACATAAATGATTTGACACATAATTTGAAATCAGCATATTTAGATTTAAATTCATAAAAGCCTACTACCCTACGTGCAGATAAAGGGCGTAAAAAGCAACTTTCGGTTCTCAATCTATTGTTGAATAGGAATTAAAATGTCCTCTTTTTTAGTAGTAATGACATATGCATGCAACCCTTCGAAAACCTTCGTAGGAACATCCTGTTATGTGTTCTTAGGATTTTCACCACTTAAGGTATTCTAGATCCTAAAACTTTGATCCCCAAACTAATGTTGCAAAAGAGCTGGAATTTAAGAATGAGCTGAGATATGTTCTTACTGATGATCAACCGGAATTTAACTCATGGATAAAAAATGTGCATCTGTTGTCAGATGGGATAATACCAATATGTTTAGTCTACATACCACATAGTAATGTAAAACTGTAACAGGTTACTGTTCACACCAATACAAACAATTTTCATGGAGAATACATGGTTTAAAATTAAACGCATACATAGTGCAGGGTGCAACATAGATAAATCAAGGATACGACGAAAAAAGTGGTACTCATAATTTTAAAAAGTAATCTTAACAGTTTATTTTGAATAACTGTTCCAAAGAGAGATCTCCATGAAAAAAGAACAGTGGCGAACGGACTGAGATATTCCGGGCGTATTTAGAATCTCCCCAGTAGTAGCCAAAATTCTTGGAATTAGATCCTCTCCAGAATCAAATTGGAGACTCATAAACTAGACTTTTCAGTTGTCTCCATATAATAAAATTGAGGCAATGCAGATTAGGCCGAAGTACAGGAATACCGACCCATTGGTCTGAAAAAGTGAATTCATATATACATTTTTACATATGTTTCTTGCATAATATTATATACAATAAGCTTAGAAACCGAAATAATATTTTTCAGAATTTGTAGATTTTCTGATATTTATTGCAAAATGGCCTACATTAATATTATGTAATTTATTTCTATTCATCATGAAATTTATACAAAAACTTTACCTAAAAAATATTTACCATTGTAAAATCTTTTGGGTAGTAATCTCAAACTACATACAGATTAAAATAATATTAATAAAGAGGAGAGTTAATCTGACAATTTTCCAATCTGGCTTTTGAAATGTCCTCTAAATTGCTACATAGTAAAATCAATAATTTACCACTAAGTCATTTTGTTTATATTTAATCAGTAGTAGTATAGTAATATTAAAACTACATTAAAAATACTGAAATTATTTCTTATAATCAAATTTATACCTTATAATATTAAATTATATCCTCAAAACAATTATTTTAATTCCTTTTAAAAGAAAATGGAGAAAATCTTTTAAGATTATCTACTTCATTTAAAAAAAATCTATAATATATAATGCAACAAAATAAATATTTTTATGAATTTGCTAATTTATCTGTTTTGTATTCGGCATCCTTATTATTATATTTGGTTCTACAGGACTATTTTTTGTCCCCATATTGTGAAATAATATTTCAATAGTTGTAAATTTTTAAAAATAATTTTTGTAAAAAATTTAATACTATTTAACACTTTGATAGCATTCTTAAGAACTTCTTTTAGTAATTAAATTATAAAATGTAAGCTATGAATGAAAAAATAGTATAACTGTTATAAATTAAATTAAATTAGTTACGATACTTCATCTTTCCCGAAAGCTTTTTGTTATATATTCTTTTCTAGAAGTAGTCAGCTTAAAACAAAATGTTTACTTACGTTTTTATTCTTTCTCACCGTTAGATTAATTTTGATCACACTGAAGCGTTTCGACCTTTAAGCACTGTTCTTTGGCCATTTATCAACAAGTTATCATCTTATAAAAATATATTTAGAAAAGTACGAAAGAAAACCATCACCATTTCATCATATAAATTCACGTGATCTGGGGGAAAAGCAAAAGAAATTGACCTCCCATTTCATTTTGTTTCATCTGCTAATGGTCAGTAATTGATGGCTGTGGAGAAAACAAATCTTAGCTGAAAAGGAAGAAACTGTATAAAAGAATGAAATTACTCACCCGAAATGTATTTGGGTTTACTCCTATCGGACTCCTAAGAAGCTTAATAAAAGAAAAAAAACTAGACGCTCATTCTAGAATTGAATGAGATCTTGCTTTTTCAAAGGACTGACAGTAGTCTGCACTCGAATAGAGTTTGAAATGTTACTTCGGATTATGGATCCCTATTGCAGCTAAAAAACGGCTTTTTGTGGTGTAAACCTAGTAAAGGACAAGATTTACTTCAGTTTTCTTTTTCATATTTGCCGCAAAATTCATGTAAGAGGTTTTCTGCTACGTTTAATACTTAGGAGAAAAATGAAAAAAAAATCCTGAGAAATTATTTGATATGTATTTCATATTTGTCATAAATTCGAGTTCGTTTTGATTCATGGCTTTCCTCCTGGGTTTAAATCTTGTACTCTGATATTTTTAAAGACATTTGGCCGCAAAAGTAAGGTTTATTTTACTTTTTAAATTTAAAATGTTTATTGCTTATATTATTTTTATGTATTTTCATAATGCTTTTAGTTTCCTTTATTTTCAACTCGAGTTGAACTCAATCATAAAGTAATATAATTATCATTATGATTATATGTATATATATGTGTGTGTTAGTTTGTTTGTTTATACGATTGTTTTTTCGATTTAACTTGCCTTCGCGAACGATGGCCGACTGGTTAGGGTGCTGACCATCGGTTACGGAGTTCGTGGGTTCGAATCCCACAGTGGCATGGATGTTCGTAGCCGTTCGGAATCGGCTTTAAGCAGTAGGTCCCGGTCTCATTAGCCCTCGTGATGCAAAAAGTAGACCGTAGCACTCCAAAACCAAAACCAAAAAAAAATAACTTGCCTTCGCACTTACTGTGGTCAAAATATGTGGTTATAAACAAAAATAGAAATATCTTAGATCATGAGATGCATTATTTACTTTCAAAATTAAGTTTCATAACTTAAAAGTGGTAAGGATTTTTTATTAAAGAGTTTGTTTGAAGAAGAGTAATTAGAAAAAGAGCTTAACCTTTTTAAAATTTAAATGATACTATTTTATAATGAGCTAATTCTTAAGGGGATATAATACTTAGCTAAACTTTAAAAATATTTAACTTTTAACAGCATTTTTTTTTTAAATAAGCATGAATTAATTAAAAAAAATACCTTAAAATGTAATCTGAGAAATAAAAAGAGAGAAATTTTGACTCGGATGGAAAACGATTATTTAAAAAATTCAGCAACATTCTTTAGAAAATTGACAGTGATACTACATATAAACAGTTTACATTCTTTTAACCAGATGCATTTATATAGAAACATAACCCGGTGTATTAGGTTAAGGTAAATGATGACTGACTCCATTTAACTTTATAAACATTTATTCATTCACACTTAAATAGAAGTAAAAATAGAAGTATGCGCGAGAGCGTTGGTCGAGAGCGTCCTCGTCCGATGGATCCAACTCTTTGTCTCTGGTAAGCTTTGCACGCGCGTTAGAGTTGAGTTGCGTAGAGTTGAGTTGCGTTAGAGTTGCGTGGAAGTCGGTGGCTCACCATGGAGTAGCAAAGTCTGGACACCACAAGGTTAAATGCACTTTATAGAAAAAAGTTTGTGCAAAGTTTTCTTGTTTCTAATTGCTACAAAATATTTTAAGCTCTATAACTCCACAAAATATTCAACATTTTATAAACTTCAAGAATACCAGAATTGGTTTTAAAAAAGTGAAAACTGGTTGTACTAAAAAACTAAAACTGGTTTTACCAAAAAATTAAAGATTCGACTGCAAATATATGACGTGATAATTGAAATATATGTACAGTTCCACTGTTTTCGAGACCAAAAGAAAAAAGAGGAATCTGCATTTTTGGTTATATTCTGCTGTTTTCAACTTGGTATAAATAATCTCACTATTCATAAATTTTCAATTATTCAATATTTAGAATTTTTATAAATACAATCCCAAACATTTCTACGCATTTTTATTCATATTGTTTATTAATGTCAAATGGAACAATAGCTGTAAATTGTTTTCATCATCGTTCGTTTCTTGCATAATTTAAGCTTTAAATTGTTTTTTCACGAAATTCATGTTTTTATAGTTTTTAATTCAAACTTTATAAGCTATTTCTAATAGCTTTATAAAAATTTCTCTATTGGTGTAAGTGAACATATACTACAATTTACAAATAATTACTTTTACGTTTTTTAAATTTAGTATTAAAACTACTAGTTATTTCCCCTTCATTTAATTTCCAATATTGTTTTCACATAAAAAATGAATAGATTTTACTTGATGCTTAATGTAGATACACAAATATCGTTTTTGTTTCTGAAAGAGACTTTTAACCTGAATGTAAAATATTTTATGATATCACATGTAAAAATCTCTCGATTTTCTTATCTTCCAATGTAGAGAATAGAAAAGTGTTATCTTAAAATTATTTTTTTAAATAACGAATTATAAATGCTTCTATGAAACCTGGATATCTCATTGTATATACTGGAAAAATGTCAGGTGAAATTTAATCGTAATTCTTTTTAAACTGTTCAAAATCTTACTTTTGTTCAATTTTCGACTCATCA
The DNA here is from genome assembly GCA_032207245.1 of Pardosa pseudoannulata. Classification (NCBI taxonomy): domain Eukaryota; kingdom Metazoa; phylum Arthropoda; class Arachnida; order Araneae; family Lycosidae; genus Pardosa; species Pardosa pseudoannulata. The sequence goes on from CM063502.1 coordinate 19,050,414, forward strand.
GTAATATTGAAGTTACTAAAACAAAACTTGTAGAAAAGAGTATAAAGTACTATTGCCAATTCTGTAAAGGGAATGAACAATTTTAACTTTGGACTATTAAGCTGCTGTAAGCTTGGCAAAACTTTTCTGTAAAATGTTTCCATCCCATTCAGTTTTGAAATACAAAGTGAGTTTTAATTGTTTTTCCAAAATAAAAGTGTTGATACAACTCATCCAGACCAGATATAATTTACTAAAGAACATATGACTATATTCTATTCTGAGACGCAGAAAATAGCCATTTTAATTTTAATTCCAAACTAAACTTGCAGCAGTTCAAGGATATTGAATAAACAATACCAAATTTTGCACAATATGGTTTATTGTTCAGGGTTAAGCTAATAGCTAGTGATCTAACCGGCGGTCACGCTTGTTATTGCAGGGTTCACACTGGTGAATGAATGACTTGCACACATTTTCGAAGAATCCATTGTACCATTTTTAAAATACGACGTTTTAACTCTCTATGGAACCTTCTAATAGCAAGTACACTGCATCACTGTAAATTTATATATCGTAAATTATTGATTATCTTCCTTAATGAACATGCTATGTTGACAGGTAGAAAATGAGTTAAGAGGCGATGACTTATCCATGCCCGATGTACTTTGGCTTTACTGTTTTATGTCTTTCAGAGTGTAATCCGGCCATATGTTCTATGATAATTATGGCTCATCTGGATGAATATTACCAACTCATTTATTTTCTAAAAGCAAATTATTATCATTCTGTATAACTAACAAAAAAATAAAAGCATGGGATTTTACTATTTGTCATCTTAAAATATACAATTTTGTCCAAAATTAAAGTTACAAGCACATTTTTTACAATAAATACAAATATCTGTCTCTGTTATTTCAGAAACTGACGACAAATAGTGCAATTTGAGAAAAGAACTGCAATTCATGATTTCAGTGCCTGTTTAATAGTGAGGAGGGACATTTTTTTAATAAAAAGAATGCCAGTGGAGTTGAAAATTGGAAGTTTTCCGGAACTATTATTTAAAGTTTTCTGGAAAAATTTATGTGTGGGGTTGTTTTTTAAAATGAAAAGAACACCGGCCACACAAATAACAATTAGAATTACTACATAAAATCCCTCTTACATATTCACAAGAGTCAGTTTATTTTCGAGCCGTGAACACCATTTTAGGACAAGGAGATTTGGTACCATGTCCTCTTCAGTGACGTGTCGAGTTTCAGTAGCCCAAAGTTATTTTCGGCGAGTTTTGATTAGGAGAGAACCTTAAAGACGCTATTATCCTGTAAACGTAAAAGAAATCCATCTTTAATTTACCACTTGCATCCTGGTATTGGGAAGAATTTTATTGGACTGGCGAATGTCTGTCCACATCTTCTATGGCGATACAATGACGGTAAAAACTATGGATGAGATTCTCGAGGCCTACGAGCGACGTTTTCGAAATTCTGTGGAAGACCAATTCATTTTTAAAGACGATGTTACCCAAGCTACACTTTTCTGTGATTATGTGGAAGAACAGTTTTCACAGAGGTCTCCAGACGTTATTCCCATATAGCACGTGCAATTAATTATCTTTGAAAAGTCATTGCATTTCTATAACCTCCTCCAAGGATTCATCAGGTTTTTTTAAAATTGTTTATTTAATTTTTATTTATAAACGAGAATTATTGCTACAATCCTTGATAAATAGCTGCATTAATAGTATGAGAGCTTGATGTGATACATTATAACATGTATCACAAAAGGAGCCCCCCTTGTACTATAACGTACAAGGGGGGGGGCTCCTTTTGTTACACAAAGCAATAAACAGTAATGACGTGTCCTATTTTCACCAATGTTTCTCTCATTTGCATATCACCGTATAATGAAGTCCTCTGCAAATTTTTAGATACCCTTTCCTACTTTACAGTATGTGGATTAGTATTAGAAATTTCCAGGCATCAAACCAATTTTTTTCTAGAAATATCTTTTATGTTTTTTACTGTAATTTTCGACACCAGCATAATTTTTACCACAATTGACATATTATTACTACTTTGAACAACTTTTAAAGCAAACGAATTTTATTATTAGAATCTCATTTGTATTTCAAATACTCCAGGTGGATTTCTCATCTTAATATATCTTCAAAATCTATCGACAACTTAAATTGTTAGTACGAAGAAAAAATTAGTTAAAATTAATATACTTCAAAGATCAAAGATCTATGTTTGTTTTAAAGTAATATGTTATACATATTTTGTACGCAAGAAATAGACGTTTTAGAGATCATTCATTTTCTTCTAAATGCACATATTTCTTATAAATACTTCAGATAAAAACTAAGTTTTATGCTCATGTCTAAAAGTGTCCTATGAATAAAAATGACTGTATTATACGCAAAAGGGATGCTTAGAGAAAATTTTATATAAAGTTTCTTAAAGAATTAAAGTTTATTAACTTTTAAAATTATTAAAATTTTATACTGAAAATGTAAACACTGCAAAGAGTTTTACATAAAGATTTTTAAATATTTTTATAAACTAAATTAAAAACATTTTTGCACACTTCTGTATCATAAGTTATATTATATCTCAAAGGGAATAAAACTTATAATGCCAAGCTCGTACTTAAAAAGGATTTGTCTCAGATTTTATATTTTCTCGTTTAGGTGTACATCTTGCAAACTATTCTTAATAGCGTTATAAAATTTTATGTACTGATCTATGTACATTACGTTTCAAGCATGAAATAATTATACTATTGTCGTTATGAATTTAAACTTTGAATTTTTATAGTTTAAACTTTAGGCCAGTTTCTAACTATTAAATTTTAACATAACTTACATATAATTAATGTAAGGAAGTATACTATACACATATGGTGTTATCAATTATATCTGAAAAAACTGTGTTGTGAATGGAAAATATTCTTTGACGTATTGATTATTTATAATTTACAATTTCTGCATTATATTTCAAAATTTAAAAAATTCATTATAAAATTTCTTTAAATATTTTAGGCTTTTCAAGTAAAAATTAAATTTTCCAATAAATCTACCCCACAATGCCAGTTAAAAAAATCTTTTTAAAAAATTTCTGTAAAATTTCATTTCTTGTGTTTTGATTCACCAAATGTTCAGATACCCCTTAATGGGGTTTTCACTTTTTTTTCTAAAAACATATGGTATCATTGTTGTTCATACAAAACAAATCAGCATTAAATACAACTCAAAGTTTTTCAAATCATCAAATGACTTCCAATATCGTAAAGAATATTATGTTAATATCAGAAAAAACTTCGTTCATAATCCTCAAAACACATCACATTTTTAAAATTTTATGCAGTTTATAGATATAAATATTATCTCGAGATGTCTCCAGATTTTTATCCGTAACTTCTAAAACAGGAAATGGCATTTTTAAAGGATTTCCTAAAATAAGAAAAATGTATCTTGGATATCATAAGCACTTTTAGAATGACTCTCGCTGTAAAAATATTTCTTCTTTAAAGCCGATTTAACAGACCCATGTGGTTTTGGACTTTCCCGTAGTTCCTATTTTCACACACAAAACTACTTACAACTTAGACAAGTCCCCATTTCAAAGGAGTAAACAGGAATTTCCGAGGAATTTTTTAGTAGTAGCTGAGGAATGCACTCTACTCTGTGATTAGATAATAAACGCAATGATATAATTTGTCAGATGTAAAATAAAACTTTAAAAAATAGTGTGATTAATAATATGATTATACACAACCGTAGGTCTAAACTAAGACGCATTAGAAAATTAATTTTATGCAAGGGTTTAAATAACACACCACACAACTCATAGTTGTTGATTAGTTCATAAAACTGAATACTCATATTTTTAAATATACCAATATTTAATTTAATTTTAATTTATCTCATATGAGATTATATACGAAGTATTTCATAAAAAGTAATTTATTTTCAGAGAATGTCCTATTTACATTCAATATTTGGTAAAAATTGGTAGCATTGAATCTTATTAGAAGTTTTTTTTATCCTTCTGCCAAACATATTGGCTTCTTCTTAATTTATTTCTTATTCACAGTCGTAATGGTACCTACAATCCAATAAAATAAAAACTAATGCAAAAAATAAAAAAAATATCAAATTAATTCTCTATATCAATATTTTTTAGAATAAATTCCATAATTACACTTATAACTAACCTAAATATATAAGAATTTTACATCTTACTTGATTCATCGCACTGTCAAATTTGTATCTATTGTAAATTAAAAGTATTACATTCCATTTCGTGTAACATTTTAAAATAGAACACTTTTTCATATTATCGATTTGTAAAATGTCACTGTCAGAAAATGAATACAGTCATTAAAGAAAATTATCAAAGTTACTACAATGTTCCAGTTATATCTATATTTCAAATAATCTCATCGGTTATCTAATTTGTTGCTGATTTCCAAGTTTTCTATATTGAAGTTGAGCAATGATTTCCAGAAACAATAATTTTGGCCATATACTGTTAACACAAATTAGCGTATGAGAAACAGGATGGCATTAATGTAGGTAATTCCAGTTTTACTAGTTGGTTTGTGGTTATACAAATATGTCATGTTTGTTTCTGCAATTTAATAAATATTTGTGTTTAATTTGATTCTACTCATAGCTCTTTTATTTCGTAATGGACCAGATTTGCTTTAGAACAAACTTCATGATCGTTATTTTCTGTTAAAAGTATAACATCAAAACTAACGTATTTAGCGACAATGTATAGCCAAATACATCTCTCTGTTTCAGCTATATTTTACAAATTCTGTTTATTGATTAAATGACTGTTTTTTCTGAAAATAACAATGAAATTATTCTAAACGAACACAGAGATTCACCTCGATACTTCCTCGATACCCTACAAATGAATTAGTAAGAGAGAGTGGCAAATGAACGTTTCATTTCCCCTTTTTACCTTAGATATTTCCCAAACTTGAATCAGGATTAATACTAAATCTCCAAAATGACTAAATAAGTTCTAGTATTGGCCCATCTTTAGTACACCTCATAGGTTAGAGCAAAATTAGTGCAGGAACTGGGAGAAATCCTGAATCCTGTCTCTTCCCAGTATAAAAGAATAAAAATTCAGCAATTAGAAGTTTTTGTTACATTACAGAATGCCTCCAACTCGTAAGAAAATATAGTATCCTTATACTGGCTTATTAAAATACACTATATTGCCGATGATGACCGGCAATTGTAAACATACTGTTGAATATCTAGAAATATATACAACGAGTTATCCTGAAACCTCAGGCTTGTAAACAAAATGGTATACGTCATATATTTCAGTTGAGAATTTTTTCCGACACCCCATAGGGGACCGTCAACAGATTGAAGAAAAATGAATATGTTTTAGATAACCCTGTAAAAATAATGCATGAAAAGCGTTGAAACTTTAGCACATGATTACGATGCTTCTTGTAATTTTTCGTGTTCATTGTTATGAGGATATCCTATATACTCGTGCAGAAATTAAGGTTTTTATAAAAATAATCCCGAATTTCTCTAAGTGTTTTGCTTATAATTTTCAGAGTTTTCAATATCAAAGAATGTTATTTTCAGGACGCATGACAAACAACGTTGAACACAACACCCTGCAATTCTAATAAAAAAGTAACAAATATGGAAGGAAAGATAAGCAGATTTACTAAATAATGTTTCACTGCGCATGCGCTAATTTAATCAAAATATAATGTACATAATGTATTATCTAAATGTATAGAGGAACTTTTGTGAAAGTCCCAAAAACACAGCTTCAAAATTCTGAAAATGATCGTCAATAGAATAAGCTCAAAACCCGTTGTTCCCAAATGGCCACATTATTTAGTAAACCTGCTCCTCTAACATCCAATATTTATTATTTTTTAATCCTGATTGTTAGGTACTGTGTACATAGTTGACTGTCGTGCGTCCTGAAAACAGATTTTTTTGATATTGAGAACTCTGTAAATTATAAGCAAAACACTTTGGGATTGCTTTTAGAAAAAACTTAATTTATCCAAGAGTATACATGTTATTCTCATAACAATGAACACATATTATTACAAAAAGTATCCTATTCATGTGCTAAAGTTTCAAAGCTTTTAACACATTACTCTTTACACGGTTATCCAAAGCATATTTGTTTTTCTTCGGTTTGTTGACGATCCCCTATGGGGTTTTGGGGAAAATTATTAGCTAAAATATATGAGTCTACCATCTTGTTTACACTCCTGAAGTTTCAGGTTAATTCCTCTAGCATTTTGTTTTAGATATTCAACAAAATGTCTACAATCACAAGTGACTGGTTATCATTAGCAATATAGTGTATATTACTATTTTCGTGAAGTTTCATCCTAAAATGTCCAATGGAACATGGTTAAACAATTTAGGTGACTTGTGTAAATGATGCGAAGCTGAAAGAAATGAGCTTTTACTTTCAAGTTGACATCAAAAAACAATATTGAATTTCAGTACCAGTCTTTAATTAAATGATTAAATAGATAACAATAGTAAGAACAAAATACTCGGTACGTGTAAATTATTTTTAGCAATGTAGGGGAATACATCTATATTGAGCGCAAAAAAAGAACGCTTAATAAGTACACTTCCTTTTTTAATAATTTTTGCCAGAATAACCTCTAAAATTATTTTCTTAACTTCCAAGCATGCCCGTTTGAGAATGTTTCGTTACTCTCACACTAAATGGTGTACAACAAACAAATAACATCTCATTAATCTTTTAAAAACTTCTTCAAAAAAGGTGTTTTCCGTTTTATTTCAAACTTTAAATATATTAGTTTAAATACGCGTAAAAAAATTCTATTTCAGAAATTTGTTTAAAGTTTTAAAATAGTCTAATGATGCTTAAAAGAGAATAACTATGCATAATTTTTAATTAAGCTTGTCTTTTAAGCTTATAATAGCTTCCTTCACATTTAATATGTGTAAAGTTCAAATATTGAAGTTAAAATTGTATGCGCTATCAGTCATTTACGGAAAAAGAAAAAGAACAAATGCAAATAATCGATTAAAATTTTAAACTATAGAAGACTGATATTCTCTGGGAGAAAAGTCTTCGACCGGAAATCATAAATAATTCCCCTAAAAAAACACTTTCAATTGTTAAAAAAATACATTTAAAGATATGATTCAAAAGTGAAAAATAACCAAAGTATATTTGAAATAATAAAATAACTGGTTGTCATAACAAACTGTTTTTAATCATATACTATAAATATTTTCATCACGAGTTCTTACCCATTTTTAATCTTACCATATTTATTTTTATTACAACATTGCAGCAGAAATTCTGTTATTAATATCTTAAGTAGATTAATATTTTTTGCATGAGTTTAAGCTAAAATACCATTTAATACACCCCATTAAGTAGAAAGATACCGAAAAGATTAAATTTCAATGTAAAATAAGGATCAATATTTGATATCTTAGATTATAATAAGCATCATAGGCTTCCAGTCAAAAGATTGTGCTATTATTTTATCGTAACCAATCTAAGAGTTGATGCCCCATAAATTTATTAAGCTTCTTAAGAAATTAGAGAATGCTGTCTTTTACGCTGAATGACCATATAAAGAAATTCCTAAAAAGACAAAACATTTTCTATTTGGACCAACGAAATCTGTCTAGCCAGTGTACCTCAGTCGGAAGTTTTATTTTGGTATCCTGAAATAACATTATCTTGCTTCTTATTACCTAATTCGACTGTCACCGATGCAGAAGGAAACAATAAAGTTCGTAAAATATAGGAGCCGGAAGAAACAATGGTAATTTAGTACTGAGATTAAGGCAGGACTAAGAGAGAGTCGATGGCAGTCTTAACTATCTATCTGTCATGTACCACGTCATAAATATACCTTCTAATATAATATTAATTAAATAATGTTTTTTTTTCAAGTTCTTGTTTCTAAGCGATAGCATCGTATCAAAACATTAACAAAGCTTTGGAAATCTATAAAATAAAATTTTACAAAAAAATTATCTTTAATGTCGTGTATGATGCTTTTTGTTTTGTGTAATCCACGTTTGTCCCGGTAGAATAAAACGTCAAAGGAAGAAATCCTAATTAAATGTATTTATATAAATTTTATTTCTCAATGTATTTCTTATATATTGTATTCGTTAAGAGGTTCGAAAAAGATATATTTTCTGCCTTTTTTATTCATTTCACTGAATCATATTTTATAAGATATATACTTTTAATAAAAAATAATAAAATATATTTAGATAGGTGTTTAAGGAGTAAAATGCTATAACAAATAAATAACTTTATCGCAAATACAAATTTTAATTCAAAACTATACAGATACAAAATACAAAAATTATACCATTAGAGTATTTATATGCTATAATTCTGTCTATAATTTTAACATATTTGCTTTTAACTAAAGGCAAATTTCTCCCTCTCTCTCTCTCTCTCTCTCTCTCTCTCTCTCTCTCTCTCTCTCTCTCTCTCTCTCTATATATATATATATATATATATATATATATATATATATATATATATATATATATATATATATATATATATATATATATATATATATATATATATATATATATATATATATATATATATATATATATATATATATATATGTTGTATAGCAAGTATGAGCCAAAGGGAAAATTTATTTCAGCATTTTCAAACATATATTATTAAACTAAAAATCTTCAGAATTGGAATATTTATTTAAATTCATAGTACACTTGGTAGACTTTTAAGTAATTTTGGAGCACTTGATTAATATTCTAGAAGTTCAGCAATAATGAAATGGCTTTACAATAAAATGTGTTAGTTATAGGATGCATTCCAAATAGCATATTTTTTTTGTTCTGAATATATCTTATAATGATGGGTATTAATTGAAAATACGATTTCAAGAACAATTTTTATGTGAACAAATTGATTATATTCTTTTACTTAATGCTCTAAACTCTTACTTAATAAATCTAGAAAAATTCAACGTATTTCCAAATAGGTTTTATTAGAATGTCTGAAACATAAAAAAAATAATCATACTATTTCCTACAAGGGTTTTGAAATGCTTATTATGATAAATAATTCTTTGTTTCAGTCGAATTCAGTAGCTTCAGGCTTGTGCGTTCCGTTTTCAACACATTGTCTCCTTATCATGTGTATAATTTAGACCACGTACGACAACTTAGTACTCCCTCAGATTTTAATTATAGACCCTTGAATATATTATGAAAATCATTTACATTAAAATTATTTTAAAACCTGTTTGTATGAATTATAGGTCATTGTGGATTCTCTAGATGTTTTATTCCTATTTGTAGATAATGTTTATAATACTAAAAATTTCTTCGCTAATGATAAATCACTTCACAAAGGCTTTTTCACCTTTATGAGTAATTTTTTACAAATGTTGTATTGAGATCATCAACAGATATCTTTATTGTGTGGACCAAACCTCTTAAATAAATGTGAAAATTGTCGAGCGTCTGAAATTACTTGTATACTTTTTCTTTTCATAATAAAAATATGGAAAACGACTTTGTACATGACCATTAAATGATAATATTCTAGACAATAATTTGTAAATTTTAATACGTAAACTTAAGCTACAAATGTATGTATGCATATAGAATGTGCAAATGTGAGTAATATGTATATGTAAAATCTAAGTATGCATGTTTAAATTTATAAATGTATTGCTGAATATTTTGTCTATTTAAATATTTTTTATTTACAAACAAATCATAAATTCTATGTAACTATAAAATCTTATTTATATTTTTTTAACAAAATAATGCTAAATATTCAGATTTAAACTTCGTGTTTTTAATTTTTTGGCTTTTTTTTGTACTGTCAGTAAAAAAAAGGCTTTATCAAGGAAAAATGAAAAAAAATCTTAAATTGTTACTTCAAAGGTCAAGGTAAATATGCTGGCAAAATACATTCAGTTATTAATTATTTAATTTCTCTGGTAAGAAATTTTACCAGCTCTCATTAGATATGATATAACAACTTATAAAATAAGACAGAAATTAATAAAGGTGTCGACCGCATAACAGGCTTTTAACGATGAACGTTAGCTTTCAATGAAGAAATAAGAAATTATAAACAAGCCAATTTCTTCTGCATCTTCTGACTAACCCTTTGTTCATTTGATTCCTTTTCATTTATTCAATACAAATTATATATTAAATTGTAGTATTTGTTATATATTCTTTATAAATATGTGGTACAACATAAAATAAATCATAAAATGTCTTACCTTTTAGTAGTACTCAGTGAGCGGTGGTTGTAAGCACACTTCCATACACAAAAAATAGAGGTTAAAATTAAATTAACTTAATCTAAACATTACTAAGAAAAAAATGGCCTTGAAAATAATTATGGTAATTTTAAGCTTAAATGGTAATGATGTTAAAATATTTAATCTTGAAATATATTGCAGCTAACGTGCCTAAGTTAGAATTTTAGAATTCTTGCATAAGAGAGCCATACTCACGTATTCACCCCATCCGTATTGTGAGTTAGATGTATTTGTGAAGCGCATACATTTGTAAAAAATACAGAGGAAGCTCATATGAAACACTCTGTTGTACGAAGTATTTCTATTTCTCCAGCGAAACTCTCACAAGGAGTGTGTACTAAATTATTCATGTATACGAATATTCAGTTATACGAAGCATTTACTTGTGATACGGAGTTTTTGTCTTCCCAGCAAACATTTTATTCAGTTATATAAAGAAGAACGTGTTTTCTTCGAACCATTTCACCACTCAAAAACAATCCCTTTTGTTTACGAAATGGGGATCGTCCATAACCGACTTGGAAGTATTATCGGTACGACACGGTCATTTCTTCTCTGTCTGTCAACACACCAGACCCTACATTAAAAAGTTTGCTTTAGAGGTCGAGAAGGAAACCAGACATTATATGTCCTGTTCGCGAATTTTGAAAAGGTATTATTTATCGGATCATGCACTAATTAGTGGAGCGACATAACAAAACAAGGCCCTAGACTTGGAGAAAAACATTTTAGAGACCTACTTTTTCCTTTTTTTTCTCTTTACAATTCATTTTTAAGATAAGTTTTATAGGAGACATCTAAAAGGAATTTTATCACAATAATAATGTAACTTTCACGCAGTTTCCAAGGTAAACAAAGCATAGTTAAATACACTGAAGCCTACAGTAATCTTAAATACTGAAGTGAACTATACTACAGCTATAAAATACCGCTGAAAGTTTTGTGGGAGACCTCTAAAAGGAATCTTATCACAATAATAATGTATAGGATATCACTAAACAAAATGTAATCGCTGCACTTAACAACGAAACGACTTCAAAATAATGTAACTTTCAAGCAGTTTGCAAGGTAAATAAAGCATAGTTAAATACACTGAAGTCTACATTAAGCTTAAATATTCAAGTGAACTATACTACAGCTATAAAATCCGCTGATAAAATATACCACAAACAGTAGTTTATGTTGTTCTTTCAATTACAATTAGTTTCAAAAAAGCTTATCTCTATTTGTTTCTTTTCTATTATCATCATGATTTAGTATTTAAGTCTTCAAATCTATAAAAATTATACTTTATTTGGAATCGGCAAATAAGTACTATTTTGAAAAAAATAAAGCAAAAAATCAATTTTGGGTAGGTTCAAAATGGTCCCGGTTGCCTTAAGTATATTTTTTTCATCATAATTTTTTTCCAATTATTAAAAGTAAGTTAGAATATTTTTTCCTTTACTTTCTTGAGAGATATCTGTAAATGTAGACCAGTTTGCCCTACGTGGCGCTGCCCCACGTGCTTCTCAGGGAGATTTCTCACACAAAAGAAATGAAGCTGTTATTACACACTTTCGTAGAAAAGTTTAGCCCCTTACCCCGCTATTTCATGAGTAAACTGCTACATTCGAGTTTAAAATAAAGAAAACGGAGTAAACTTCAATGAGTTCACACGATATTTTTTTTCTATAATACAGGAAGATCAAAATGGTCCAGGTTCTCGTAAGTTTGCATTTTTCTTAATAAGTTTTTCCCCAATAGTAGAAAGCATGTTACAACTTATTACTTTCCTAGAAGAAGTATAAATGTGTAGACCAGTTCTACGTATCGCTGCCCTATGTACAACACAGGGAGATTACAAACCCAAAAGAAATGAAATTCACATCACACCTTTCGTAGAAATATTTACCTCCACCCACCCCCTTTATGAGTAAACAGCCGTTTTTGTAGTTAAAAATAAACTAAACGGAGAAAACTCCATTGAGTACGCATGGGCAGTTATAAATAAAAAATAAGGCATTTGATTTCATAATTTTTATTATTACTTGCCATTTCCGAAAACAAGTATTCAGTTCTTGCATTATCTTCAGTTTTCAGAAAGATATTTACCCCTTCAACATGATACTGGAATACATTTTCTTTTTACTTCATCAACATTGTATATATTGGTTTGACAAAAAGCTAGTATTAGATGGGAAAGTTGTTAGAATGAACTAAAATCTTTTATATCAAATACTCAAATTACCTCTCATGAATAAGATTATAATTCTTCTCTTTGTAAAAGGGAAAAGTAAGCTTGCCAAAGATTCATTTTTAGCATTAAATATTTTTAACAGGTAAAAAAGTAATTCAAAAGCTTATTTAAGTAAAAAGAGAAATAAATTCTTCTTTTGTCTTACGCGGATTGGCTTATTAATGAGCCGTAAGAATAGGAACATGAGACAAAAATTCCAGCAAATGATATATAATTTGAACTTTAGAAAATAAACTTTAAGAATTATGGTTAGAGTGAAACATTGTATTTCTCCTTAATAAAACAATCTCACTTCCAATAAACTTCAAACATCCTCCAATAGGTCACTATATTTCATAAAAAATGACACTGATAGAATTTTATATAAAAAATGCATTAGTATATATATATATATATATATATATATATATATATATATATATATATATATATATATATATACATATATATACATATATAAAAATTATGTTACTGTTTCAAGTTTTCTTTTCTATTCTTTTGATTCATTATTCTCTTTTCTTTTCTTCTTTTTTTAGCCTGATATTAGTAGCCTATTAAATTCTCTTATAATCGTCAAATTTTCATAGTTCAATAATTTTGAAATTTTGAAAAATTTAATCTATTTAATATATTAATCTAAATGTTAAATAAACCATTTTAACCATTTCGAATATTCTATTAATGTTTTAAATAAAATCTTTGAATAGACTATTATACGAATGAATGAATAATTACTATAAGAATATTATATAAAAAATTTATATACTAAATATATTAAACAATTTGGTTATTAAATATTAAATCAAAAGTTAAAACTTTAAAGAATATTGCAATATTATACACACACACACACACACACACACATATATATATATATATATATATATATATATATATATATATATATATATATATATATATATATATATATATATATATATATATATATATATATATATATATATATATATATATATATATATATATATATATATATATATATATATATATATATATATATATATATATATATATATATATATATACTATATATATATATATATATATATATATATATATATATATATATATATATATATATATATATATATATATATATATATATATATATATATATATGCGTGTGTTTGTGTATTTTATTACCTTTATTCAAAATTTTATTAACGGTATTTATATAAAAATAATAATACTTTTAATAAAAGGCTATCACTTTTTGTAATTTTAATACATACAATAAATCAGAAAATATGTCTATAAATATCTCATACACAAAAACATAAACATCAAATGTTACTGAAATATTCTAAATGTAATAATCAAATGCGTTAATATTCGAAGTTTTGATTACAAGAATTCATCGTTATGTTAATTGTATTTGTTGAAATGCATTACCTTTTATAAAATATTCCCACAGTTCGTTAATTTAATACATACTGCAACAGATGAGATAATGTTCACTTATATTTCATGAACATTGACAGAAATAGAAATTTTTAATAAGAAATTCTCAGAGTAACAATCGACTATATTAATGCATACAAATTTCATTAAATGAATTTATCATTATGGTATTTGTATTTGTAATTGCTAAATACTTTGAAATAGCGACCAAACAATAAATAAAATGTAAAAAGTTTAAAGAAAACTCAATCATAGCAGAACATTTAAAACCAAAAATTAAAAGAAGATTTAAAAATGATGGGACTCTATTGTAAACCATTTATTATAATTAAAATAATCAAATTATATTTCATGCATAACATTAATTCAGCTTTTATAACTACACAAAAATTTAATTACTGAAGTTAAAATCTATATTATAGTTAGTTTTAAATTTAATAGTATATTGGATGTTTTATAAAGATTTCCAACCAAAAATTTGTTTGTAGCACAAGTATCACGTTTTATTTTATAATCAGAATTTTATTTATGATTTTAACAACAATAAGAATTTAATAAATACTTCAAAGACAGCAGATAATATTGTTACTAAATAAGTTTAACTGCAAAACTCTTCATCTGTCTTTTTAAATGCGTCTGAATGATTCAAATAATTCTAAACGAATCCCACTTTCATATTTAATAAGAATTCTTATAAAGTTAAATGGGCTGATTAAAAGTAAATGCATAGACTAGAATCCTCTGTCCAAGCTCATATATAAATATAAATCTTCTGATTAAAAAGGGAAACGATAAAATTCCCAATGACGGTATAAATAATACGAGGGTCACATTTCAAGAGACACAGAACTCTTGAATTGACTTATCTTGATGAAAGGATACGTTTGGAACTGTCACGTCAATTTAGCTCTTTTCCAATACGCACATTTAAACACGTAGCTTTCTTGACAATATAAGGTTAGATAAACCAAGTAAAAAAAGGGGAAGAAATGTTTTTTTTCTGGAAAGGAAAGAATTTCATGCTCGCAGAAAATTGAAAACAGTTGGACTTTTACGATAGATATTTTGTTAAAAACCAATCGATTATGAAAATTGCACGCATTAAAAACACATTTTAGAAAACACTGAGAAAATAAAACTGGCTTATTTCCCTTTCTTAGGTCAATATGAAAATGTTTTAAGGTATATTCTTTAAAATTAAATACAAGCAAAATATATTGCCATAAATTATTTATCTCTTTACTATACTTGTAGAACAATCAACAAATTTTCTTATAGTAAAATAGTTTGCATTGTCATTATCCATCTATCATACCATATTTAGTGTCTTTAGATAAAATTATAGAATTTGATATAGCTAAATATTGCCTCGCACAAAGTAACTTTAATATATTATGAGCTCTTATCATATACCAGAACTGAAACTTACATACGTTGTTAGTATTTTTATGTGTTTTGCTATATATAAGAAACTGAACCTGTTTTGCTAAAAGAAGTAACTGCAGACTGCTTCATTTTACCTTTTAAAACGCATTTAAAAAATGCAAGCACATCTAAATGAATTCAAAGATTATATTTAATAATAATTCCTTTAAAGTGAAAGGGACTTATCTAAAAAGAATGCATGGACTAGAACAAACATTCCAATTTCATATATAAGTATAAATATTTTGATTAAAAGATAACGATAAATTTTCCAATGATACTATAAAGTATACAAGGATCACATTTCAAGAGACCCAGAACTCCTAAAATTACTTAATTTGATGAAAGGATACGATTGGAACTATCGCGAAAATTTAACTTTTTTTTCAATACGTACATTTACACACGTATCTTTCTTTACAATATAAAGTGAGATAAACTTAGAAAAAAAAGAAAAGGAAGAAAAGTACTTTATCACTCAAAACAATTATATACTCACATAAAATTGAAAACAGTTGGTCTTTTACAATGGATTTTGTCAAAAAATAATCTATAACAGTAAATTTTATAATTTAATAATCTAAAACAGTAGCTCTATTTACATAAAAACAATAAGAAATATAATTAAATAGAGTTAGAGTATTATTTATGTTACAGTAACTCTATTTAATAAAAACAATATACGAGATATATTGTTTTTATGTAAATATAGTTACAGTATTAAGTTACAGTATTATGTAAATAGAGTTACAGTATAACAGTATTTATAACTCGTTTGAGATATTATTAAACAATGACACTTGTTTATTTATTTTCATGAGAAGACATAAAATATTTAAGATAAATCCTTTAATTATAAATATAAACTAACAAAAACTGTTTTCAGAAATTTATTGTAGCTTATTGTAGATTCAACATAATTAATTAGTATGAAATATTGTTTAAATGGTCATTTCAATTTATCCTTGCATATTTTAGCTTTTTAGATTAACATTGTAAAAGTTTAACTATTCTTTTTTCTTGGTAGACAGTTAATTCAGTACAGAGTCTTTTTCAATGACGTAACTAAATGTTACTTATTCCTACTTTACAAGATTTTTTCTTAGGAATTATTACATATGCAGAAAGAGAAACTGATGATCTGCTAATAAAAAAATTCATACTGATACGATTTTAACACTAATGGTAAATAAATAAGTAAATTTGATTCATTGATAACACGCACTATAGTTATTTATAAAGCATTTTTCATCAAGTGTAATATCCCAGTTTTTGACAGTAATTATGCACAGTTGTTTTACAAGAGACGCAGCTTGTAGCATGCCATGAATAATTAATTTTTAATAAGCACTTTTCTTTCTGTTGGCAAAGCTGTTATTATTAAAGAATAGTATTATAACGTTAATAAGGGTGACTATAAAGGCATAGAAAAAATCTTAATATTTCATCATAATTAACGGTAAAAATGGACTACCGTACCACACTTAATTAACTAGTGCTAAGAGTAAATGCTAAGAGTTTTGCAAAACTAAACGCTTTTTATATACTTTGGAGGTTTTTATATTAAGAAAAATTCATATTTTTTAAACAAAAAAAGATGGTAGACATCTAGAATAATTTATATATTATGTTCCTTCCTGCAAAATTATATTTTATGTATTTTTCTTTGATGCATATAGAAATAATGATTGATTTTATCTCTTCTTTACTGTACCATTTCTTCATCTAGCAATTATCTGTAAAATCAAAGTCTTAAGTGTATATTCTGGCATATAATTTGCATTTTTAAAATGAAAAATAAGATTGAAATTCTTGGGTACGCATTATACTTTTGAAATAAACATAGAAAATATAATAATGAAAGTAAGGAAAAGATAAGCATAATAAAGTTAGATTTCAGTATTTACCTAAATACTATTTATTGAAAAGAACTGACACATCTAATAAAGTTAACAAATTTCATCATCGGATAGCATGAAAAATACTCATATTTGACTCCTGTTTTACTCCCAAGTAAAGATTTACATTCATTTGAATTTGGAACACTTTAGGAATCATACATTGAAAAATATATGAACACAAGATTGAGCAGGGATTGTTGATGTGAATTTGCTATGTAATGAACCAAATATTTCGTATGTTGGTGTAAAAAAATCCTATCCAATAAATGTATAAGTCAGAAGCACATAAATTAGCAGATAATAGAATCTCTGAATTTAATAACTTTAAATCTAATTTCATCAAATCAAACTTTAAAGATTTTAAATCACAAATACAGTCGTAAAACAAATTTAAATTTTTGCAAATCAAAATTCACATTAAAGCAGGTTGGAAAGAAAGACTGGAATTCTTTTCCCTGGAATGTTTACAACACCCATTCTTTTCGTTTATAATTTATTACGTTATACCATTACTTTTTTCTTGGTGCTTAAAATCTCAAAAATATTTTTATTCTTCATTTCATTAAAGAAATCAAACTCCATAGCTATCGTTACATTACATTTGAGAAATCCTTTGTAAATTTAGAATATTATTCTTAAACCTCTTGAATTTTGATTTAAATAACGAACCATGTGTTTTCTTCTGTTTTGATAAGTATAACGTCACCCTCAACCAAATAAAAATTTATAAAAATCTATAAAGTTGCTATAAATTATTTAAAGACTATAAAATTTTTATTGTCATTTAAATTAGAAAATAACAGAGCTATTCTATGATAGAATTTTTAGTTCTAATCTGTAATGCTGGGTGTGGAACTTTAAACAAAACGTTTAAACTTAAATTACAAGTGCAACAGTTACAAACAAAAATAAAACACTGCAAAAGCTTTAGAGACTATTCACAACCAAAGAGATGTTATTTTGTTAGTCCTTCTAGAATGATCTACCCTCTGTCTCAGAAAGAGATTAAAAGCTTTGATCTTTCCAAAACTAGACCAAAGAAGGATTAAATCTATAGAAGCACATGAAAGTGATTCATCTCAGTATGCGGGAGAAAACTAACAATCTTCTAAAGAAAAACATATTTCGGACAAAATTCTAGATAGCTGGGCGAAATTGGGGGCAGAAATAGTATTATTCAAAGTATTTTATCTGGTGAAAATGATAATGTGCCAGACAACCAGTTTTCCTTGATTTGCTAAAACTATCAAAAACTATCGTTTTTTTAATCTGTCTTTCTAGTCTCCTATTTGTCTTTGGAAAAAGAGGCTTTTGTAAAATAAGTTTTTTTAATATTCGACAAAACGTTTAAAATTGAAATTGGCCTGTCATTTTAGCAATATAGTGTGTCTGTTCCTTTATTTGTGAACAATCATGGGATGTTCTTTTGCACAGATAATGATCTGTTTAAATTAAGGCATGGATTTTAAACGATTTTTAGATGCTTTTAAGGACAAGGAATACAATGGATGGTATACGCAAATATAAAGATTAAAAAATATGAGTGAGAATTTAGATAGATTTGGATTATATTTTTTAATACGGTGTTATTATATTTTTTCTGAAAACAAGGCTCTTGTGTTTTAGATTACAGTAGAAAGGGGGAGGGAGTAAAGATTGGAAGTATTTAAATATTTATACGTGTTATAGATTATTTGTTATTTTATCATCTTATACAAAGTTCAGTTTGAAATCCATCATATTAGTATGTATTTTATTACATGCTAGTACTAGTATGAACTACTTTAACACTAGAAACACGGCAATTTCGATATACCTAAAACCGCGGGCTGGGTCAAATTGATCCTGGTTAGTATAAACTTATGCTGTTATAAAAAGAGTACTTTGCATTTATACGGAAATGGTAATTATTCATTTCTTGACATTAAATTGTTATAATGCATGAAAAAAATTCTAATAATATATTATAATATGGAAAAAAATTAAATATTTTGAAAAACGTATAGACAACATTAATTGAAATATTTAGTTGTTTTTTTTTCAGTCAAGATTTCTTATTCATTTCAAGGTCAGTTTAGGCAACTTTATATTTCGTTTCATATTTCATACACTTTCGGCATACCGATATTTTATGGTTAAAACAAATATCTACAGTTTTGTTTCCACACTTAGAAGCTTGGTAACGAGATTTTTTAGCATCTGCACAGATTCTTTAGTAGTATCAGCTTTTGTCTTTGTATATGACTAGTATTTTCTTTTGGAATATTATACGTAGTACTAAACTCTTTAACGAGTTGTTTAAGATATTCTCTCTTAAATTTTACTCCAGTAACTTCTTTGTATAAAACCTATGAGTTAATCCCAGCAAGATCAAAAATATGTGTCGAACACGTAAACTAGTCATTTCATTGATCCCGCCTTCACCGAATATTTCTGAGCCACTTGGCAGCAACGTCGATATTAAATTTTGTTGAGTTTTAAAATATCGTTTTGGGAAGCTTATTTTGGTGATTTTGTCATCGTTCTGTAGGAAGAAGAGAGTTCAATAAGCTGTCAAGTTATACTACGATGCTTGAGTAATAATGTTGTTACATTCTCGTACTTTTAGCTCCATGGTGCAAGCGAGTGGTGGTGCGATACAACTCAACTTAGAAGCCTATGTTACTTTCGAACTCTGTTGACCATTTAGAACTGCTAAGAAGAATGGTTTGTTTTTCGTCATCATATTTTTGTTAGGTGTAATTTTTATTTATTTATTTATTTTTTATTGTGCTATATTTGTGTTCTATATGTGGATTAAATTTGTGAAGTTTACTGCTGATATCCTCATTTCTGGTTTCACGAGGTAAGAATTTTTGTAACTTCATTTTACAAATGTATCGTATAACACCATATTTACTTTTTTTCACAAATACATCTAATTCTTTCAGATTTCATATCATTCGCTCCAGTTCGACAAGTGTTCTTCGATTTTAACACTTGGAAAAGATTTATTGTTGTAAAAAATTATCTGTAGTTTTTTTTCTTCCTTTATTTTCGAAAAGGTCTATCAGACGCAAAACTACTTATTCGGAGAGAGTAAGGTTTTCAAGGCGTTTACCCAGGTATAGGAAAAGCATTGAGCATGTGTTTTTATAAATCTTAGAAATTTAATGTCAACCCACTATACTTCTAAATTAGCAATGGTAGCATTGCACCACGAGCAGCCTTCAGATTCGATTCGATAGGCCAAAACCATAAATAGCAGAGAGTGTACTTCGAATACTCAAACCAGAGGCATTTTCTCCCTTACAAAGTCATAACAGGATGCCTAGTGTAGAAAACCAGTTATATACCTTTCAAATGAACGTATATTATCAAAATGTTGCAAAGGGTAGTTTACTTTTCAACGCTGCCTACTGCCTCTACAGTAAAATTCTCACTTTTTCTTTCGTTATCAGTAAAACCTATCTAACTACCCCTACCCCATCTTTGTAAGTTGACCATATACCTTGAAGTATTGTTATTCTCACATATGGACAAAAAAAATCTATAAAACCATTTCTTATTTCAGAAAACATTGAATTGCAAAATTCGTGCTTGTGATTATAATGTGTTCAAAATAACCCATCCCGGGGTTTTAGGTTTAAGTATAAAAAAAACTAATAAGTATTTAACGTATCACATTTTCATAGATTGTTATTGGTATAAAATAAGAAAAAGTCAAGAATTTTTTTTCAATTTCTTTAGTAATGTTTCGAGAAAATCGAAAACAAAATAGATTTTGGGTCAAAATGCGGTTCTAGTGTTAATGCAGCATTGCTTGAATTTGCATGCTACATCTTCTTTAAAACTTGCAGCTGAATAAAAATCGACAATGTAAAAGGTGTGATATCCCAAATTATTAATCAGTTACCAAGACTTTGATAATAAATATCATACATAATATTGGTACTTCTTTCTATACAACACAAATATAATTTTTTTAGTACAGTTTTAAAAGTTCAGCTGCTGATTTATATAAATATTAACTATACTGGTCTTGAAACATTTAATAAGGGAGAATATAACAATCCAGTATTTCATCGTAAAACATATGTTTGATAATCAACACATTTAATACAGATAAGTTTCAAAAGTATTGTTCATTCAATAATATTATAAACAATAAAGTACTTTACGTTACAATTCTTTTTTCATTCATTTAATCCCGCATTATAATACATCCAAAGTAGATTAAACATTTTACTTAAAATAATCTAAAACATTGACACTAATCCTCAGCTCTTACGTTACCATCTGAAAACTTCCCATGGGATATAAAAGCTTTATATTCTGCAAAATTGTAAAAAGTAATCGGGTTTAATTTAATTTCTGATTTTAAAATACACCATTTGAGAATATTTATTAAATAAAATAATTGCTTAAAACATGTCTCTAGTTATTTGTTACGTTTTTTACATTCCACTGAAACTTATTTTTATCTAGCTTTTACTTTATCAATAGCTTGTAGTAATCGGAAAGGCTCTAATCAGCATTTATTTTATTTACCATTATGTTTAACTTACTCTCATTGTCAAAATACTCTCCATAGGGAAAACCTTATTCAACGACAGAAATGCACCAATTTGAATATTCTATACTGCCTTAAGTCCTTTTTTTTTAAAAAAACTTTTTATAATTTACTTAAAACAAGATATTAAAAAACAATTTGTTCAATTAATTTTGTTTCTATAGAAATTCATTATTAACAACTAAATTTCTAGCCAGTTTAATTAACAGTAAAAAAACTGTTGAGATTAATTCTTGTAAAAACAAGTAAACGGTTTTCAGATATTCCAAATAATTTTTTTTTTCAATTTTATGGAATTTTTTGATGAAACAAAAAATAAGCTTTTATTTGTTCACTAATACATTTTCTTTTAAGTTTTTTTTCCTCTAGTTTCAAATTCTCAGTTTTAAATTGTAAAATTTCTACTTATTAAATTTTATTGATTTGATTGAAATAACGAAACGTAAACTACACAATTAATATTCAGCTATTATCATAAAGTCATCTACCACTTAAACCATAGAAATTTTAATCAGTTGCTTAAATTCAATGAAGGCCGACCGCTGGCCGATTAGTTAGGGCGATGATCGTCGGTACCGGAGTTCATGGGTTCGAATCCCACTATGGCAGGGATATTCGTAGCCGTTCGGAATCGGCTTTAAGCAGTAGGTCCCGGTCTCATTAGCCCTCGTGTGCAAAACAGTAGACTGTAGCTCTCCAACCCAAACCAAACCAAAACTAAATTCAATGAGGCTACACAATATTTCAAGGATATAAACGAAATTTTTACTGAAATCGTATTTAAACGTATTGATCTATCGAAAATAATCTATAATTTTGAAAAAAAAATTTTTTAATTTGATTGTAAAACTAATATATATGGGATTTTAAAAAGAGCAACATAAACTCAATGTACGAACCGTCATAAGAATTTATACTGTCACTAAACTTAAACTGGTGTTAATTTATCTCGCTGAGTGATGTCATGTATAAAATTCTTTTAAGATAAATAAATATAATCAGCGTTACATGATAAGAAAATTGGGTATAATTCGGGGTTCACATAACATTAGAACTATATATTTGTGACTACTTCTGAAATTATCATCCATCAAAGATCATTGATTTTACAGTTTGGGTTACGTCTCTGATATGCCTTTCATAATAAATTTTTTGTTAAAATACTATATTTAAACATGCACTAAATATTCAATATGTTTAAACTATTAAATAATATATTATAATATAAAGTGCATTATTCGATGAGGGAAATGACTAATTAAAAAATTTGAAAAGCATGTTGTATGGTGGACATTTTGAAAAGAAATGCACTTTATTGCAAAATGTTTTTTATAATGACTGAAATTAAAATTCGAAAAAAAGAAGAAGAATTGTGACTTTAGAAACAATATTTTTACTCACTCTCACACACACACGTACGTGTCTGCCTACTGCAGGAATAGTTCCCGTTAACTTGTTAAATATTTAATGTATAAAGGATATCTTTCAGGTATTCTTCTTGGTTTATAAATACTAACTAGATGTTTCAAATGCTCCCAAAGCAAAAAGTCGCACCGGCTGAGGTTCGGGTGTCCACACATTAAGAAAGTGACATTTGATGCCACTTTTTTTTGTCAAGTGAATTTTGTGGATATAATTAGCAGGAAGACTAAAGTGTGGACGGGCTCCATTTCGGCTTTAGAGCAACTGAAACATCTAGTCAACATTAAAAAACCAACAACTATACCTGATCGAAAAGACATGTTCTCAGCATTTACCAAGACACACTATGGTTGAATGTAGACCACTCTATCTTACGATTTCAAATAACAGCTTAAAATGATGGCTGTTATACTGAACATGTTGTAATAACTTTAACGAGAGTAAATGTTAGCTTCATCAAAAAACGACCTTTGTTGTAGAAATTTAAAAATGAATTTTATTTTATTCTATTAAATTCCCATCCCTTCATTTTATCTTACACAATATTTAATAGCTTTTTGAACAATAGTTTCGACTGTAGACAATTTTAAAATAGGAAAATTTAATTATGGACACCCTGTATATATAATGTGTGTGTTTTGGAATCTGCTTAAAATTTAGTATCTAATAGTCACTGATAAATATTCTCGTATGTATCTAGTTTGGGATACTAAGCTTAATAATCGATAAAAATTTGTCGAGGTTAAATATCAGCGTCTTTTTTCCTACATATCACAATACATATTCGATCAACACCATATCGGCTCTCATTACGTTATCCTCTTTCCCATTTATATCTCATTAAATTTTTCTGGTTTTAAAATATTCTTAAATTATCAATAAGGGCATTACATTTATCTCTGGAAGGAAATGTATGGTGAACATTTTGCCCATAGGACGTTGCCCAGTTCTAAATTTTTGCATCAACAGCTATGTGAAACAGCATCTTGTTTCACTTCCGATCCAATGCATTCTTTCAAAGATTGCCAACACAGCAGAAACACCGATGAAAAAGTGTAAAATCAACGGTTTCGAAGATTGTGGCAGAAAAGCTAACTACAAGCACATAATCTGTATCTGTAGCCATAATTTGACTGCGACAATTCATGACAGAGGGTGCAGATTCAGACTCCCTTACAGACGCCTGCAGCTTATAGTTCACATAAAGCCAAGTTGGTAGGGGAAATTCGACAGTAGTGTACTACAGTACAAGGCTTACAAAAATGTAATACACACAATATTCATAAATCAAATGTGTAAAAATCACAAACAAAACTTACAAAAAATAAATAGAGTAGATATAACTAAGGTTACAAATCAAAGAAATACTTAACTTGTGCAACAAACAATATAAAAATTAGTGTTTTAATTTGAGCAGGAATAAAACAGCGCTGACTATTTAAGTGATTATTTCCTTTTTACTTTTATTTTTCACAGACTGTTGACGATTTGCTTAAAATCTAAGGAACCATAATTTCAATATCTTTGTATTTTAATACAAGAGTATTGAAATAATGATTTCTTAGATTTGAATTCAATAAAATAGACTGAAAAATTGCAATTTTCAAAAAATAGCATGGGCCCCAATAGGCCCACGTAGACACAGGGGTAATGTTAATTTTCGTAGAGCTTTGTGAGAAAGCTACGGCCTGGCCAACATTTTGAAATTTTGACTCATTTATAAAATTCCAAATTTTATAATTATATCTTCCTAACTAGGCATGACAACAGTTATTAAGCCTGATATTTAAAATATTAGTATTCATATGTCATTTTAACTAAAGAAAAGGTAAATATAACTTAGTCAAAACTAAGGACTGCAGTGAAAATTTAGCCAAAGTGTCTACATACTCATCTACAGTATTGAATTCATTAACTTTAACCCAAATTATATTAAATACTTTATTTAACTGATTGTAACAAAAAATCTGAGGTTTTCTCACAAGGCTTGATCTTGTGGTCAAGTTACAAATTACACACACAGCAAGTCTGCAATTAAAAATCTAATCAGATTTTTAACTACAGAATTTCTGTGCGTGTAAGTTGTAACTATTTCTCCTGCCCTAATCTATTACTAATGAACAGACTTAGTATTGAGGAGTAAGGCTCTGCCTGAAAATATGTATTAAAGTCAAGTAATCTTGTGCCGTCTCTATGTATTTCACGTTATAGTTAGTAATAGGAACAATGTGTATGTCTGTAGATGTAATCCCTTTACTTTCGTGTGTGATTATACTTAAGAAATCGTTATTTTACAAAATTCAATTGAGTTTACAAGATTTTCGACTTGCCTAGCAGCAGGCTGGGTTTGTACATTTTTAAGTCTTCAATTTTAAAATTTTATTCGGTATATTCTATACTTATTTTCATACTCTCATCTCTAATTTTCGCTGAATGATGGTTGAATGGTAGAACGCTACTCTTCGGAGCTTGCTGGTTTAATTTCCGTTGCTAGCATGAATGTTCGCAGCCATTCGGAACTATCTTTAAGCAGTAGGTCCCGGTCTCATTAGCCCTTGTGAGCAGTAGACTGAACAAAACAGTAGACTCTAGGGCTCCAAAATAAACTCAAACCAAACCTCATCTTTAATTTTCACATTAAACATCCTTTGAAGCTCCTTCCCTTTTTTTAAGCAAATAAAAAGAATTCCAGTTAACAGGAAAATACTCGAAAGATATTGTTTTATAATAAACGCAAAATCTTACCAAATAACTTCTCTGTTTTGACATCAGTTACTGATTTCCATGATCTTTAACATTTGGATTTGAAGCTTCAATTTCATTTCTTAATCGTCATATATTAAGTCTTCACTATCTCCCTACACACTTTCGGATATATATTTCCAGCTCTATAACTTTTCCAAATGAAGGTAGAATCAAAGGTACGATGGAATCCCAAGTGTGGGATAAAGCTGAATTTTTGTAAATAATTACTCCAATTTACTTTATGTGTTAACTATGACAGTTTTGTCATCCAAATCCATTCACCAATCTTTCTTTTGCCGTTGTCATTCTTTTATCACCATTAGTGGCTACTCTTTTGAGCAGTAATTGTAAATTATCTATTAAAATTGATTTTCTAACGTATACTTTTCTTTTCTCGTGGTAGAGCATTTGCAATTCATATTACGCCATCCATTCTTTGATTGAAATAAATTTGTCTCAAACTGTGTTATCACTTGTTAAAGTATTCTTGACCACCCTATATATATACAAATAAATGTATAATCAGTTATAAGCAAATAGGCTGCATTTCTTCTGTATGAAAAATGAATAAAGAGCATAATTTTTACATTCATTTTAAATACGACTTGAATTTTTTATGAGGCGGTTAAAAGAACAAGGTAATAAATTTCTTTAGAATGGTTTTATAATGAGCATTTCATAAGGTTTTGTTGAATGCTTTTTTGTAGAGAAACACACGAAATTTTTTGAGATCTCTCTTCCCCATTCTGTATACGTACAAGTATAAATCCACGCATACAGTACACATTTAAAATATTTATTTTCTTTTGGGAGCAAGTCTTTTTAAGGATTGTAATTTAATATTCATATCTGTTTATTCACGGTCACAAATCCGTGTAGTAAAAGTTTTATCTTTTTAGATTCACAGCAGTGTATGCGAGTTTCGTGAAAAATTTAACTTGCATTAAGTATTTCCATACAAAACTAAATCTTCGTTTTTATACTGTTTTTCCTCGTTTTAAAATTTCTGGCCACACGCGAAATTTGAGCCGAGCAAAGTTTGTTGCTTTAATTTGTTGGGGTGCTTATTTTTTCAAAGGTCACGCATTTTGCGGCATTCGATGCAGAAGCATCCCTAAATTTCCCGGGGCATCAAAAACTCTTCCTTTTGCAGTTGAGGAACAAAAAATCATTTCAGGCTCTAATTACCCAAATCATGCGTGGGGAAACGCTGCATTCCGGATTACTCTTTTTAGCTATTCTCATCACGGAATCAAGCGCACAAACACAGACGGCACGGGCTAATATTCAAAATGGGAAACAATCTCTGCCCTGCTTGTTATTCAGGGCCACAGTTCGCTTCCCCCTGTGTGGGTGGGGAGGGGGCGCTAAATGCACTAAATCGTGGCTCTCGAAGCAAAATATTTTCAGTTGCTTTGCGGATTTGGGTAAAGCTGCGTATCATAAATAATGCACTGGACACAAAACTTAAAAACTTCAGACAAGGAGAGTTCTTCGCGTATCAAGGGGGCATCCACAAATGATCTACGGAAATTAACAGAGGATTGCGTGCCGACTTACAACTCCTTTGCATCTTGTATATATTCAATTAATGGGGATTTTACAATGCATAAATTTACGAAAGTATTTAGTATAAATATGTTTTGTAAACACTGGCGCGCAAGGGTGATAGTGGGATTCTTGCCAAAGACAATTATCTTTAAAAATGCCTTCGCTTCAATAATTTTCCCTTCACTAAGGCAGAGCAGGAGATGAGTAAATTTCTGTTTCGGTAAAAGAAAGAATTTAATATATTTCAAACGGAAGTAGTTAAATTCGTTAACTTGTTGGTTGAAAGAAAGAAAATTTATTTGAGAATTATTCATTTGAGTTCTTTTAAATAAAAATAACCTTACGACTGTAGTTTTATTAAATTTTCATCTTTTTCCTTTAATTATGCGGGAAAGTTTTAAAATATAAATATGTGTTTAACATAACGGTGTAAAGCCTTTTACAGAAGAATACTTGGCAAAAGGTTTCAAGCAAAAGTAACAATTGCTGAAATGTTTAAATGTAACAATAATAAAAAATACCTCACTGTATAAACATCCTATATGAAAAGATAATAGTTTTGAAATATGCATGTTTGTTCACTAATTGCTTCAGTTTAAATCTTTAAATTTGCTCATTAAAACTATATTTTATTATTTAAAATTCACGTAAAATATTTACTCTTTACACATCCTTATAAATTAAAATTTAACTTTTGATTCATAATTTTAAATTATGTTAGCAAAATATATTTGAAAAATATTATCTTGCTTAAGTTCGTTTTATCTTAATTTAAAAATGAAATCTATATTGAATTAAAAACTAGAAAACACATTCATACTATATACTATTAATATTTATCCTTTGTTTAGGTCTGTATAATTTATTCCATGAAAAGCACAAATACGCAAATAAGTCTTCTACATATAACTTGGAGTGACAAAAATTCCGTATTTTCAATTACTCTGATTAAGTACTCTTAACACAGGATTTTGTAAGATTTTATTATCTTTTTTAAAGCATGATGTCAATGCCGAATAGATGTAAGCGTCATAACAACCCTGGGGATTCGACCCAAGAACTCATACTGAATGTCTTCAGTCTACACTTTTCCCAGGTCTAGTATTTTAATAAATTGAGATCCTACTTTAGTTTATTCATCAAACGTGGATGTAGGTTACGTGTTTATTTGTGGGCTTCACACAATAGTACCTTTTCTGTT
The DNA here is from genome assembly GCA_032207245.1 of Pardosa pseudoannulata. Lineage (NCBI taxonomy): Eukaryota > Metazoa > Arthropoda > Arachnida > Araneae > Lycosidae > Pardosa > Pardosa pseudoannulata. Next base: position 19,079,198 of record CM063502.1, read on the forward strand.
TTCTCCCTCGAATAAGTAAATGCGTTAAGAAAACTTAATTATAATTTTACATTATTTTAATGTAATTCATATTTAGGGCTGGTCTTACCAAAGTCGTTTAACGGTGAACCGAGGTTAATCTCTGTTTAAACGAAGAATTGCGTCCAACCATTGGAAGGCGCCATGGGTTAATCGCGGTTAGCCATTAAATGACTTTGGTAAGACCAGCCCTATATGTTATCCATAGCAATCTATGAAACATAACTGGGGTTTATGTCTAAGATATATAGTTTAAAAGTGACGTCGTTTTACTTTCAAATCCATCCTACTTCATGATAAATACCATTTGTGCCCCATTAATGACAAAAATGCAAAATTCCTTCCTTTGTATGTTTTTTACCTATATTTCTCTACTCAAACAAAGAATTTAAATACTAACTGTTGAACCCCTATATGTACTAATTCGCTCAATGTTGTTATTGTTGATAAAAACATAAATGTACCGTTTGTGAATTGTGATTCTGAATTGCAACAATCTTACATTTTTCCTTTATATTAGGACTTTTATCGCATCTACCTTAATCATTCTTTATACATAAAGCTAATTCTTTACAATTCCTTTTTCATTGGAAATTTAAAACCTTTTTTACATAAACCTTTTGAAAGACGGTATAATTAAGGAATATTAATACTAAAAATGTGCACAGAAATACAAGAACTTTAATATTGCATCTTTTAAGAAAGGCCATACACCAGTCATGTTGGCATTTCATAAATAGAATAATTAGTGTAATGGCGTTTCCATTTTTGCGTATTTAATATTCCGGATAAAAAGATACATAGATATATATTTATCACACAGCAGGTAGTCTTTAATGATTCCATTATGTAGATGTCATTTCAATCATTCGATGAACATGACTTTAGGGTTAAGTTTTGTGATATCTTGGTTGTTTATATTGATAAAACTGTTTTTTGAATAGTCTGTTTTTCCATGTACTCGTTTTTTAATGTATTAATTTTTAGAATGCCTAGATATAGATAGAAAACAGAACGCTTATAAATTATTCACTGAAGTACGTTACCGTATTTATATCAATATTAAATATGAATCTATGAATTGTATGAATTTGTTTAGTAGAATCATATATTTAAAATGTTCCATAAACAGTTTAAAATTAAAGTATTACTGTACGTAATACATGTGCTAGTGTTCATAATTATGTTTAGAAATGGAAAGTATTCTTACTATATCTAAAAAACAAATTACTTTTAAACTTGTAAATAATTTTATACTATCCTATTCCAACTGAAATAAATTTAGTTAAGAGAATATCGCTCTACTATTTCTATAAACGTGAAACAATTTATGAAAAATAGTACTTTATTTAGTTTTAAATTAAAGTAATTTTTTACACTTTTTTTTAATTTTTTTTACCTGGTAAGGGTGTTACAGGTGAAAATAAAGAAAATTAAATTTAACTACATATTCAAATTTAGAATAAAATGACTGAAGTTTTTTAGTAAAATTAATATCACTTTTCTTCCTAATAACCTTTAGGATATAACATTTAGTTCTCCTTTTCCTAAACAAATATATATATATATATATATATATATATATATATATATATATATATATATATATATATGTATATGTATAAATTACAACATAGCATAATAGCAAACGTTACATTTTACATTTTACTCAGAATTTCAAGCGAAATTGGTTTAATGAGCTTCAGTTTAAAATCCTTCATACAATTGTTCTGGTGACAAAATATTATGAAAATAAAACTAATGACATCCAACTCTTTTCTATTTATTAACTTTTTAGTTCAACACCACAGTTAACATTATGTCGTTATCTTCTGTTGAAGGTTTCGATTCTTCTGTTTATAATTTTTTCATTAATATATATAATTGCAATCATAATAAATTTTTATGAAAGAAAATTATTTTCAATGTTTCTAACATGCTATAATTAATTTTTATTAAGGTATACCTATATACTTTTTCCTATAACATTAACTATATTTTTTCTGTTTAAAATTAGATAATACCATACATTTTTTTCATTCCTTGAAAAGGTAAGGAATTAAGACACAACTTTATATTAAATCTTCACGCCTACACGCTGATTATTTTCAAAAATCATTTTAATTATTTTTAATATTTAGGGCAATTCTAGATCTTTATTAGTATTTCAAGATTAAGTTGTTAATGACAGGAAATATTTATAATTTTTAAAGTTATGTTTTTGATATAAAATTCAGAATATAAAACTCATTATTGTTTTGATGTAGTACGATTTCACTAAGACAGTGAATAAGTTGGAGTAAATTTTGAAGCAAAAAATGAAGTGTATCTCTCATCAGTATAACACGCTATTTAATAAATTTTTGTACTCGAAAAACGTGTGTAGTGTATTTGCCTTTTTATTGTCATTAAGATGAGAATTGACTTTCAAAACTAATTTATTTAGTTTACATTTATCTGCTTGAAAATTCAATATATTTATGGAAAGTTCATTAATATTTCAAAACAAATTTAATTAGTTTAAACGTTACTAGTTCTTGCTCGTTTTTGTCTTCCTTTTTTCTTTCTCCCCTTGATCCTGCTTATGATCAGTGCCTATCTCCACCATAATTGTGATGCTCCTAGTTATTAGGCTAATATTGTTTTAAAATTTACTTTATCAAAAATGTTAAAACCATATCTTTTACGTTTGATACATTTATTTTTATTGCTAGAATTATTTTTAAACCTTATTTAAAAGTAACTATGTCATAAGAAAGGATCGGATTTAAGCATTACGTCCTGGACTCATTAGACTTCGTATAGCAAAATAATATAAATCGTAGCTCTCCAAATCGAATAAAACCCTGAAAGTAAACGAATTAGAAAGAACATATAGCAATAAAAGACTCTCGAATGATATTATAAGTATTACCTTCCCTCTTAGGCCTCTATCTCCTTATAATTTTGCAAGTTGCTTTCATTTTCGCATATAAAACTTCTTTTAATTTCGTGAAAGTTTCACGCACAAATAAACCTTGGTATTTATTTTGTGTGTCTTCATGTTCTCTCTCTTTCTTCTCATGAACTTACTTATAGGCTGCTCATATATCATCCACTTTTGTAATGCTTCAGCTAGTAGTCCAGGTTAATATCATTTGTAACATAATCCTCAAATTTATGCGAATAAACTTTTCCAATCATCTTTGATCGAGTGAAAACTATTATTAGACACAGATTTCTTATCTTCACTGAGTTATCTAAATTTCGCTTTAGGAAAACAGTTATTGATGCTGATTTAACCTTTAATTCGGCTAAGTCAAAATACACCGGACATGTATATTTATAACTACTATATAACATAATTGTCAGTGTTCACCACGGCGGACATTATCTCAAAAATGGAAAATGATATATATATTTTTTTGTTTATTTTACAGAGATCCTAATGTCTATACAGACATGAGAAAATAACAGAAATTAAAATTAAAAAATATTTGAAAAAGCGTCTTGTCAAATTCCAACCAAGAAGTAACAAAATATATAACTTGAAAAAGTAGATGCTTTTTCTTTTTTTCCTGTATTTTTGTTCGCGTGGTACTTGGCAAGAGTATTTTTAATTATTTTAAAATACGTTATAAAGTAATTTTGTTCCATGAGCTTTATAAATGTTGGATAGTCTAATAACAAGAGTTAATCAATCCACATATCCGTATCAGTATCTCCTGCCGAGATATATGATAAGTGTGTCCGTGCTGATTTCTTGATTCACATTCGAGTGAAGAGGGAAGTTTATTAAAACCCAGTTTCAGCAATAATCTTTTTAGCCGTGTTTAAAAGTACAACATCATCCATTGGTGCATATTCTACCTTTGTCTGCTGATACGACAGTGACACATTCCAACTCTAGATAGGATTTTTCCTTTTCTTGCAAGTTCTACCACGGATACTTATTTCTTCTGGACTTCTCTTCGTTTAGTAAAAATGTTAAGGTACTTAGATGTTATACCTAAACGTTAATGATGTTGGTGAGTTTTGGTGTTAGGTTTTCTTCTTTCATTTTTCCCCCTCTGTTGCTCTTATAAGGTTCTTATTTGCCTGTTCATACAGGACATATTTACGAGGAAAACAGGTAATTAAATTAAAACAAAACAAAAAGGAAATTAAGCATTAGCAGCGTATAATTAAAGGAAAAAAGAAATCGAAAAGTATCAGAATAATTGTAACGTAGTAATAATGTAACAATAACAGATATGTAGACAACAGGTTAAATGAAACAAACAAGAGTGAAAAAAAGTTTCAATAGCTAAAATTTGAATAAAGTAACAGATGTAAACATATTGATGGTAGTAGAAAGAAAAAACAAGGCTAAATAGAAAAAATTTGGGACTAAAATAGTTACAAATATAAACAGAACAAGTAAAAAGAAACAAATAATGGTGTAAAAATACAAAGTATTAAAGAGAGCGAAATAACAAATGTAAGCAGTTTGACCTCAGAAAATAAAATTTAAATAAACGAATTAATGCTGATCAGACTATAATAATGGGAATACGATAGTAACCAATGTGAAGACAATGTTAGTAGAAAATAAACTAAACAATCAGGTAAAACAATTTAAACAGTGCAAATGGTAATAAAATATATATCTAAATAGATTCACCACAGTAGAAAGTAAACTAACGAATGTTAGACTGAATGTCAAAAATTGTAAAAGTAGAAAGTAAAAAATGCAACACATATCAATCCATAAAAACACGAAGATGCAAAGGACACTACAGTTGCAGCATTAAAGTAATAAAACGGAAGAAAATAACAAAGAATGATTATTTGGGTTAGTAATAGAAATGAAACTTACTCGAAAGTATAATATTTATTAATAATAATACATAAAAATGGGAAACTGAATAAATATGGGAAAGAAAAGCAGGGATTTTATTAATACTAAATCAGTGGTGCGTAAACCATAGTTCGCTATTATAACTCATAATTTTTAGCTTTTACAACTGCTATTTTTCCGTAAGCAGTGACTAAAAAACCTGTTTTCTTAAAAAATGTGTTACAAAACTTTTGGAGAATAAAATTTAATTTCAACCTCTTAAAAAATAACTTTTTTTTAAGTAGAAGACATAAAATTCTTTCTGCTAAATAGCTCTTTATTTTATTGGTGATTTCATGCGAAAAAAACTGTGACAGCTGCGAGGGCTTCTTTATTTATCTTCCACATATAATTTAAATGATCCGTTAATGATTGGCTATGAAATGCAAAAGTTGCGCGATACGAATGGCTAAATTTCTAGAAAACCCCTTTTCCATGCTGGGAGTGCTTACTGTATTCTATCTTTATCATTTGCAAAAATTTTACTCAGCTCTTTACCATATCTGTTTCGAACGAGTAGCTAGAGCTCTCTCGCTGTAAATATGAATTGTAATGATATCCCCCATACCTGCCTAAATAAATGCTCTACCTCATGGGTTACCTCAACGAGCGATTCCTAGCTTTTACTTTTAAAACTGTGTTTTGTTCCTCTTGGAGAGTTTCCCTATTTTTTGCCTGGAATGCAAACTGTGGTCGTTAAAACTTTTTTTAAATAGTTTTTTTTTAATATTCATTACAGCTTTTATTTCTGAAGAGTGTTTTTCTAAGAATTTAAAAAATAAAAGTGTAATGTCTGTAATTTAAGCGAATGTGAAGGAAAGTGGCTTAAGAGTATCGCTGAAGAATGTAATATGCTGGAATAATATAAGACCAAATTTATAAAAATATTTTCAGCTGATTTGAAATTTTGATTTACATTATCTTAAGCTAAGTTTAGCAACTAATATAATTTTTAATGGTAAAGGATAATAGATTGGCATTATAAAATAAAATGTCTTGGTTACTTTTATCTACATATCAAGCGTAGACCAAATTTGTAGCGACATCTGCAGAAATGGGTTTTTAAAGATCTAAAGTTTGCCTGTATATCGTTTTTAATGGAAAAGAATAATATATAATTCTATAAAATAAAAATATTTAGGGAGCTTTTATTTTTTCTTATCAAATGTCGCCTGACTTTAAAAAAAATCAAAGTAACTGAAAATAATTCTCAAGTGGTAAATTTTTCACAGTTATGTAATTTACTAAAAAAATGTTTAACACTTTATAAGAGTACTTGAGAAATAAAGATATAGAAGTCATATGATTGCTCTTTTCATTATAGACTCTAGCTCATGCTAACATTATGCAATCTCTTTAATTTCTGTAGAAGATGATTAAATATTAAATATAATTTTGCAGCTTACAACCAAAGTATTTGATAGTTTTAAAAAATTTAAAAAATAAGCAAGGATTGTTAAGTAAGCCATACTAATAACACATAATGACACATATGACACATAAAAATTTTCGTATTACATGTATAATATGTTTATATGATACATATTTATTATGCCTAGAAAAACTAAAAGAAATTCAATATAATTAACTAACAGTTTATAAACAGAAAAGTATTTCATCAAGGTTAAAATGTGTACTAAATTAAATATTTAAAGAAAAATCATATTAAGAGCTCGAATTAAATATCTAAAGAATACCACTCCTGTTGCTTGATAGAAATTCTAAAAACAACATAAACGTCTTAAAGCCTAAAATTTTAGTAAAACTGCAGGAGTTAAAAAAAGAGCTTTAGGTTGATAGAAACAAAACAACACTCATAGTTTAACATTAACTCTATGAATAACTATTTGATAACACCGAAAGTTATTTTAGACTTTTTACCATTACTTTAAACAATAATCTAAAATATTTTTCAGATACATTTTAGTATACCATGTATATTTTTGTAAAAAAGTTTCCTTAATCTCAAGTAATGAAGGCATCTACTGAGAACATATTCATTTTTTATTAAGACGATTAAGATGCATCGACATTTTCCCTCCATTTGAGGTAAGAAATTTTACCCATTTTTAAAGGCTTGAAAGAGTTATCACATCGTCAGAAAGGCAATTGTATTTTTTACTCTGACTCGAAAAGCGTCTTAGAATCTCTTTCTTATCCGAGGTAAGTTAGTCACCCTCTAATATTTCAGGTCATCAACCTTATTGACAGCCTCAAATCTGCGGGTTATTCCCTTCTCTTTAGCTGGATTCCGTCATATGTGGGAATTAGGATGCTGATAAAGCAGCAAAAACTTCTAGTCACTTCTGTGATATGCCTTTGTCTCTTTGTGATGTCAAACATATATAAAATACCTGTTGTATAAGAAGTGGCAGGATTCTTGGGATGAAACGACTCATAATAAATTGCGTGTCATTAAACCGAACATTAAGAACTGGAATACTTTATCATCCAGAAAACATGTTATTCTTACTCGCATCCGGATTGGTTATACGCGTTTTACCCATCGTCATCTTTTACTCGGAGAATCAGCTCCAGTTTACGATCACTGTAATGTAGTCATTGTAAACATCACTGTAAAGCATGTCCTCATCGATATCCTCTTCGTCCCAGGTTTGAAAAATATCGTATTCATTATTTTAACTCTTCATCTATTAATATTAAAGATATTTTAAGTAATTCGCCTTATCCTAAGATCTTTCTGTTTTTGAAAGACATTGGTTTTTACCCTCACATCTGAATTTTGTGCTTCATCGCTGGTTTCATTACTTTCAGTTTTGTTCTGTCTCTTTGATACATTGGTTTTGCATATTTACTTATTTGAGTTTATCTTCTGTCATCCTATTATTTTTGTTGTTTTAACTTGATCTTTGTAGCATTGATTTAAGTTTTAACTATTTGCTTAACACAATATGTCCCAGGAGGACTCTTCCATAAAACTCCAACCAACCAACCTACCTACCTACCTACCTGCCATTTGAGGATTGTACTAAATTATTTCACTGATTGCTTATAATAACTCAAGGCATATTTATTTCTAGGGAGTGTACGTAATAAGTTTGTTTATAACAGCTTATGCTAAGAAAAATTAGACAATGTAAAATTGGGGATTTCTTCTCATTTGAATAGTATAAATTCTTTTACATATTCAAGAAATAGTATACAAAAATAGTCCTTGTAAAGGCCTTATAACACGTTAACATGTACGTGCTAGTTTATGATATTTTATTGGCAAAGAATGTGCAAGTTTCTTGTGAAAGTTTTATAGCGAAAGTTTTCACCCAACTTGTTTAAGTTCAGAGTAACTTGTAATAAGGCCTTTGACCAGTTGAAAATCCAAATATTCTTCAACGGGAAAAGGATTTGACGTGTGATAAGGCCTTAAGATAGTTCTTTAACTTACATGGACTACACAAAACATAAAAATTTGAACTAATAAATAAAAACAGAAAACATACTTCGCGTAAATTGTGAACAAATGTGTATCTTAGTATAAAAAATAATTTTTTGAAAAATTTTTATTAGAAAAATGGATTTTTCTCCCGGTTTTAAACTCTGCTTTAAATAGACACAAAACTTATTTAAAGATTTTTATGTATGTTTCTAATCACTATACATTTAAATCTAAAAGAAATGATGAAAATTTCTCTTATAATCTTTAGACTTTAAATAAAACTGCAGTAAATCAAAGTATTAATATTTATAAAACAAACATTTTCATTATTTTTCTATATATTACACAATCTGTAAATCGACCGAATAATTGGCATTTATAATAACGGACAGTTTTAAATTAAATATTTAAGAAAATGTCTAGAAACTGTGACACAAGTTACAAAAGATACTTTCCCTGGAATGTTTTAAAGGAGTTAATAATAATATGAAAATACATCAAACTCAAATCCAAAAAAAAATTAATTTTAAAATAAGATGTACAACAAAAAGCAAATTTTAGATGAAAATGCTGTATGTACATTACTTTTGTATAAAAATTGTCCATTTTTTATAACACTTTAAATCTTAGATTAAATCTTATTTGTTATCGTAATCACTCGACAAAAATATAAATATAAAAGAATAATAATAGTGCAAATATTTATTTTTCCTTTAAAATGACCATTAGAGATCTTTTAATTACTATAACAGATGTGTTTCAAAATACAATACTTTTAACTAAATTTTTTATGGTTTGGAAGATGGATATGGAATAAATTGCAAAGGAATATTACAGTATCATATGAGTATGAATTGTTTCAAATATTCATGAGTTACAAAATACTTTGTTTCTTAAAGCATTTAATACTGGTAGTAATAACAGAATTGCAAGTTTTAATAATGGTTATATTCATTATAAGGCCGGTGGACATAAAACTATTCTTTTCTTTTCTCATCCATACTACAAATCATAACTGAATGATATATATATATACGCATACACATATATATATAGAAACATATACATTTATACACATACATATATATATACATATATATACACATATATATACATATTCATATATATACACATATATATACATATATATATATATATATATATATATATATATATATATATATATACATACACTGAGAGAGAGAGAATTTTAAGCTGTATCTCCCCTAGCTTATAGTTCACTTTTACCTTACACTGTTCTAAATTTAACATATCGAATAGTCTATCCAGCCGTTACATATAGAAACGACTAGATGGTATTTCAAAGATTTTATATAAAGTTCTAAACTATAGATATACTGAACGAGTTTCAACCTATTAAATGTAACATATTTTAAAAAGTTAAGCAAATAAGTTAAAAAGAAACAGCTTTTTATAAATTCAATAGATGTAAAAAGAAATTTATCGCTTAGTACAATAATAGTTATATAACTTCAGTTTTATTCATTCCAATTTAGAGCAAAATAGGCCACCAGTATGAAATGGGACAAAGCTTCAGTGTATGGATAAAAAAATCAAAATGATAATGTAGGAAACATTATTTTGAAGTTGCACTGCTCTAGTTAGACAAATATATCTTAGACTCTATTCTACTTAATGGTAAGATAAAGTATAACATGAAATATCAAACATTCAAAAAGAATGACACTGATTTTTTGGATCTTTTTGTCATGCATTTTCTTTTAAATAAAGAATATTTGGCAGTAAGCGTTCATTTATTTTAAAATGTGTGGAGTGCTCCTTAACATATCTCTAGTTAATAAGAACAGAAACAACAAAAAAAAAACCATTTTCTAAATAGTTAAAATTTGCATTCATTTTATTTCTCATTTCTGCCTTTGTTACGTTTCTACGAATATGTATTTCTGTTACGCTTAAAGGATTTGAAGATTTTCAGCATGAAAAGAATTCTACCGCTTTTAAGTTTGTGTTGTAAAAATATATTAGCGAAACCATTCTGTAATTAAGGAATAGAAATGGCTACTTGGCAGAGATGCTCATGTTTTTTTCTGACATTCCAAATAGACTTTCGTTTATAAGGATGCATAGGACTGTGAATGTTTCAAAAGTATTTTTAATTGCCTGGAAATTTTGTATGAAAATGGGATAAAAGACAAATATTTAAAGCCATAAAATAATATTCTTTAGGAGTCCAAACTCTTCAAGAGATCAGCTATGTTAGAAGAGTTATAATTTCATAAAAGTAAATCTTTGAATTGCAACTAAAATTTTTACTTATATAATATTTAAACTGCATAATAGTTTTTACATCATAGAAACACAAATTTGTCATTTTCTAGAAGCAATCAAAAACTGTAAAATCCAAAATTATATTTTAATGGTTTATATGTAAAATTCTATTCTATTACCTTTTTTTACTGTATTTATAAATGCACAAATTAATAATCGTTTTTGTTTTAGCTTTCTTTTACAGAATTGCAACTAATCCTTATTTCTTCTTGACAAATAAGTAAACTCTTGCATTCTATCATCAAAAATTCTATGTAGTTAATATAAAATTGTTAACTGTTTATACATGCAGATCATAACTCATAGCTTAATATGTAAGAAATATGTTTAGATTTATCTAACAGTTAAACAATCTCATGTCTCAGAAATATTTAGATTAATACAAAAGGTGAAGTTAAATATGAGCAATTATTGCTAATACTGTAATGGATTCAGGTAGTTCAAATCTCTATCTAACACTCACTCATTTTACCAGTCTATATCCTACATTTATCATGCATGGCGTGATTTTAAAAACTTTTACTGTAAAAATATTTTTAAAGCTTTTGTACAAAAGCATACTATTTATTTAACAAATGAAATGTTAATCTTTTAAGATTTCTAGATTTGTATAACGTCTTATGTCTGAAAAAAAATTAGATTAATACAAAAGCTGAAGTTTTAGATTTAGACATATATTATTAATAAAACAATGAATTCTGGTATTTTAAATCCCTATCATTCACTTTATTAGTCTATATCCTACATTTGCCGTATAGGGTGGTATTTTAACAACTTTTAGTGTGAAGTATTATTTTTAAACTCTTCGTGTAAACAATTTATTTAGTAAATAAAATGTTATTTTATAATAATGTGATTTTTAAGTATTTTATAATTTTAACTGTAATTCAGAAAAAAATTAGTAGTCTCACTATAAGATTTTACTTAAAGGAGGAAAATTCTCCAATATTATTTCTTTTAATTTTGTGTCCTACATACTGTGCTAACAACGTAAAAAAAAATCAATCTTTATAAAAAGAGAATAAACATAAAACTTTTTTAACCTGCTCTTTAAATAACTCTTAAAACCGTCTTTTAGTTTTTGATCTGTCGATTGCATTGTCCCATGAAGCACTTTTAAAAACTTTTTTCGGTAAATGACGCAGACATAGTTACCTCTTCTATTTCAGTTTTCTAGGTGAATGGCGAAGAATAGGAACAGAGATTAAAATGAAGATGACATCGATGAGAAATATTTCTTTTCCTATAAGTAAATATATACTTTTTAAAATGGGGAAGTGGCGAGGAAATATATTCATTTTCTTTATTTTATCGCTTTTTCTTTTGTTGCTTCTATTATGGCAGGCAATATTTGACTTTTGCCTCTATTTCCATTTTGGTAGCCTTCACGCCTGTGATGCCGCGAAAGTTTTTTTCTCCAGTGATCTCTGCTCCAGCGAGATATTGAATTTTTCCGTGCTCTTTAAACATCCTCTTAATTTATTCTCGCGTGCAACGACAAGAGGATCTATCGACATTCGAATCTCTGCCCTCCAGCTCTTTCCGCTACAGAATTTTGTGGACACTTCCATAATCAATTGATCGTGTCTTTCACTCAAGTTGTGTACTTCATAAATTAAGGAACGAGAAATAGATGATTTCTTTATTGACTAAAGACACTCTTTTTCCTCAAACGGTTCCAATTTTTTTAGCTACTTTTCAGATTTTCATAAACAAGAGAATGGATATTTCTCAAATGTATCTAGCGGTAAAAGAGGCGAACATTTCCAAAGGTAGCAGAATGTCATTAAATAGAGAAACTGACATCGTTGTTTGCTACATATGTCTTACTTACAAACTCTTTCTATTCCCTCAAAATACAAGTAAAAGCCAAACGATGGCCGATTGGTTAGGGTGCTGGCCTTCGGTACCGGAAATCGTGGGTTCGAATCCCACAGTGGCATAGATGTTCGTAGCCATTCGGAATCGGCTTTAAGCTGTAGATCCTGGTCTCATTAGCCTTCGTGTTGCAAAAAGTAGACCGTAGCACTCCAAGCCAAGGCAGAATACAAGTCTCTCTTATTTCACAGAAAAATAACTGACATTTATTTTTTACATTTATATTAAAATAAAGAGGAATAATATATTGGAAACAAATGCTAACTGACTCTTTATTAAAACGAAAATTCTTTTCCTTGTAGACTTTTGAGTTAAATAAGCATGCATTTATGCTTGGATATTTCGCACATCAAAAATTGTGTGACTTAAATGTTTTCAGACTTTTTATATCAAAGACCAATATCTTTTCTAATACTTATTTGTCTTTAATTTTGAAAAAAGCATTTAACCGACTAAAAAACAAGAAAAGTCAAAGTTTTTTAAATTTACAATACTAGGATACTAGCAATTAACTCTTTCGTAGGCCTTCGGAAAATTACGTTTTACCTTAAGGATATTACGAATTAAACCTGCGGAAAGCGCAAAACCCACTAAAGATTTGTTAATATTCTGTATAGCATTAAGAAGAGTTAAAAGATGGTTATTTATCAAGAAAAAGGAAAGTCCGTTCTGCTAGCGTCCAAGCAAAATAGTCACAACACTCAACAAGTATGGTAAATCATATGCCATAGTTGGGTTCCAACTATAGGCGATGTAGGAAATGTAGAACAAAGGCCCAAGGAAATAAGACCCGATAAATGTGTGCAGAATGTGATGTACCTCTCTAGATTGCAACTATACTTCAAGTCTTCCCATGGCAAATAATTATCATTAAATTGAATTTGCTCTAGGTATATAGTGATCAGTTGGACCCTTACCCTTAAAATTTAAATGTAAACATAAAATCTAGCAAAATAAAGTGAATTTCGATAAATTGAATTGTTTGATAATAAAATAAAAAAAAACCCGGGGGGATTCAAAAGTGAAATAAATGGTCCACTAAAGGGTAAGGATTTATCTCTGGTTTCTGTTAAACAGTATATATAGAAAGTAAATCTACATTTCTCAATATTATTACTAAAAAAAAAACAAGATTATCTTATTTGCCCAATTTTAGTATATAATAAAAATGTGTGTAGGGTAACTGTTTATAAAGACAATAGAAAATGTTTTAATTTGGCAAAATTTTTCAGGACACATTTTCTATACTATTTTGAATATTATTTTTTAATAACTATTTTTCGTCCACAGTGGAACTTTATTTTAGATTTAAAAAAGACATGTTTACACAACAAGAGCGGTACGCCGAATGATGACAAATATACACTTAATACAAATTTCGCCCCAGAAAGAGCAATCAACGCGAATTCTTTCCCATGAGACCAACATCTTAGTCAGAGTTATTAACAATTTAGACATTGAAAGAGGGAAATACTTTATTGAGACAGCTGGAAAATGGTGTGAGTGGACAGAAGATTAGCATTTATTCTAATTTTATTTTGGGGAGACTGGTAAAAAGAATTAAAGTCCGCGAACACTCCTTCAAATCTGAGATTTTGTGGCTGGGAAATTAGGTATGAAAGAATGAGAAGGGTAAAAGGAGAATTTTAGGTAGATATTATAGGTATAATAATTTATATATATATATATATATATATATATATATATATATATATATATATATATATATATATATATATAGGGTTAAGGATTGATCCCGGCTTTCTGTCAAACTTCATAGAGGACAATGTTAAATCTGCTTATCTCAATATTATTACTGAAAGAAAAACACGACTATTCATACATGTATACAGATATATGAATAATTTTTTGCATGCTATATACATTAAAGAGTTCAGTGAGACAGCTACTTAATATTTGTTATATAGAATGAGTGTGAGAACCCTAAATGTATGTTGTATTGAAATAAATCCTCAATATTCCTATTTCTTATTTGTGACGAAAATGTAATAACTCTAAAATAGAACTCTAAAGAATATTTCCGTCACTTTACAGGTGTATTATGACTTCTATAGAAATATTGTTTACACAATTCAAGCTATATTTCTTGAAAACACTTAACACTTTAATATCTGGTACATATTTTAGTGCATAGGATTAGGTTTTCAGTATCACACAATTATATTCCAGTTTACACATATTTTGCATCTTTTCAATTTCATAAGTTGAATGAATGAATGAATGAATGAATGAATACTCTATGAATACTACTTCTAATAAATAAATTTCAATTGAAGAGACGCTAAGTGGATTTCAATTATTCTGCTGAATTAAAAAAAATTGCATTCAATTTATACTAAGTAGAAAATTAATATTCATGTCGGTAAGAGTATATTTTATTTCACAGAGATGGACTTCTGAATGAAATTATTTTTAACCCATTAAGTCATTATAGTCCGTACAAAGTAAAAAAAAATTAAACAACTTTGAATGCAACAAAGCTTATCGTCATTAATAATAAACTTTCCTTTTTTAAACATCATGAGATGCCATTTATTTGTCATAGCATGTAAACACAATACCGAAAAAGCTTTAAGTAATATAAAGCTGTTATGATGATTTTAGTCTATGTACCTGCCGATGATGTACATTTATGAACGATGCTCGAAAAATAATATACTGTTGATCTCAATGGTAAAATGTTAAAATTCAGCAGGGTGTATATAGGATTGCTATCTAGATTTCCTGAAAAAAATTCCTTCCACGAAAAGATAAGTATTCTATAAACTATTTTTAGATCTTAAATAGGGACACTAAGAATTAATGGGTTAAAAGTACATTTGGAGTGTTATTTACAGCTGTCAAATATCTTCAGTATTTTTCTTTCTTGCTCAAACTTTCCCATAAAATGCATTTTAAATGTTAGGATATTAAAATACTAAGATCAATATTCGTTGATGCAATGATATAAATATTTGTTTTATCTACATAAAGTAATGCGAACATAGGTACAGTAAAAATGTACACATCTTACATTTTTACTATATTAAAAATACAAGATAAGTATATTATTAATAAGGTAAGAACCTAACGGTAGTCGAATGGTTAGGGCACTGATCTTCGTTACCCTCAGAGTTCGTGGGTTCGAAGCCCACTGTGTCCGTAGTAGCCGTTCGGATTCGGCTTTAAGCAGTAGGTCCCGGTCTCATTAGCCCACGTGTTGCAAAACAGTAGACCGTAGTGCTCCATACCAAACCAAATAAGATAAGAATGTATATGTGTACCATATTAAATGCTAAATGTATACATTCATTTCCATTTATATATTTTCAAGTAATGTACATACTTACAAAAGAAAAACACTTAAAGTAATTTCTTCTCAATCAGCAACATTTTATCTTGTTCCTAATCTTCACGTGGATTTGAAGGTCTCGTGCATAACGGAATTTTTTTGCATATTCTTTCTATACTTAAGACTGACAAAAAGTTACATTAAATAATTATAATGTAAACATCTGTAAATTTTTCTGAGCAACGTCACTGAACAAAAAATGTTACCTATTACTCGAGTTTTGGTCGAACATGCTTCTGTAAATCACAAAGTTTTGCAAAATTAAAAAAGAATATCTTTTCTCTAAAAAGAAAATCTTTCATTATTTTCCAAGCAAAATTTTTGACTCATTACACCGTTTCTAACACTCTAAGATATTCTTGTAAAATATTTTATGGGAACATTAGATACTTTCCTATCTAAATTTTTGTCTTTCACTACAACTTTTTTGATGAGCAGACCTCAAATGTCTAACGATATCCTTGTTCTTTTTAATTAATTTAATTAGCTATTCGCGCGTTTAATGAGAAAGGAGAGTTAAATCAGTTCAAAATTTAATACATACATAAATTTAAGCATAAAAAGTGTTGAATTTTAAGCATATACAAATAAATAAAAATGTATTTCATTATCCAATAAATTATTTAACTATGTGGCTTTTATGCTAAAATTTTTAATAATCTCCTGAAAGAGCTAAACATTTTTCTTTTTACATAATTTTCATTTAATAATCCTTTTACATTTATTTCTTGGGGAATTATGTGGTGCTTAGTTTTAAGTAGAATATATCTTGAAATAAGTAATTGCATTTCTTGGAATCGCTTAATCTCAAGCATAGGATTTGAGGTGCATATTTATTCGTCACATAAATCATGAAAATTTTCTTTTATAAGGTTATTAACGAAATTTAGAAGATCTAATTTTATGACGGGATTTTATATTGCATAAAAAATGAATTTTCATAAATACGAATGTTAATAAAAAGATTAAGTGCCTGATAAACGACGATACAAAACATCAAAAAATAATATAGCAAACAGTTTCCGTATTCTTGCAAGATGAGTACTGTATTAAGAAGGCGCTCATTCAATGTATGTGTACAGTTCATTAACTATAAATTAATATTTGACAAAGTATTTCCGTAAACTCTTAGAGTCATTACTTATATTGGAGTATAACATAATAAATTATTGGGTAACAAATTGTGTATTTGGGAAGGTAAAATTTCCCGAAATTTACTAGTTTTTGGTGGTCACGTGGATCATTTCGTTAAAGAAACCAAAATTAGCTAGTTGCCAAAATTTAATGGCAAAACCTTCCCGCTACAGAAACTTCTTGGAAGGTGTAGAAAATGCGTCAGCAATCTATTATCTACGGGTCTACTATTGTCCCATTAGATAATTTCAAGTTCTGGAAATAAAAATAATATATATAAGCATTTAATACAACGTATTTTAAAATTTGGAAAGAAATAGGTTAACTACTTAAAATTAATATGCTTGTAAAAATGTTGCCAATCAAAAAGATATTCACATAGAAGTATTTTAATTATTTCTGCATTGATTATAATGAATCGTTTTACAATAGCAAGTTGAAGAACTCCATGTAAATGACTTTGAGAATTTGTCAAACACCATAATCTTTTAAATATTAAATTTTTCCTATAAGATACTATTGTTGACATTAATAACAAGCAGATTTTGAAACGTTAATTTCATGATCATCCATACATTGTACACGTTTAGTTAATATTATATATAACACAATCTTGCATACGTGTCATAACATAGTAAACAATGCAATTTAGAACATAGCAGGCATCCACAACTATATATATATCCACAACTCCTATTTTTCTACAGGCCCTCTTACATTTAACAAAAATTGACTTAAAAATTTAATTTTAGATTTTTCAACGCTTTTCAGAACATAAATGTCTCGTATGTACTATATTGGTATATTCTTTAAAACTCTCATTGAATGCTTTAAATATTTCAAAAGTATATATATGTTTGTGTGTGTGAATGAGTGCATTGTATATCTATGTATGTTTGTAAATTCATTTTATGTTTGTACATAACCTCACGGTTTGTCCTAGCGTCTCTAAATATTAGACGCATTCCTAGACAACGCCAAATGGCACTACCAATAATGAACTGTCTTCCGTACTCTAGGCAATAAAACAAATTTTAATGTTTCGAATGATCTTCGAAAAGTGACTACGTGATCTCTTGAAAAACAATATAGCTCTATGAATAAGTTATCAATTTAAAAATATCATTTACACTTAAATACTTTTAACTCTCCCTAACTTTTACCCTTACCCTCGAGTTACACTCTTAGACAAAAAAAAAAAAAAAAAAAAAAAAAAAAAGACGCACTAAGGAGTGTTATCTGAATAGGATGAAAATCGGTAGATGTGATGAACATGTAGAGAAAAACAGATGATTACAATTTGAGAAAATTTGAATGATTTATTCAAGTTTTAAAAACTTCACAAAATGAAAAACCCTAAACTTTTGTTCACCTCTGGCCCTTATGTAAGCAGTTATTCTGATTGGCATTGATTGGACGATATCCTCCTGAGGGATATCGGGCCAAATTCTGTCCAACTGAAGCGTTAGATCGTCAAAATCCCGAGTTGGTTGGAAGGCCTTACTCATAATGTTCCAAATGTGCTCAATAGGAGAAAGTTCTGGCAATCTTGTTGTCCAAGTAACGTTAGTGGTAGCGTTCGGCAAGCACGAGGACAAGTAGTAGAGACACGTGCAGTGTGGGGCAGGCATTATCTCACTGAAGTGTAAGCTGATGATGGTGTGACATGAAGGGCAACACAACGGAGCATAGAAATTCGTCGACGTACTGCTGTGCAGTAAGGGTGCTATGGATGATAACCATAAGGGTCCTACTATTAAGTGAAATAACCCCAGACTATCACTCCTGGTTGTCGGCCTGTATGTAGGAAGAAAGTCAGGCTGGTATTCCACCGCTGCCCGGGGCGTCTCCAGACACGTTTTCGTTGGTCACCGGGGCTCAGTTCAAAGCGTACCTCTTCACTGAAGACTATTCAACTCCAATAAATCACCATTGTTTCCTCATTATATGATGTATTGTGAGTGTTTCTATGTAAGGATATTTTAATTCATTTTTTCTTTCTGTTCTTAACTTTAGTTTCTATAAAGTCATTCTTGTCCATTTTAATAGCTTTCAGCTCAAACATTTCAGTTCGATTTTAGTTATGACGTCAACTATTAAATCTGATTACTTCCATCTATACTTAAAGTCAATTATTCGGAAACGGAGAGTTTGGTTTGGTTTGTTGAGCTACGGACTACTCTTTGGCTACATTAAAGCTAATATAACTGACCTTCTACTTAAAACCGGTTCTAAATATCTAGTATAATTTTTGCCAATAATGGGCTTTAAACTCACGAACTCTGGTACTGAAGAACACCTTATCCATTTGGCGATC
Organism: Pardosa pseudoannulata; assembly: GCA_032207245.1. Classification (NCBI taxonomy): domain Eukaryota; kingdom Metazoa; phylum Arthropoda; class Arachnida; order Araneae; family Lycosidae; genus Pardosa; species Pardosa pseudoannulata. The sequence continues at coordinate 19,098,459 of CM063502.1, forward strand.
CTTCAAATACATTCTTGAGTTTTGAGGCAATTCCTCAGATGTAATAAATTTCTTCAAAAAAGTCATCTTAATAAGTAAACTCAATAACTAATAATGATGTACAATATATTTTTCTCCACGAAATTAATAGACAAAAGAAAGCTAAATGGAGTTAGGTGTTATAATATCACAAATAGCCCACAAGATTGATGAATTTTCATGGAGATTTAAAAGGAATTAACTTTTGATATTTAAGATCACAAGAATAGAGAAGATTCTGTAACTCAATTTTTGTTTTCTAAATTTGAGACTACTCAACTTTTTTGTCTACAAGTCGTTTAGATTCTGTGAGTTGTGTCCGTGAAAATTCAAAGGCTGATAGCAAATTTTGTAAAATTAAATATTCTAGTTGAAGCATTTTTATAATTCGTTAAAATGTTTTTGTATCTTTCCAGTGTTTGCTAATTTATGTGCCGCTGATTTAGTTTATATTAAATTTCAAGAGGGTCGTGGGGAAGTATACCTTCTCATATTAACATATTTTTTTTTAAATAATACATAATTAAGAGTTATTTTCTATCAACCTAATACTAATATATACATAAAAATTTTACTTCACATCTACAAGTCGCTTAGAGGGAAAGTCACGCTCGTAAATAATGAAAATTCCGGTTAATATTTCAACTCAGTTAGTTAAAAATGTTAATACATTTTACATACTCAAATTTACATGTTATTCCTTTGGAGATTATAAATGGTATTTACCGTTTCAGAGTCAACCAATACCATATAATTTTAAATAATTTCATAATTGATTATACTTATTTTCATTCTTAAATATATGTATATGTTTTCAGTTAGAAAATTGTTCTAATCCTTTGAAAAGCATTGCATGTTAATATGAAAATTTAGATTACTAGTAAAATTTATATTTAAGTTATTCTGTTTCTCCAGAATAGATTATTAAATCTACTTTCAACTGTTCATAATTTTGTAATTTGGGTAATTTACATTCTTTCAGCTATGTAAATTAGGAGTAATTTTTTATAGTACGTTGCCCTTTCATACTATTAGATATAAATATAACCCTATATGTTGAATAATCACTCTCTTTTAAGAATATTAGTTTATTAAAAGCACATAATGTATTTAAGCTACATTCCCTCACTTAGTTTTTATAATTTTTGCTCATATGTAGTGCTTGTAATCGAAAGACATATAAATAGTATTGAAGTATTTTAATTCATGAAATATGTTACAAAAGTTTGCATCGACGCATTGTAGCCTAGAGTTTGGCAACTCAAGCGCCAAATTAAAATAAATTGTTTAAGTATATATATATATATATATATATATATATATATATATATATATATATATATATATATATATATATGGGGGGGGTAAATGAGTACAGTTTTATTTTAAATATACCCTTCAGCAACATAGATATTAGTATGTTTTTCGAAAATGCCAAATTTCCTCAAAACTAGAATAACTGCTCAAATAAATGTATAAAAAAGAACTCGGATTCACTCATAAAGTTTCAATGATTTTTGTTAACGTGGCCGCTTTTGTTTAAAAAAACATTCAGAAAGAAATGCAATGAGATTTTAAAAAATCCTTTCAAAACAAACTCCGACGTGTAGACGTGGTAAAATTGTTGGTAACTCTGTATCGCGTATTGACCGTATAAATAAAAACATACTTGCCAACATGTCAGAAATCAAAGGAGAATGAAAGAAAGAGGTTTAAAAGTTAGATTTTTTTCTGATAGTTTTGTTGAGCAACAACACTTTTTTTTCTGTTTATTACTTTTTTCTTTATTTCTTTACTTATTCTTTATTTTTTCTTTATTTTTAGTGTATGAGAGGATTGTCAGATATTTTCTTTGACATTTCTGCGAAAGAAGGCCTAAACACGAGTGAATGTAAGTTAGTCGGCACTTAGGATTTGAAGATGGTAATCTAAAAAAAATCGGAATCAATGCAGAATCATAATTATTAAAAGGTTTTGACATTTGAAAAACCAAAAGCGATGATAAATTAAGTTGTTATAAAAAAATTTTTGAATATGTTACTGAATACCGTACTTTTCTTTTGATTTTTTTTAATTAGGTAAAGAACAAAAGGAGTTTGAGTAGGAAATATGTTATTTCAGAGTGAATTTTCTAATGGGGTGCAACAAAAATTTGTTATCCCAAATAAGTTTTAAAGTAGTTAAACAAGTGAAGTTTTAGCATATGAAATTTCTCTGCGTTATGCTATTTGAAATATAGATATAAAACTTCGATTTCTGCTTTAACAATTTTGAAGGAAATAGGATAAAAGTTGATCTGGAATTTTAATATTTTTAAAGTTCTATAAGTAATAGCCTAATCAACTTTTCGAAAGAGATCCAAAATTCTAAAGTTTTATGTATCCGAAAAAATTTTTTTGTTCCTCGAATATGGCAGTGCTACTGATTACCCTTTCATTTTTAACACATACCCAGTAAATACTTTTTACTTATCTTGCAATCTAGTTTTCCTTTTAAAATAATATTTTTCATATCTTACACAAATCATTCTTCAAAAACTAGACTTATAAAAAAAATAACGTCTTTGTTATAGATGGCTTAAATTTCGGAGGCTAGACAAAATATAGACGGAAAACTTTGTCTGGTCTATATGCTTTTAATAAACAAAAGCAAAAAAAATATCTAAATTTTTACCAGAGGTGGGTTATCAATAATTCTGGTGATGCTTTAGAAATCCAAAATAGGTAATAGAATAATTCCAGAATTTGATAATTTTATTATTTCTTGGCAAGATTCACAGTCCTGAAATTTTTCGTTTTTAATAAATTGATCTGTATCTAAATCATTTATAATATCACATTACTAAAAGTATTTTTGAAATGTTTAGTAGAACAAACACTTCCTACATTCATTTTCATCAATAGTTCCAGATAAGGGTTTTTTTTCTTATCCGTTATGGTAATTAAAAATTTCGTTTTAAAGGGTTTTTGTTTCAAAGAAAATTATGCTTTCTAACAGTGTTTTCTTTTTATCTAAATTTTTTAAAACAAATAGACTAACAAAGAATGTAACAGACCTAAATTCTAATTTCATAACTTAAACAAAAATAGGTTAAATATAAACTGCATAGCTTGTTAAGTGATAACTGATTTCACATACTAAACATTATGCAAATACCATAACTTCCTACTTGTATTACGATATTTAAAGACACTTCATAATAGTTTGACAAAAAAAAAATTCTATTACAAATAATACTATAAGACACGTAAGAGAGATTTTGACGTATGATCGTGTTCTAAAGAAAATCTTTCAACTGTAGTTTTTGATCGACAAAGAGTTAAATGTCAATTAAGGAGAAATAAATATCCGCTAGTCTAGAGCAATCTTGTGGTATTGATGGAATTCGTTATAGAGATATTTTTCTCCTCCAGTCTTTATTTTTTTATTCGAAGATGAATACTCGGGGGTGGTAGGTGAAGGGAAGAATCCGCCTGACAGGAGACAATGGGCGTGCCTTGACATGTTGGATGATTGCGTACAAGTGCTACATGATTAAACCACGAGATGTTAAAAGGCGGCATTAGAACAAAAGTGTTTATCTACATCAAATTCTTTGTTTTTTTGTGAATTTCCTTCTTGTTATTTAATTCACGTCAGATTAAAATGAGGCTTGCAATTATGAAAGCATAATATTAATTAATTAAAACACAAAAATTGATTCTACTGAATATATAGTTTCAAAGAATAAACTATGTTTCTAGCTGCACAATATCAGGCCCGAGCCAAGTCCTGACAGTTCCTCGAACGGACCAAGGTCGTGGCATAGAAATTTCCGTACGTATTCTTTATGAATTTATTCACGATTTGTCGTGCTGGGAACGTGTCTTCCAAGTTGGCTTTCGAACCGAGGTCGTAAAATGCCTTTATTAATTTCCAAAGATGTGTTGTACGTGTCTCGTCAAAGACAACGTAAATCAATGTAGAAATGGGAATCAAAGAATGACCGGGCCTATGCCAAACTATGCCTCGATAGGAACATAGGAAAATTTTCACGTCTGCTCCCTATGAATTCGATCACACTACATCAGACTGGGGAGGGTATTTTCAAACCCTCACTTGTAGAAGTTTTACTGCGCTAGAAATGAAATTTAACTTCAATATTATACTTGTGAGAGAGAAAGTAAGTGAAGTAAACTTCTGCTGAAACTCTAGTCTGGTAGCTAGTAGAGCTGATTGATGGCCGAATGGTTAGGGTGCTGCCCTTCAGAACCGGAGTTAGTGGGTTCGAATTCCACTGTGGCATGGATGTTCGTAGCAGTTCGAAATCGGCTTTAAGAATTAGAAATTAAAAGTCCCGGTCTCATTAGCCCTCATGTTGCAAAAAGTAGACTGTAGCACTCCAAAACAAAACGAAACAAAACCTGGTAGCTAGTAATTGATAAGCATTCCTAGATAGTTATTTTCATTAAATTTAATAATTTGGAGATGCATCTAAGTAATAGTTCTAAAATTTATAAAAGTTTTCGCAACATGTACCACAGAACCATTGATAAAATACTGCATTTTCTCCTTTAAGAACAAATTCACCTTTATTAAAAAAAGTGTCGTCATGTAGTTTTTTCTTAATATGTGTATTACAATGGAATTTAAAATTGTATTGCATCTGAATTTCTGAAAAGTCAATAATTTCAAGGCTGAAAGGATTTATACAATTAGGTATCAACAATTTTCTTTTATTAATGTTGATCCACAAAATGAATTTTCAAGTTTAAATTTAAACTTCAACATTCAAATATTATTCTTAGAAACTGATTAAAGTAAAATCTTTAAGTTCTTTATGTGTGTGATGGAAAATTCATAAATGAGTGCATTAAACATTAAAAAAAATATTAATTTATTAATTTTTCATCATCAAAACTTTCTTCTTAGAAACTGATTCAAGTAAAATCTTCAAGTGTTTGATATAAACTTAATTTTTATATAGGTCTTAATTTTTCATTCATAATTAATATTTTATTATAAAACATTTATATTTTGAATAATGGAATATTTAATTATTTATACTTTTTGAGTGTCAAAATACTTAGTCCTCCTTCTTTTCCGTAATTATTTTCAGAAGTTTACACCCCTGAAAAAAGGGCAAAATACTGCACTTCATAGTAAATTGGCAACCATATATGCTTCACATTTTCTTAATCATTAAATGCAAATAAATAATGATTACAGATCGATAGAGGATAATATATTCTCTTGGTTTCAGCTTGTTAAAATGTTTAATATGCTTAAGGATTAAGTGATTTAGATCAAAGTATTTAAGTTGGGAATACATTTAAAATACCTTTCGAGACTATTCCTGAAGTTAAAAAAATTCATTTAAAATTTGTCATTTAAATTGGACAATGTTGTGAATTAAAAAAAATTAAACGTGTAAAAATGAAATGTGTTGTAATCAAACACTATCGTACTTAGTAAAGAAACCTGTAAAACCGGTTTTCGATATAAAGTAATTTAAGAAAGTTAAACTTTCTGCGGTAATATACAAAATTTTTTTTTTAATTTTTACCAAGACTTCATTTTTCCAAAATGTCCTATAAAACACATTAAACCATTTACTAAAATGGGAGTAAAACACTTGTGTTATTTTTAATTAAGCATATATTTAATTAAAAGTACAAGAGAAAATACATTGTTATAATTGACAGAATATAAGTTTATAAGTGAATGGAAATTAGTCATTCACACATTTTATGTGTTTTAATGAACATTTTAGGTTTATATTGTTAATAAATTTAAAATCCTACTCTATTATATGTTGTAATAATATTGACTCTTTACTATGCAGTAATCTCCGTAAAAATGGTGTACACAAGGATGGGTTAAGACAGTAATACCCCCATGTATGTATTGACCTCTCCATTGATTTTCCATGTTATTAAATTAGTTATGGCACGTCACATCCTTGAACATCCCCTTTAAAATTTAAAGAAAATCCAATCGACTATAAATTTCAGCTAACATTTATTGATTTATAAGTTCATGTGGAAAATATTGCTACAAGCAGGAATTGATTTTGAAAGCATCTTAAGTCATCTCACAGCAATTACTCCTAATTCATAATTTCTTCTTTATAAAGAGATTAAACAGTGATAATTGTACAATTTTCAAACCAGTATGACTTAAATAAATCCACTAATATGTGCATGACTAAGAAAAGGGCTTGCTACTAAGCCATATATATTAATAAAAATACTTTACTTTACAATTTCATTAACTGTGTGATTTTTATTATGAAAATAACAAAATCTGATCTGCTCTGAAAGTCAATAAAACTCTGACTAACCCTTGTATTTTCCATAAATAAAATAATCCGTGCCTTAAAACGTTTGTTATAATGGCTTCCACCCAAGAAAGGTCATATTTACCAGCATTGTTATATGTTATTAAAAATCCACTTTTGTTTTGATGTCATCAATTATAATGGTCTTTAAACTCAAACAAGGCAAAAAATATGTCTTTAAAGTTATCTAGTTTAATTCAAGTTAACTGTATGCTTACAGGCAGAAACATCCATCACCAGATGGGTACCCAAAAAGTTAGCGTAGTGCTCTAGTTTATGTTGAAATAGTTTTTATGGAACTGAAAGACATCTAACCGTGAGGTTTGGAAATTCGAGGCAGGGGATACGTTATGGACAGGTTTCAAATATCTTTGTTAATTTTTTACTGTACGTTGTCAGTAGGCTCGAGTCCGACACAAATTAGTGTGAATCATTCTTAAAGATTTAACCAAACTGAGAGCTTAATTGAATTATAAAACAAAGAAATTAAGTCTTGTAAATAAAACATGAACTTCAAAGGCATCCACCTTAAAGTAGAAAAAAATACTCTAGATTATATATTATAAACTTGTTCCAGTAAGCACTCATTATATAATAATTTAAATTATTTGAATTATAAGAGAAACTATTTATTCGTTTTAAGACGAATTATTATTCGTTGAAGTCTAAACATTTTATGAAGAATTATAAATGATATGAATTTGAATATTGATCGGATTATGTTAGTCTTTGAGAAGTACTTGAGGAAGACGCCTCGTCAATATTGTCGTTTCAAAGGCCCAAAATTATACATATTTGTTCTCAAACACTTTAAGTACATTTTATTCATTTATAACACTTTGAGCTACTTATCCATGTACTTTAATTTCAATGATTCAATTTTAAAATTCTTATTTCCTTCAAACAATCTTTTAAATGTGTCTCACATTTATTTTCATTTATTATCATAAAAGTTTCACAATAATTTTGATTCTATAATTAAACATTTTTCCAAATTTTAAATGCTTTCTTCATGATTATGAAAGATTAAACTTTAATATGAAGCAGCTTTTATCTAATAATCATCTAAAGAAACCGAACATATCCGTTTGTATAGAGATGTGTGTATATACATGCACACATATATGTATATGTGTAGAAGCTTTTCCCTGCACTGCTAATATATTTATCTGTCATTATAAAGTCTTACAACTCCAGTAACGTTTAACTATCTACATTATGTCTACAGTGGTAATAACCATTAAATTTTATAACACGTGACAGGGTGGGTGTTTAATACATTTTAATATTGTATTTTTTTTACAATTTTAAAAACTAAATTTTCTACATAAAGTAGTAAATCTACATATTAAGAATTAAGATTTTTTAAGAAATTCATTTTCTTATGAATAGTTTTATTTTCATAACATGTGCCAACTTATTCATAATATATTTCACTTAAAACATAATGTATTATTTTTAATTCTTGTTGATAGTTAAAAGATTTATTGCTAAAATCGTGATTGTGAGATTTCAACAGTAATACCTTTTGATCAAACCTGAATTAGGTTTGACGTTACATATGTACGTACGTAAAGAAAGCTTTAAATTACAAACTCTAAATTTCGGCTATCCCTGAATCCGTGATGATTAGTTACGTCTTGACATCTATCGGTATGTATTACAAACAACTTATCACTTTTTGAGTTAGCAAGATACAAACGAATATCATGAAAACTAAATACGTAGTATGTTCAAATTTTATATTTAAAGCTGTTGAAACATCCATTTCTTCACCTCCAGTATTTCAATCTACACTTTTTTAGCAAAATGTTAAGATAATGGAATTACTGATGTCAATTGCTACCAGATGGCAGTACACTATAAAAATACAACAGAATAACTTCGACGTTGTGTAACAAAGATTTAAATTAAATTTTTATTTTTAAAATGCAACAATAAAAATCTATTTCAACAGATTAATTTTGAATTTTTTTTTATGAATTCCTGGTACGGAGTAATTGAATGGTTTAAATTGCAAAACCTGTTTTTTATTAGGTTTTACTGCAAAAACAGTTTTAAGGGGAATCCTCCCAATATCAGGTCCTCGTGGTTGATCTACGGAAATAACAGCGGATCGGACGGCATAAGTACAAGAAGAACCGCTTATTTATTTATGTGCAATGTCTATACTTGTGGCTGCCTTACTATTCCTGAACAACACTTACCACTGAGAGTTGTAACCGGTTATTCAAAAAGACCCACACTAGACCACTACAGTCAAGTTGAATGGCCGGCACAGAGACAAGAAAGTAGTACTGCCTCTTTTGGGGGGAGGGGACAACTAGTTATGATAAGCCCTAGCAACAGCCTTAAGCTCAAATCATTCTCCTCACGGATATTGGAATCTGTGTAAGTTCGGATGTATGATTCCGGGTCTGTCAACTCTCGGATCATCAACGAGTGATGATGCTCAAACCATCCTCACATCGATTTATGTCGACACTGAAGAACGATGTAGACACCCCCTTCCTAAGAAAAGGAGAAGTATAATTAATACTGAAAATACCTTCCACCTTGGATGACATCCAATTTCTTGGTATCCATAACTGAGAAGGCTTTGCGTCTAAAAGAAGATGAGTTACGCTAAATAAGACTCAGATAACGCTATACCTCTAAATAAGGTGACTTCCAATGGATGAAAATGGGGATTATCCCTCAGAGACATCCCCCACAACAACGCGATTAGCTGTCCAAACACTGAATAAGGTCTGAGTGATATAATAACTAAACAGACACCTTTTGGAGTCACAAAGTATTTTTGTAAGATACATGGACAGAAAATCCCATACTACCAGATCGAACGGAACCAAGTTTAGTGATGGTAGCCAGAGTTATTCCAATCTTGTTAAACACTACAAGAGACTAGAAGAAGACTGACATCAGCATTGCTGAATCAAGTCCGACTAGTTATCGGGTAGTGACCATCACTTAAAAGTTCGTTTTCAGATCAGACCTGGTCTAAAGTATCCTGGTAAACGAAGTAAAATAATCATTAAAAATTTCGATTTTTAACGAAACATCAATGAAATGAAAAATCTGAATTTAAGATATTGATGTTGTGTGTCACTTCCAAATAACACTACTTGAGCTCTACTCAGATATCACCATTACATTGGGAAAAGAAACAACCTGTAATAATCTAAAGGTATCAGCAGAAGATAATTCTGGTGATGCGTCGTACAATTAAATAAAAAATAATTCGACATGTACATAAAAGTACATGTTCCACATTGTACTAGTTTCCACATCAGATATTTTATTTATAATCTTCATTTTCAAGGGTCGTCGTTCAAGATTTATTAACTGAAATAATGAATTTTAGTATATTAGGTTTCTTTATAGTTTTCTTAAACTTTTCAATTATTTCAATTTCAAAATTTGATTTTTTAAGTTACTTCTGTAAGATTTGTGGCATTATTATAAATATATTCAAAATATTAATTAAAAAAAAAATTTTACATTTTCTTACCTCTTTAGAAAATTATTCTGGTCATTTGAATTGCTGGAAAATCATTAAACAAGACTCTGTGACTGATTTACTAATATCTTTTTAGAATGCTTCATTGTTAAAAGAGTATTTCGTTTAAATAATATCTTTATTATTTTTCTGAGGACATTTTAATTTTATCCTATTGGTCTCCTTTTGTACAGCTGTATATTTTTTGCGAAATGGAATCCTCATAGCGGAACTGCAATATAAATATTATTTAAAATACTTTATAAAATTGGGTATGAAACAATCTTTTAAAATATAAGAGACAATAAAATATTTTAAAATTAGTACATCAGTGCCGAAAACTTAAGCAAGTAAAAGATAATTCTCATAAAAATAGTATAATTTAATATTCAAATATCGTTCAGAGTCAATGAAATAGTATGAATTAATAATTAGTATATTTTTTCGATGATTGGAAAATACTTTATCTTGGTCTGACTGCATCCAGCACTTGATTTGATTAATCTTTATTTGTTGTAGTTAAATATTTGAATTAGATTTATAAAGAAAAATAGGTATTGCATAAATTTTGCTGTACAGTTATAAGTAAGATAGCTAAAATGTCATGTGTAACTTATAATATGCAGCATATATTATATGCAATATATAACTTATAATATGCAGTATGAATATGTAAGGACACCCAAATTAATTAGGCTTTATGTAAACTATACATAATTTGTTTCCGATCTATAAGTTATCTATAAGTTATCGATTTAAATTTGATAACTAACGGAAATAGGCATTTGATAATCACTAACACATTTTAAATAGAATAATAAATAAAAAAATTCAAATTAGTACAAATAAGATTTCAGAAATAATTATAAGACCTATTACAAGAATTATTTAAAATTTATATCTAAGAACTATAATTTTCTTTTTTATCAATTATGAACCCTGTACGTTACCCAGTAACACGTACATATCTAGCGTGATAGTCTGTCTTGAAAATAAATGAACATCGTCTAGCTATATATCAAAATCTTATCATGACTTATCAACAGTTTTGTTAGAATTTTATTTTTTGTTTGCAGAGTGTTGCATGCAATCTTCATTTGGGAGTGGTGAGAAAACTATAAAATTTGCCCTTAATATGTGTATTAATCATAAAGTTTTACATCCTTTCCGACACTTCTATGCTCTTCTGGCATCAGCATGAGTTTCATAAACCTTTTAAAACTAATATATTTTAGTAATTACTGAAGTTTAGAAGTTTAAGGCAAAGTGGTGTGAATATACTTCGAAGAATGTTGTTTTTTATTCCCCAGAACCCCTAATGTATTTTGCTACCAAACTTCTAACGTGAATTCAGTATGTATCTTGCGTTCACTAAAGGGGAAGGACGAGAAAGATTTTTATTCAGTTTAATAAGCGTTAATTAGGATAAAAACTGTAATAAAGTTTTTAGCATTTTATTACAAATATTTTTGGTCAACAAATTCAAAATATCTCCAAATAATTGTACAGCATTTTTGCAACCTGTCAGCAGGCATGTTGCTGCTTTCGTACTAGTTATAAAATCTGATTTTGATTCGTATTTTTTCTAGATTTTTTTCCATGCTTCAATTTTGTAGTGTTTGATTTGATTTGATTTTCCTTATTAAAGTGAAAAAATGCCGTTATGATACAAATATACAGTACAAGCTTAATGACTACCTTAATAACTACGTATTTATAAGTTCACAAAATATAGGATATGTATTTCTTCCATCATTTACTAAGTTTATTTCAGTAAACAAGGTAATTTCTTCTTTAAGTAAATTTTATAATAAGAATCCTGCACAAAAGAGGCCCCACAAACTTTTACAATCTAGCTTTTTCAGTATCTTTTATGTAAGAGCAATCTCTAAACCTCCTGGCATTCTACTCCTTGTGTGTGTTTGCTCAGTCTGAAAATTTCTCCAAAAAAGATTTACCTTGAACTAAATTAAATAGTAATATTTAAGACGTTTTTACATTAGAAATAAGCAAATTTATATAAGCTTTAATATAAAGGAAAGTTAAGGAAATATTTAGGACTATATTATAGACAATCTTTTGAAAGAAGATAAATATAATCTCAGATCTGAATCTGCGTTTATTTTCCATCTATATTTACTTTTTTATGTAACACCTATTCAACAAGATTCATGTAAACTAATCGCAATAAAGACATGGTTTTATTTTAAATTTCACTATATTTATCACTGCAACAAGCGCAAAAACACTAAGTTCTCCATTCCCCCATTGAAAATCTCATGCAAATTTTAGCGATTTCTCCTATCAAGAATCAACTGTTCAAAATATTTTGGTCTTAAAGGATATAATTCTACCCATCTCACATTTCAGGCTCTAAACATATATTTTTTTTCTAGGATTCTAATTCTTCCAAGAGATCTAATAACTTAAAACCAATTGTTGAATTTATACTTGTGATAAAAAATGGTGAAACATTTCGAAGACCTTCGGACAGACCATTTTAATGTACCTTACCCAAAATCAAATTTCTGCATGGATTCAATTCTATAGAGAACTTGAAACAGTGACAACATTTTTAAAGTTTGGCTTGAAAAATTATTAGTCTTCTAATTAATACTCTTCTAAAAATGAACTAATTCTTGTCAGGGTTTAAACGACCGTGTTAGGATTTTCTCCATTATAATCACATAGCATTTGTGTGTAAAACCAAAGTACTGTGAACTCTTTCTAAATGTTTATAAAGCAGGTTAAACAGCATGTGAGTGGTAGAATTGGTCGTGATGAAGTTGACAATTGAATCGTTCCATCTGAAAGCCAATGTTTTAATGCAAGACACCGTGAATTCAGCAGTCATATCATTTTAAAGAAAAATTCTATCACTCGCCGATAAAAAAAACCTGTGTATTTTTTCCTGTATTTTAACCAAGATGTAATGAGACCACCTTATTTTCATAATTTGAGTTGCTTTCCCAGTGAGAAAATCAATTGCTTAAATGTGTTTCTAAAGTCGTACTAACTTTTACTGGCGATAAACAACAAGGTCTCATCGAATTGTAAATATTTTAAGTACTTAGTAATTCCTGGTACTATATATAATTGAACAACATGTGTGCTTTTACTGACTTTGATAAAAATAAATTCACAATATTTAAAAGTGACTTGTGATTGAGCTCTCAAAGTCTGATTGCGTCTGATATGTCATGTATTTACTTAAACATTGTTTTGACACAGCTATTAAACTCATTTTATGAGCACTTTTATCTCGAAATATGAAATTGACAGCATTTTTGATGAGAGTCGAAATTAATATCTCACCAATTGGATGGTGTTTATACTTCGCCGCAGAATATGAGAGCTAATGTAGTATGAGCTATAGCAAAATCCCTTTTGGCAGGTTCAAACAAAACTGGAAAGTGTTTACATAACGATAAAATGACATCAAAGAGTTGAAAACCATTCCTTCCACGTAATACCTTACTCTTCTTATACTACGCGGAGAACAAAACAGTGGATGTAACTTCAGTTTTTTATTCATAGGAAGTCACTGTTATAAATGAAAATATTAAAAAATTTCTTTGCCAACTTGTAAAACTCTTTTTAAATTAATTCTTCTGCTCTTTCTATCTGGGGTCGTTACTACCCCAGCTTTAATAAAGAAAATGAAAAGATGTGGTTAGTAAAGAAAACTTTTTCTTTCCAGACAAAACCCTCTTGATCGCATATCCTTGGTTGGGAACTATAATGGACTCTTTAAATCAGGAGCAATATGTTTTGTATTTCATCTGTGTGTAATGCTCCTCAAGAAATAACTAATCTTATGTTTTGTTTTAAAGAAACTAACCATGTTAAAATCTTGATATAGCAAATTCTAAAAAAGTGCTCTCTGAAAGAATAGCAGGCTTAATAAATTAAATGAAATCGTCTTACACAAACCGGTTGAATTTAAGATAGCTGATATTTATTACGGTTCTAAATTCCCAAATTACAAATTTTTAATTTAATATCTCAAAAGTGATTAATAGTTTTAAAATGTTAACTGAATTAACACTGTTATCATAGATTAAATTAGTTTAACTATTTTCAATAGTTAAACAATAGTTCAGAATTTAATAAGACTTTATCCATATGTTTTAATGATGATATTATGCTTTGAGCTAAAAGAGTTTTGTATATTTATTAGTAGGAGATTAACTTTTTATTAAACTTTTATTGCTATATTTTGACTCTAAAATTACTATTGTTATTCTTTAGGATATTATCACTGTTTTAGTTTATGCATGTATACTACTATGAAAGTAAATGGGATATGTTTTCTATATTTTTAAAATTTTGTGTGTAATTTGTATGCTCAAAATTTTGTGTGTATTATTAAAATGTTGTGTGCTTTTATAAAGTCTCATTTTTTTCTTTTCTTATTTTTTGACAAGCAATACAAGTATATATTGTAGTTTTTATACTTCAATATTTTAAAAAGCAAATTTTACAGTAATTAAAAACAAAATTTCTATTAATATGGCTCTGAACCGTTGGTTAAAGACCTAATTTAATAATTCTATTTATTTCATTACTGTGTTGTTATAAATTTCAATACAGATATTTTTCTACGAACACCATTCTTAAATTTATCTGCTTACCGTTTAAAAAAATGCCCACTCATATGAAGAATATAACTTCTGCAAAGTATTTTTATCTACAGAAGTGTTTTCTAGCTCATTAAGAATATTTCTATCACTTGACAAAAAATGCAATGTGTTTTACTTTTGATAATTTTCCATATTTCAAAACCATGTTTTACAATAACTTCAAACAAAATTTCTATATTGGATCTGAACGCATTCGATTACCTTAAAGCACTGATTTAAGTAATTATGTTTATTTTAAATATGCATTATTGCGAATTTCAACCTTGATTTTCTTTCATGCCCACGCCATTCTTTTATTCCTCTACCTACCACAGAAAAAAACCCACTCATATGAAGGACATAACGTCTTCAAAGCAATATACTCTACAAAACGTTTCCTAGCTCATTAGAAACATTTCGATTATTCCTTTAGCTTCCTTGAAACGAAATAAAATTATATTGATCCTGAAAAAGATATTTTATAATTAGTACATAAGTGTCCTGTCTCATTAGATTTACGAGAACTGTTACTTAGAGAAATGATTTCTCAGCCAACGAAATGTGGACTTTGTAAGAGAAAGGATATAATGAATGGCGAAAAAACATTGAAATGACCTGGAAGTCTTCATTAGTAACGCAATGTTGGTGTTTGATGTGGCAGGGGACTCGAGTGAAGGAAACAGTTCAAATGCGCAATAAGAGAATCTTAAGTTAGATCTCAAGTGTTTTGGAGTGAGCGAACAGAAAATTGGCTTAATTACTTTTATTTCTGTCGCATTATTAGAACTGCGTAAGCTTAATATTACGTGTGCAGTAAATTAAGTAATCTGCCTTGTAACTGGAATAGTAAAGAATTCGAAGAACTAATGTTCATGTACAGAGAAAGCCTATTTCGTATAATTTGAAAGTTTTAAAGTCAAGGGAGAGTATGTTTAAATCGAGAGCATATAAACAGAATTTTATTATTCATTTGAACATAACATCAAAATAATCTCATTAATTCGGTTTCAATAAAATAACACAAAATGATGTTTTTATGTACATTAGACTTAATTTCCTAAAGAATTTTTTTCAAATTCTGTCTTAGAAAATATTTGATTTACATGCAGATTATACATATTTGTATATCATATGGAGGGAAGTTTTTAATGAATTTTATGATTACATATGTTTTTATTTGAATCGAGTTTTTTGCTAGGTAGAATTGTGTATATCGATTTTGGGAATCTCTTGTGAAATAATTCTCATTAATTTCCTACATCATATGAATTTCTCTGAAAGGGAGACTCATTTACCATCAAAGAGGTATTCCAAAATATATTTATCCTTCCAACTTCATTAAAAACCTGCAAAATGTCTAATTAGATAGTCATTGGAATAAAAGTAAATTTCTACGGAATTGGAAAAAATGTTTATTTTATTTGGGAAAAAATGCTTTACGTTATATCTGAACGAAATAACAAAATATCATACATTTTACAAATTTGTCTCAGACGCTGAGATAAATTTTTTTTTATCGAGTTAACTCTTAAATAAATTTTCTAAATTGCATAATTCTTCTTCCCTTGCATAATTTTAACCCTAATGTGTAATAGTATAGGCACATAAAAAGAAAATTTCCAAAACATGAATTTTAATATTTTATAGTACATCACAGTTACTGCATAATGAGATGTGTAAAGTAACTAATCAGTTAAACTTGCAATGAGGTTTTGATGAAATGCAATAGTATAATAGAAGTTATGTTATGAAAATTTAATTAATTTTTACATTGTAACAACTATAGTAAAGCTAATTCAGAGAAAATTAGATAATACAGTAAATAGTAATATACAGCATTTTAAACGTTTACCACTGCAAAGTATAAAACCTGTGTATCAACGGCGAATTTTTTTGGTTGCAACTATTAATTCCTTTATATTGGATTTCAAAACAGAAGTCCCAAATGAGAGGTTAGAATGATACCTTCCATGATTAAGTTAATTAGTTGAATTAGCATTTAGTAAATGTTTCTAAAGCATCATTAAACTGTAGGATTCTATGTGTAAGCAAATTACTGATTTTAAAACTGTACTAAGGAAAATTTAATGTGTTGATTGTAGAACCGATTAATCTTCACATCTAGCTTTATATTGGCTTTAGTATTTCAACAAGTCTAAGTATACTTTTACACGATTTTCTTGTTATGTTTTAAATTTTAAAACAAATTCTCTATAGATAAATAGTTTGTAGTAAATACGAAAGTAAACTGGTAATGTACGGAAAAAATATATTTATTATAGATATTTCCTAATCACTGCTACTTCTAGCAGTGCATCGGTTAAAATGCTCCGAGGATAACTCCACTGAACGGTAAAGCGCTATTCTTCAGTACCGGACTTAGTGGGTTCTAATCCCACTGCTGGCATAGATGTTCCTAGTAATTCGGAATCGTCTTTAAGCAATTGGTCCCGGTCTCATTAGCACTCGTGTTGCAAAGAAGTTGAACATATAGCACCAAACCAAACAAACCACAGATATGTTTACAAAACCAAACCCCATATGCTTATTAGATAGTACTAACTTTTAAAAGACATATGTCACAGTTTCATTAGATTTCATGCATTTCTGATCAAGATATTGAAGCTTTAGTAAAGCTACCTTTGAAATTTTCAAAATAATGAATAAAGAAGAATTTCATATTTTTGGTTAGACACTGTTTTTGTGAATAAAACATTCAAACCAAATGGTAGCTTGTAAAGTATTATGATTTTCTTTTTAAATAGAGCCGTGATAGCATTGATGATGGTAAAATTATTGGGGTGTTCAAATGAGGTGCCTGTAGCAAAAAACATTAAAATATTTTCAAAATTGCGCCTTACATCCATAAAGTAAAATCAAAATCCTCATGAAAAATCAAAAGGCAACATATACAGTATTTTGCACGTATATTTAGGAAATAGGAAATTGTTTTCTAAACGTATGGCTCGTTTGTTTACAGTGGAAAAAAACAATGAAGTGTTTGATATTCACCACTGTTTTTATCTGTTTTATTTTTAGTAGTTTAGAGCTACAAAATATTCCATAAATCAGAAGTAGTTAGAGTTATGGATCCATTTACTGTTATTAACGCTATTCTAGGCACATCACAAGGAATGAATCCACATCGGAATCGTTTATAAGAATATCTCCTGTAGTTTTTCAAAGGGGAACTAGGTCATATTTGTAAATTATGTGAATAAAAACTTCACGCAATTTGCCGTTTTGATTAGGCCGAGAATTTAACCTGTGACCAAGCCAAAGAATCTCATGAACTGATAAACAAAACCTCAAGCTGTTCCACTGCTGTCGGTCCTTTACTTTAAAAACTAGAATATCATTTTTAAGTTTATTTAATCCTCTTTTTTAAAATCTTATTTTCGAAATGTTTTAGCAGTATCTTTATTTACGTGCTGTTCTTTACACAAATCGTGTGATAATATGATGCTGTATGATGCTATGCTAACAAGCAAAACAACATTTAAATCTCTAGCTCTAGCATCAACTCCCACAACTTTTTTTAAAAATTATTTGAAAATGTTCTGCCCATTTGTGAAATGTTTCATGTAGATATTTATTTCTAATATAATGCTCTTCAGTATACAGAAACCTAATATGTATAGTAGTGAAAATGAACTACTAATTTTATGGTGGATTCTAGAGATCTGTGTAGTCCTGATATCTAATTTTTAAATGAAGTTACTTGCTTGTTCATAGTAAGGACATATCCACCCATCTAATGATGTGATATATGCAATTGGGGGAAGTGTCTCACTATGTAGAATAAAAAGCGGTAATGTGTCCTTAGTTTCTATTACAAATTTTTAAAGAAAATCAGTCAGAATTTATTCTTGCAAAATTCATTTTTAATGTCCTCATTGTTTCTAAGTGTACGTTCATAATCCCTGTTAAGTCTTTTCTTATTTATAAATGTTTTTATGCTTTTACTGTAATAATCATTTTAATGGATT
This sequence comes from Pardosa pseudoannulata, assembly GCA_032207245.1. Lineage (NCBI taxonomy): Eukaryota > Metazoa > Arthropoda > Arachnida > Araneae > Lycosidae > Pardosa > Pardosa pseudoannulata. Next base: position 19,116,906 of record CM063502.1, read on the forward strand.
GTAATTAATATCTAAACATATAGAAATCCAAATATAAAATGAGCACAAAAAATTTTTTTAAATCTAAACTAACCCTTTCTTGTTCGATATCTCATGCAACGATACGAATTGAATTCGTGGCCACTTACACATTTCATTATATTCATTGAATGATTTTGTATTTAGATAAATGTATTTAGAAAATAAGGAAGATAGTATTTTGTGTAAAGTTATATACTTTGCGCTATGCTTTAAAATTTTTTTCACAAGCACAGTCAAATTTATTAGAAAGTATAAAAGATTTCCAAGGTATTTTTGATACGTTTTAAAAATAATTTTTTAACAAAGCTAGTAATAACAGGATGCGAAACCATTTTCGATAACGTTTTTGCGAATTTTTAACATTTCTTTTTGTGGTGACTTTTATCTTAAATACCGCAAGACAATAAATTTAATAAAATAATATAGACCATTTTTTTAATTGAAAACTTGGCTAAAATGCATGGAAAACTGGATATTAGGGGAATAACTGGAAATAACATTTTTATCAGTAAACGCTGCTGATTGATTAAATTGATATGCGTTTTCAAATTCAAGATATAATATATAAATTTTTAAAATTTTTAAAAAATGCTAATTTTGGATTGAAAATGAGAGAAAAATGACCAAAGAGTTGTAGATATGTTATAAAATATTTTATATCATAAAATAGGATGCTTTAGTGGGTTCCGGTCCCATGAATCTCCTGTAAAATGGGATGCTTTGTTATATTTCACAGTAAAACTGATTATAGAAACTTTTAAATCGGCATCCAATACATGAACAAACAGTGCGTAATGATCATGGTATGGACATAAAGATGTGTTGTCTAAACTGTATATGATTTCAGTGACTTGTTTACAACAATGCACCTTTACTATTACACCCCACCTACCGATGTGGCCGCTACCTTAACCCTGATTTCTAATATATCCTCCGGGTTCCATACGCTAATCACGAAAAGATGATCACTGGAACAGTCTAAATTGTATAAAAGGAAAACAAAGAATCTTTTAATTACAAATATAAGCTATACGTGTCTGAGAATTTTTTTTTCGCATAGAACAAGGTTCCGATAATGGTTCCACTACATTCAGATCACTTGGAATGCCTTCTGTAAGATTTATTTCTCACTAAAACTGATTACCGATCTTTTTTAAATCAGCATCCAATCCATGGGCCACCAGTGCTTAATATGCATCAGATTTGCATGAAGATTTGGAGCCTAAAAAAGAACTTCGATTAGTTCTTTGTTTACCAAATCCTTAGCCCCCCGCTCCCCCTTGGCCCAACTTGGCCATGATTTTCAACATCATCACCTGCGGGTTCCAGACACCAATCACGGCAGGCTGATCTCTGGGGCAGCCAGAATCAGCCTGCGCGCGCGCGGCTCTCTTCGAAAAGCAAAAAAGGATCTCAAGCTGGCGTTGTTACGGCGTTAATAATGCGTCAGCTGTGCGGCGGAAGTAATTAATGAAGTTTCCGTTCGAAAGCACTTGAGTGAGGAGGCACAATTAAAATTTCACGAGGATGCAGCGATTTGAATCCGGAAAAAATGTTGCTGGGAATAAAAAAAATAGATTTATATGTATATATGTGTGTGGGCAGGTTGGAGCAATTGGTTGCTTGTTGGGATGGAAAGCAACTTTTTTCGGGAGACAGAGCGTGCGAGAGAGTAAAAAAGAAACTCGAACACACAAAGCAAAAGTATAATGAGATCAGACAAATGCTACACGATTCCTTCTACCTTTATTCTGAATGTAGAATGGGAAAAAAACTTTCTAACTTTTTTTCTAACTATTATTGGGGGAATATATATTTTTCTGCTTAAGTAAATTATAAATGAACATTTATCTTCAGTTTCATTTGCTGAATATTTTGTTATATGGAACTGAAATAATTTTACTTCTTCGAATGTGAGTCTCGTTTACTGCGGGAGTTTTATAAGAATAGATAATCCTGAGTGGTTTCATTATTATTCAGAAGAGTATATGCATGTTTAATTCATTAGACTACACTGAATAATGAGTAGCGTTTAATGAATGAAGACTGTATTTTTTCTTCCTATTTTGCAGTGTGTTCCAACATGTTACTTTTACAAATCAGTTTATTTGAATTTGAAGCATGTATAATGGATCTATAATATTTTGAAATTTTCTTTTTTGTACGATTATTGAAAGCAAGTATTTAGAGTATACCTAGTTATAAAATAATATACATATATAAATTTTAATTCTTATTTTTAAGATTGTACATAATGCGCACATTAATATATGTATTTATTGCTGAGATGTATAACATTTACAATAATCTGTAATTTACCTTTTATGCGTGTTGTTGTATTAGGTTGATTAGGTAGTCACTGGAAATTAACAGATCTGTTTGTTTGCAGTAAATATATCTTTCTTTTTAGTGCAGTTTTACTATTATCATGGATGTTTCATAAAGCCGTTCATAATTGCCTTTAAGTAGTAGGTCCCGATCTCATTGGCTTTCATGTAGCAAAAACATAGACCGCAGAGTTTCAAACCGTACAAATCCTTCTTAGTGAACTACAAATAGCTATTGTCTTTAGCATGAGTATTTATTTCCTTAGACAGAAATCTCGGATGAAAAGTTATATCGATATACCTTATGCTGTGGAGACATTACTCAAAAATGATAAGTGATATCAGTATAGTCACATCATGTTTAGCTTGTCCTAAACAGTAGATAAAAATAACTAATGAAATCCAAAGTTCAGTGAGTACGATGGCCTAAATACTTATAAGATTGGTCTATTTCTTTCGACCAATTTCGCTTTCTGTTATACGTAGTATTGTTAGAATCAATTATTACAACCTATTTACCAAGATATTTGGTTTGTAGAATAAATAATGCCCCAAGTTATTTGTACAGAAGAAACCCATATGTCGTATTATTTCCTCTACACATTCGTTCGTTGCTATTAATTCCAAGAAAACAGTAGCATATTTTGCTAATACTTGTTTTATTCCTTCAAAGCAGATATCGCTATTCCTTTGTCCACACCTCTTCAAATGTTATAGTACTAAATTGTCCGAATTCCCTTTACTGTAAAGTGGAAAAAGACCATAAGACTTATCTACCACTATTTTGTATACAACATATTTACAGCATATACATTAGCGGCAGCAAAATGGCCTAACCACTTCTAACCGCAGCTGTACTAGCGGTTGGTGCTGGGTATTTATACCCGTCGGGAAAGCCCCTGTCGTCTTCTTCTCTCCTGAAATTTGCATTTCCCTCGTGGTGAAATTTGCATGTCACCGAGCAGAAGATGCAACCATGGTGAAAGTGGTTTACATTGAAGAGTGACGCCACAACTGTTTTGCACAACAACTAATAAACTTTAAGAGAAAATAGGAGAAACTAGGATCGGATAGATATCAAGGAAAAACGTTCAAATTTTATCTTCAGTACCACGACGTTTATATGTTCATATTACTGGTAGAGAAGAACCCGTATTCGGTACTTTCAAATAATTTTGTTGATATGGGTGGCAACAATTAAAATTGGCTTCGAACAATAGGTTTCACTGCAATTAGCTCTCATGTAATACAGCTTTAGCAGAAGTGTTCAAATTAAATCCGCACCAAGCTTTTTTCCCCAAATACAGATACGGATAAAGTGACATGGTTTCTTTTGTTTGAAACTTTAATAATTTATTTCTTATCATAAGTAGTATAATAAAAGAATTCCTTTTTTTATAAGGGTGTAATTCTTCTTTTAGGGTTTATTAATGTGTATGCTTGTGTTAAGTTTTTATTTATATTTAAATTTAAAAAACACTATCACTTAAATGAAAACAAATCTTTTTGTTTGGGATACACTAATGACATAGCTATATTAGCAATTCTATAGTATACACATTAACTATTAATTATATTAAAAGTTCAAGCTTACTACTAGTTATTTTATTTAATACATTTTTAATTAATATAAAGTAAGAAAATCTTAATTTTGAGGGCTAAATAGGAATTTATAGGTAAGTATATTTTAAAATACCAGAAGTAATTTTATTCATAGAAAGCATTTACTAACAACAAATAATATTACAAACTAACTTATGTTAAAAAAAGTTTCGTGAATATGGATATTCCTCTTCATTTTTTTAAAAAAAAATTCAGATTAAAAAATACGGTTACAAATTCAGCACACATCAATAGATAAAATTTTTTCGTAAAGTAATTAACTGGTCCTTCTTGTGAAGCATTTAAACATTTCCAGAAACTTATTTGTAATCCACAAAATGTCTAAGGCTCTTTTTTTCGTGGCAATACTTATTTTTTGGTAACGTGTTTTTATTTTATTCACCAAACTTTTGTTAATATAATTAATAAAATTACTTTTACTTATACTTTACTTTTTTTTACTTTATGCTAGATGACATAAGTGCTTTTTATATTTTAAAGAGTTTTCCATTAAAGTTTAAGTATGTAATTAACTTAACTAGTTAATATTACAATTTTTAATTGTAGCATCATTTATATTTTATCTAGAAATACGGTTTGTATTTAAATCAGCATTATTTAATTTTTTTAAAGAAGCTTTCCTCTCAAAATTCTACCTTGTAAATTTTGCATGTCTAACAACTTATCTAATGTTATTTCATATATCAGTTTTTTTCCTGTTCTTATTTATTGTAATTATATATGTGATGCACAAAAATATAGTTCATGTCGAAAAAGCATCGGCGACACACAGACAGTGGCGAGAAAACTTTCTATTTCCTTTTTAAATGATCAAAATTAAACACTTAGAGCGCTTTCCCACTGACAGATAAGACAGCAATAAATCTTAGACGACTGTCGTTGTCCGACATAGGCGCACGTAAAATACACTGAGATGAGCTACTTTCTTTCCCACCAACCGATTCAATAATGATTTTGTCGTTATCGAACAGCCGAATCACTTTTGCTTTGGATTGATGTGTCAATTACGGATACCTAAATTTGTCAATTAGGGATACCTACTTAGTAACGAGTTAGGCCTCCTCTGGCCTTGATAATGTCTGCCACACGACGAGGCATAGGTTCAACAAGTTCTGGAAACATTCCACGGGAATGGCTTGCCAAATATTGGCTGCATCTGTCCATAATTCAGTAACGTACGTTGGAGCTATGTGATAGCATTTCACGCCTTATTCCAAAACATCCCAAAGATGCTACATAGGATTTAAGTATGGGCTTCTAGGTGGCCAATTTATAACAAAAAAGTCAACGGAATGGTCGTCCAAACAACCAGTAGCCAACCGGAACTTGTGAGAGGTACAGTTGTATTGCTGCAAAACTCCATTACCGTGCGGAGAACAGAACAGCATAAACGGATGCAGGTGATTACCCAGGAACTCTACTTACCGAATTGCATTGTGGAAAGTTGGTACACGCACCAAAGATCCCAAACAGTGCCCAAAAAATATACCCCAGACCATGATTGAGTCAACATGCCTTTGTACAGTTCCAACCTGGAAGGCAGGATCTATGGCTTCATGGGCCTGACTTTCTATTCTCAAACTCTCGTAAAAGTTGAAGTAGTTGGAATCGACACTCATTCCTCCATACTACTCGTTTCGTTAAACACCGTTACTTTAAAAACATTCCATTCTTTCGATTTATTTGTATGCTTAACACAAATTCTATCTTATAGAGTATAAATTAAAAACGTAGAGATTAAGAATTTGTCTCATTAAATTTTTGATATATACAGGGTGCTTAGTCCTCGACCACGAAACCATCGGTCGTAGATATATAATTTCAGTTCAAGAAATGTTTGAAATATGACACACATTTATTTTGTAACATTTAAAGTTTAAAATTCAATTTTGCGAAATTTACAGTTTAAATTTTCATTCGTCCCCCCCCCTATCACTATCATTATACTGAGTAACTATTGAAACTTAATCGAGGAATCAAAATGCAAGAAATTCTTTGTGACAGAAATTGAGAGACATCAGAATTCAAAATTTCAATTTTTCCTTATTTGTCAATTACATATCAATTAGTAAATTAGTTGCATTAAATCGAAGATTAAATTCAATTGCAACATTCTTTGTACGGTGAAAGTAAGGGAGGGAGAGTAACTTGATAAAAAAAATATTGTTATCTCTATAGTAAAGTCAATATAATTTCCCAAAAATAAGCACTTAATCCCATGTCTGTCTTTTGTCATGAATGGAGTCTTTCAACCTGATTTCAACCATGAATAAGTGTAATTAATCTATTATCCTACCCCTGAAAGAAATATGTTTAACTTTTCGCAAATTTTGAATTCAAATATCAGTCACTTTTTGTCCCCGAGATGTGGACCTTTCTGTATTATGGTTCTTAGTACTTAGTTTCATTTTTAATTAATATAATAATAGAAAACAAAAGATTAATTATCTAGTATCGCATAACTTTCAAAATTTGAAAAATCAGTTAAAAATGTTTATCTTACTTAAAATGTAGTTTTAAGTTCAGGTTTATGCCCATGTCCAACGGCTGTGGTAGGAAACCCCTATTAAGGATTTTATTATCATCTACATGTCTCTCTCTCTCTCTCCATTTATATATATATATATATCTATATATCTATCTATCTATCTATCTATATATATATATATATATATATATATACTGTCTACCAATAAGTATTTGAACAAGTATGCAAATGACGATATCTGCGGTCCTGACGTACGTCACGGCCTCCGCCGGTATACATCGTGTAGGACACAGAATCGGCATTAGTCGCATGCAAGATGCCGCGCAGTTCAGAGCTCTCTGATTTCGAGATAGGTATAATTATCGGGTATCACAAATGTGGCTGATCCTTAAGGAACATATCTAGCGATCTGAAGTACCCAAAATCGACAGTGGCCTATGTGATTAAGAAGTGGAAGGTGAGCGGTGATTGTCGGAATGTGCCCGAGTCGGCAGACCAACGAAATTGAGAGATAGAGACTAACGAGTGCTGTCCAGAGAAATTCGGAAGAACCGATGTCCCTCATGCGCGAAGAGTTTCAACAGGCATCCGTGAGTATTTTTTCAATTAATACCACCAGTAAGGAATCACATCTGCTTGGCTTTCATGGTCTTGCTGTTGCCTATAAGCCTTTGATCGCAAAGTCCAACCACGCTGCTCGGTTAATGTGGTGCAAAGCACATCGAAATTGGACCGTATATCAGAGGAAACGGGTTCTTTGGAGCGACGAATCGAGGTTCACCCTTTACCGTTCGGATGGCAGATTCTGGGTCTGGCGTTTGCCTGGAAAACGTCTCTTGGCAGAATGCATTGTACCAACAATCAAGTTCAGCGGACGGGGAATTATGGTCTGGGGTGTTTCTCCTGGTATGGACTGGGACTCTTGGTCCCTATTCATGGTAAGCTCAACGCCGATGCCTACTGCACTATTTTGGATGATACTGTGCTTCCTAAGTTGTGGCAGTTTTATGGGTTGGACCCCTGTTACTTTCAGGACGACAATGTCAGTTGTCATGTTTAGAGGTTAACCAAGGCTTGGTATGGTGCCAATGGAGTTCATCAAATGGACTGGCCTGTCCAGAGCCCACACCTGAAACCTATCGAGAACCTCTGGGAGGAGTTGGATCGCCGAATTAAGGGGTGCACTACCCGTCCAAAATCGGTGAAGGAACTTGTATGTCTACTCCAAGCCGAGTGGAAGACAACCACTAGCTGTAATACAAAGCCTTGTGGAAATTAAGTCCCGGAGGGTTCAAGCTGTAATTGTCTCTCGTGGAGGCTCTACTAACTATTGATTTTGAAAAAAGTTAGTTTTTCTTTTCTATCACAGGTGTTCAAATACTTATTGGTAGACAGTGTATATATATATATATATATATATATATATATATATATATATATATATATATATATATATAATATGATTTTTAAAATTTCACGCTTTAAAGAATCTTCAATAATTCTTTATATAAAAAATTATTTCGGTTTCCAAATTATTAATAAGCTAGTGTGATTTTATATACAGTATTTGTTCACTTTTCTTATACAATATTTTTAGACGTTTCTATGTATTAACAAAAGCTATCTAATAAAAACTCTTGAAATATGTTTCACAAGTAAGTACAACTTAGAGAATTATATGCATATGCCTTTCAATCAAAATTGTCTATTTATAAAAGATAGCACGATATTTAGTGCGTTCTTCTGTAATTACATTTTAATAACCAACGTTTTTGATAAAAGACAATTGATATGTTTAGAAGCAAGCTGTAGGCACAGTCCTACGAACTTTTTAAACACATACCCAGGTTTTGGTATGTTTTAATTACTTACTTTTTTCAAACATTAGCTTTAAGCCCTCACTGATTTTTAAAAACAAACTTTTAGTATTTCGTTGACGATTACTAAAAATTCTAGCTTTCGTGAAAATATTTATATTAATTCATTCATAACTACTGCAAAAGTAAATAATTTAGCTACAATTTGTTGTCTGTGAGTAAAACAAATTTTTTTCTTCAAGTGTCAGAACAAAATATACTGCTAATATGGACACAAATATACTATTGCCCTTTCATTGAGAACTTGTTAAATAATATAACATTTGTGTAAAAAAAATTTTGATAGAGTGGTTTTGAAAAACAGAGCTTTGCGTAACTGCATAACTCATATTTTAAATCGATAAAGATATTTAGTAATTATCTTTATAACTAAACAAAAACCTCTATTCAAGATTCTCAAACATTACTGATGATACATAGATTTTTCGGTAAGCATACTTGCAATATCAATGTTATTTTTCTATATTCAAAATTCTAACATCATAGAGATTGTTAATTTTGTAAAATACCTTTTTGTTTCATGCTGCAAGTTCAAAGTAAACTTTTTGCTAGCTTTGACTAGTTAGTTACTACAAAATGGAAGTACTTTCGCTTCTCTAATATTGCAAATGTGTTGCCGTTCATATTAGTATTAAAATAACAGGCAAATATATTTAATAATGCAAAGCTCTACTGGACTCTAAAACAGACAATTTAATATTTTTTGGTTTTAAAAATGTATTTTAGAAATATTTTTGGCGTTATTTTTTTTTAATTTCTGGTAAACTTTTACTTCAAAACTCAGAAAAATAACTTTTACAAAGCTTTTAAAACAGGACTTTACTTTATTAGATAGTTTATTCTTCAGTTTTTAGTTTTTGATTTGCGCAGCCCTGCATTTAATATTAAATTTTAAGTTTCCTCAGTTATTTTTAAATATTTACTTTTTAAAGTAATATTTTTAAGTGAAGAGGATGTATTTTGTTTTATTATAAGTACTAAAACATGTATGAAAGTCAAAGTAAGCAAAAGTTGTAAAAGTTTTACTATATAGAAACTCAGTATTATTATTTTTAAAAGTTTCTAGTAGAATAAAGGTAGCATAAACATCGTTACTGTACACAAGATATAAATAAGTAAAGCGAAAAAGTAAGATCGGAAAAAGGATGAAAAGATTGGAGAAATATAAGAAAACAATTGTTACCATAAAGATAGTAGTTTATTCTTTTTACCCTTTCAAACTTCAAACAAATGGAATAAATACCGATAAATATATATTTTTATAGTTATGCAAAGCAGTATATTCTCTATAATTTAGGCTATTTTATCAGCAGGTTAAACTATATTTTTCAAATTTTTGAAACGAAAACTATACTGTCATAGGTCTATGGGAGAATGTAATTCAACATAGCTCTACATTTTTAAATATAAATCAAATAATTTATCATGTATTTTACTTTTTATGTGGAGGTTATATTATTTTTCAGATTTCAGTTGTAAAACAAGTGGCTTCTAATTAACTTATTACAGCACAAAGGTAGATTAGTATTAGCAATGTACAAAGTACTAGACACATAATATTCAAACAAATATTGCTATTTCACTAAAGGATTAGTCATCAGTTTCTTCAAAAAGATAGTAACATAGCTTCATACGTTTCTTACTGAAACAAGAAGGAAATAATCATGGAATGATGGCTAAATATGTATTTCGATAACATTTTCTAAATCTTTATACGTTTGAACAGATTTTTGTAGCAACGAATATCGCAATTAATTTGACTTTCTTTGTACATCCAAAATTGGTCAGCATATTTTAGATTAAAAAATAATATTCATGAATGAAATTTCAATAAACATATATCCATCAATGATGTTCAATGTGTTTTGCTCTATAACAAATACCAAATATTATGTAGAATAATTTTAACTATAGGCTCATTATAACAATTACTTTTCTACCAACTACAAGAAAAAATGCCATTAATCCTATTTTATGGAAACCAGACATAAAAATAATATTGAAAAATTCTGCTAATTAGGCCGTTATAAATCTGTATCACCATCTTCTAATGAATTTAACGTAGTTTAACTATTTTTATAGAGCCATGAATTGACTCTTTTAAAACTATGGATACATTACACACATGTGTTTATGATTGATCAAAATGATTAATTACCATATTTTATTGTGTAAATCGTCTATTACTCATTTCTAAAGTTTAGATAACTTTTATTTCCCAAAAGAAAAGAAATCAAAGTATTTTGTAACTTTATACATCATTGTAGACATATTTGTCTTTTGTAATATCATTGATAGAGATAAAAAATTGTTTATTAAGCAAAATTTTGTATTTGTGAGCTATAATACTGCTTGGTATATCTAGACTTAAATTCTAAGTTATAAGTTTTTTTATGCACCTATTTTTTATTTACATATTGTTATAAATAGTATATTTCTTATTTCATTCAATATTTATATATCATTAATAACAAAACAATAAACTAATAAAAATTACCGTTAATTCTTTACCGTTCTAATTGACGTTTGCTATATCTAACGTAACATTCTAACCCAGGTCCTTTATAAAATAAATGGTGTTTTTAATAATAAATAATTTACATTTTGTTATAAATAGGATTTTGTTTTCTCATTCAATATGCTGATAGCAAGAACGACAAAACCACAAATTTGCAGAAAGAAATTTCGACATTGATTATTTTTTCATTGTAGTTAAAACTACGATAATTGATCAGGATACATAAAAAATGTAGCTAGAGATTTACAAACATTTGCCTTGTTAAAAAATTAATCATTTTTTTGTGGCTTAGCGGCGGACAATTTTTTTATATCAATGAAACAATTTAAGGGGAAAACTTTGAGAAAATACGTCATTTCAACAGCAAATCATTAATATATTATCTGAAAATTCAATTAAAATATTAATAGAGTTTTAGGAATTCATAAATATTCTTTTGTGTTTATTTTTTAGTGATACAGAATAGATAGGTTCTTTTAAATTTAATCATCAACAAAAATCAATTTACCCTGCTCCCAAGTAAAATTAACGTTTGACTAAAAATTAAACCTCTTTTTCTAAAGGCACACGTGATTTTGTCTTTTACACGCTTCGTAGAAGTTTTATCCTCAACTTGCTTGTATTTTTTAGTTTCGCTAATGATTGGAAAAAGCTTCATTAAATCTACTAATTCACCTTTAATTACCAGAACCGAAAATAAACCATAATTTTTAATCGAGTGTATCATATTCAGTTACGTGTAATGACAGAGGAATATTCGTAATTGTGCTCTAAAGAAAACCCTGTTGTTTTTTATAATTTAATTTACGATCTGCAGGAAAAATAAGCGATTAACGTGAACTACAGTGATGTTCATTTAAATGACTTCATGCAACAGAAAAGACAGTGAAAAACCAAAAAAGAAGTGTTCAAAGGTTTTGAGGACATTGTGTTTGTTTTTAATCTTCTTTTAACAATACGTTGGAATAACAAATCATAACTTTATAATTTTTAAGTTAAATATAGAAATTAAAGTTCGATTATTCTCATAGTTATTATTTCTAAATAAAATCATTCCTTGTCTTTAAGCATTTTGTAACAATTTTAAAACAGTTCTTAAACTACTGCAAAGATCAGAAAAATACTTTTTGTTAAATTCGCATAAATTCCAATTAATCTAAACTTTCTTATGTAATGAATGTTTATGACATTTTATTTTTATTTTTTTCGAATTTTTTACTTTCGTTTCTCTTTTTAAAATGCTCCCGTAGATTTGGCAGAAGTATATTTACAAATTTAAATGGTAATAAATTATCTATTCCTACATTAATTTTGCTCTTAAATTATTATACTATCATAAGCTACATTTTATACGAACAACGTTAGTATTTACTCACTTTTACGGATTTTTTTTTTCAGAAAATGAGACAAAGGAAGTGAATGGGAAGATAAAAACTTGCTTTGATAAAAAATAAAATTTATTTAGGGAACTATAATGCATTATAGTTTCCGAAGTGAATTTCATGTAAATTCGCTTATCCCTAAAATTTTGCTTATTATAATACCTTCAAAAAATTTCCTTCTATTTGAAATAATGAAACTGTACGTCTAATTTACAAAACATAAAAAAATAATCCCGATCAATATCTAAGCATAAAGCATGTAAATTGCCTTATAGCGGAAGCTTGGTGAAAAGTCGGGCTAATAAGAATTGTTTTTCAGTCTCGAAAAGTGGTATCTCACTAACTAATGATTCATTTCAATGCATTTTTTAGATATTTTTCTTCATACACGCATAGAGAATAAAAAGCACATTTAGCAAATTCATTCCAAATTTATAAATTTTATAAATTTTTCCTACAGAGGACAAGTTTACTTGTATTATGAGTATTGATTTCATTAGAAATTGGCCAAGATAAGTATTGTATTTAGTAAAAATTATAAAATGGATTATTTATCACAACTTCATTTTTTGATGGTTTAGAAATAAACTTTCCCCAAACAAAAAAAAGTCTCTTAAACGACATATTTAAAGGATTACTTAAGCATTCAGAACAGTATCCTATTGTTCTTAACACTTACTTTAAGAAAATTAATATTTAAATTTCATTATAAAAGAAAATAAACACATTTTAATTTTGAGTTAAAATTGAAATTAAAATATACAATATTTGTTTTATTTTTATAACTTTGAAATTTATAAATTAGACACTATAGTTTATATCAAACAGAAGTAATTAACTTTTTTATTCTGTAAAACTCAATTCTATAAATACGAGTAATATATTTTATTTAAAAGAATGATATACAGGGTAGGTTTTTAATTTTCAATCTCCTAACAGTGTTAGATTATTTTTAAATTTTAAAATGTTGATACGTCTAAAGTTTAGGTTTACTGAATAAAATGAACCATATTGAACAAAGTGAAATATACTCATGTTTAAAATTAAAAGAATTTTCAGATTTGGTTAATTATCTCAAGAACTACTAAATGTATTTTAAGGAAATTCGATAAGTACATGCATTGATACAAAACAAAACAAATAGAGCAAAAATGAGTTAATAGGAGGTATGGTCCTCTCTTACAAATATACAAGTCTCTCAGAGTGATTTCATGGTTGAAATAAGGCAGTTTATGAATTCTTCTGTCAGATCCCACTCGTTCAACAAAGCTGTTTTCAGACCCTATATGGTTCTCTGAAGATGGGGGTTGCGAGTTGCAATTGCCTTCCTCAGAAAGTTTCAGACATGTTCCAAGGAGTTGAAGTCTGGATATGTGCTTGGCCCATCCATTGGACGAATATCCTCCTTTTTCTTGAAATTCTTAGACCAAACTCTTGCTAGCAAACGGAATGTGTGTTTTGTCAAGAGCGATTCTAAATCCTGTTCTTCTACTGACTCCTTCCAAATACACAGGCACGGTTACGTATTTGACGCTCATTTTTGTATCGAAGCAGTGGTTTTACATTTCGTTCACTTCTATTCTTTAAATTCGACAAAATATGAAATTCTCTTAATTTTGAGCATGAGTGTATTTGATTCAATTTGATATAAAAATTCAGATTATAATATATATATTTCCAAAGTTCATCTTGCGAGTACGTAAATTTTCTTTGGTTTTCAACTGATTTATTTTTCATGCAATAGAGGCTTGGGCACGTAGAATAAATTCGTGGTCTCAATATCTTCTAAGTCCCAACGATACCTCTTAAAGTAGCAGACCAAGCCTTGGGGTCTTCTGCTTGTCTCCTGTTTTTAAATGGCAAGGACTCAGGAAAGGCGATGTTGCTCATGACAGTAGCATTACTTAAGCTATATGTATTCCTCAGTTAGTGCTAAATGAATAACAGCTTTGCAGCCATATTATGCATAAAGATATATCTGTATCTCCATATTCATTGAGCCGAAAGATGGCCGAATGGTTAGGGCGCTGGCCTTCGGAACCGGAGTTCGTGGGTTCGAATCCCACTATGGCATGGATATTCGTAGCCGTTCGGAATCGGCATTAAGCAGTAGGTCCCGGTCTCATTAGCTCTCGTGTTGCAAAAAGTAGACCGTAACGCTCCAAAACCAAAACCATATGCATTGAAAAGAAAAAAAAATTGCTACTTTATTTTAATATGCTGTTTGAAAAACAAAACTAAATAATTATATCAAAACTAAGTAATTTTTTGAAAGATATAGTTATTTATCAAACTTGCAAAAATTTGTTTCAATCGGAAGGCATCTTGATTTTTTATGAATCCAAAAAAAGACTGTTATAATGAAGATTTTACGTCTCGAAAATTACTATGCACCCTTAAATCTATATGTAGTTTATCAAAACCAAACAAACAGTTTAAGATTTTTTTCAATGGAACGTTTAATTTAAATCAGCTTCTGCAAATATGAATTTTTAAAATTTTCTCTATTATTTTCCAGAGTCATTATCTCAAAATAATGGATGTCTAAAATCAAAAATGGACGTATAGGGACTTCAATATTATAAAATCCGTTTGTTGAAGTGGATATAAATTTCGTGGTGTAACAGGGACAACTGTAATATTCATTATTAAAATTTAAGTGAAACACAGAAGTTTCCTAGTTACATGCTCACATTTTTAAAGAGCAGCTGTGATGGGTGATTAGTGTATTCATGGGAATTTAACGAGCCAAATCTTAGAAGTTACTCACTTGAAAGAAGTTTACTGACTAAATGTATTATTACCGCATTAAATGATTATGCAATGCACATATTTCACGAAAATAATAAATTTTATCTTGAAATACGTGTGACTTATGTAGTTTGCTTGATCTGTTCATTGTTCCCGAGGATTTAATTTTCTGACTTTTAAATTACAGTGACAAACAGTTTCATCGTAGAGGAAAATCTTTCATGACACCGTTTTGGAAATTCTTTGAAATCATAGACATGATATTGCTCTTTTAGGGCCTTCCTGCAATTACATTTTGATAAATGACCATGTCATATGAGCGAGAAATGTTTGTTCTCTTAACAACAGAAAATCATTTTAAATATATAATAGAAAATATATAAAGTGCATTCTCTTTATATCTATATATTAGTGTGTACTATACAGATATATAATATATATTTATCTCTCCCAATATATAATCTATATTAATTTACTATGACATAAAATATATATATTGTGTATGTCATTGTATCTACAACAAATAGAAATAAAGAGATAAAATATATAATAAGTGTATTACTAATACAGGAACATGTCTCTCTATAACATTCTATTCTTATTGTAATATTTATTGTATAACATCTTATAGTTATGAAAAGGATTTAAATTTTTATGTGTAATATTATAAAATCCATGATACAGAAGTAAAATGCATCTAAAATTAGTCACAATATCGAATATTTTCTTAACATTAATTGATAATTAGATTACAAAATAACATTGATACAAATATGCTAGTTTGTCTAAACAACATATTTTTCTTATACACATACAGGTATTTATGAATAAGTATATTATAAAAGGAATTATATAATATATATATAAAAACATCTATAATCTGTGCGGAATCTGTATTTCAATTAATCTGTAGTATTAACAAAGGATTAATTCTGATAGACTACATATCTAACATACACTGAGTTGTGATTATTTATTGATGTGTATGTGTTTTAAAAGATACAATATAGAAATAAGCGACATTATATACGACTGACAACACTAAAATTGACATATATTCTATTAATTCTATGATACATAAATATTTTATTGAAATTTTAAAATTTAGTCATAAAAATTTGTTTTTTTGTATTATTTATTTTTTTTTTTTAAGTGTTATATATATAGTTTGATCATATAATGATTAACGTGTATTTGTGAATTTTTACAGCGAAAATGAGATATGGGCAAAAAAACATTTGGTTAATTAAATTTGCTACATTATTATAAAATTTATTTATGTTTCTCTTTCTTTTGTGTTTGTAAAAATATAATTATAATTTATATTTGAATTAGTGTTTATTTTGATTAAAGGATTTTTGTGTTGGTTATTAGTGATGTGTATTTAAATAAATTTTGATATGTTTTTTGTATATTTTTTGTATTTTTTGTTATATTTTTTTTTTTATCTATATATTTATTATATTTTATTTATTCAATTATATATATGGTTTTTAGATATGTATTTTAATATTATTTATAATATTTTAAATAATAAAAAAATTTTATATGTAGGTTTTTGTGTGGTAAATGTTTTTATATCCATGTTTTATAATAATATTGTAAATGATTTTAATTTAATTGTATAGTTGGATGTTTAAATAATTATTTTTTTTATTAATTTTTTTATGTTTATATGTATGTTTATGTTATATATGTTTTGTTCTATATGTAGTTATAAATTATAATAAAGATAATGTTGTATGTTTTTATTATTTGTAAAGTGGGTTATTTAGTAATTATTTATATTGTAGTTATTATTTAGATCTTTTTATATTCTATTTTGAAACTAGAAGAGTATGAGAGAAAGGTAAACTTTTAGGTAAAAATATAGCATTAAATGCAAAGCCAACACAAGTAAGGCACAAATAAAGAAATTATGCAGTCATCTGTTTCGTTGCTTCAATAAGCAACATTCTCAATTCGAGATCCCTCTGTAATCTGTAAAAGCTTCATCCGGGATGACATACGAGAGTTGTAACTTTAATAGTGGCAACTATTTATTTACATGGACTACAAAACTAATTCATGTCACAATATTTTACAGTTATTCAATATAGTCGTCAGCATTGTGTATAATCCGTTGCCAACGATGTGGAAGTAGCAGAATACCTGTAGCAGCGCATGTTCTGTTGATAGTTTGAATTACCGGTCAATATTGAAACCAGAATCTCTGGAACAGTTCTGAAGTGAATGCCACGCAGTGGTTACTTCATCTTAGGAATTAAGTTAAAGTCACAAGGGTTTAAATCTGGCCCAAGTCTCATCCAGCGTAATGATACGGTAGAAAAAAGCCTCTTCGCGCTTATAGCGTTCCCGGTGGGTTTGAGCAGCATCGTATCGTAGCCATTCCTGCATTTCCGTCAAATGATGTGGAACCCATCGTGAAGCAATTTTTCTCATGACCAGGCATTCTTTTTTTTTAGTTTTTTTTTTTTCTGGAATGCACTTCTGCTTCTTTTTTTTTTTTTTTTTTTTTTTTTATATTGTAAGCTTTTTGTTATTATTCAGTTTTTATCCGACCTCGTTGTTCTTGTTTTGAAAACATCCTGACAACACTTACTTTATATCGCAAGTTAATACAAGGATCAGTTCTTCCGGTCACTCCGCATGCGTATGACGTAGAAAATACAAGTCTTTTTGCTGAGAGATACGGTAGGTATGTAAATCACGTGTGGTATACGTGACATTCTTTGGTTTCGTTGTGTAGGGTTTTTACAGTATTGTTGCCACAATTAAAGTTCCAACCCTTGTATTAACTAGAAGCATCTGGATGGAGCTCTTGAAACTTTTCATTGAGTATATACTTTTATAATATTAGAATATTTTCATACTTTTTTATCTAAATAAATTATTACAAAAAAAAGACATTTCAGTTTTT
Source organism: Pardosa pseudoannulata (assembly GCA_032207245.1). Classification (NCBI taxonomy): domain Eukaryota; kingdom Metazoa; phylum Arthropoda; class Arachnida; order Araneae; family Lycosidae; genus Pardosa; species Pardosa pseudoannulata. The sequence goes on from CM063502.1 coordinate 19,134,813, forward strand.
TTACGTAGAATACTGAATCAACATAAGTAAGGCACAAATTGAAAAATTACACAGACAAGTTTCGTTGCTTTCGTTGATTTTACAATGTTGACAATAAAGTTCCAACCTTGTAAACTAGAACTCTGATCTCTTGAAACTTTTCATTGAGTAATACTTTTAAAATATTGAATATTTTAACTTTTTTTTTAAATAAATTATTAAAAAAAAGAATTTTTTTTTATAATTGAATAAAAAAGTAAATTTTTACAAAAATTTCGTTGCTTTAAGCAACATTTTGGGCATTCACCGGCATGTAAAAACTTGCTTTGACAGTCACTGAAATCTCTCGCATAAACTAAAATTATTGAATTGAGGATATCTTGTATTGAAATTTTAAGTTTGGATTTCCAGTATAATTGCAAGTTTATGAAAACTAAAAAAATTTTTTAATCTTTTAAAAAAGGTAAATTTTAAAACTTAAATTTTTCGTGCAATTTATGATGCTTGGGTCATTTCCTGGTCTATTAGAAATATTGATTTAATATCATTACTAGTGTCCTCTTGTATAAGAATAAGCACCTAACATTTCATTGAGGGGAAACAATGTGCATATTTAGAAAAGATATCGGTAGGTTTTTTACTTCTACATAGCTTCTCAAACTGAATTGTTAGTTTGATTCATACACTTCTCATTTGGTGTTTACTGTTTTCACCGTTAAAATGTATAAATGTACTGGCACTGAATTGTCATTTAATACATTTTTATTTGAGAAAACTGATTTCTTAGTTGGGCCACAAAGGGGAATTAGAGGTCTTCTAGTTGGACAGAGCTTTTCTAATGTACTTTTATTTTGATGTAAGCACTTGTCAATTGATATTCTCACTTTCTACCGTTGAAGTATGTAAAAGCGCTGACACTGTTAAATAATGTTCTACTATAACTTACAAAATATTTGATTTTAATAGTTTCCTTTAATTATAGTGTATTTTAGATAGGTTGTGTTTTAGAAATATGTCAAATGTTATTGTTAGAATTGGACAAACTTGACTGTAATGTAGATTGATGTTAATTTCGGGCGTGATGGTTAAAAGATATTTTTTCATTTGATAAAATATCTTCATGTTTTAATCCTGTAATGAAACAATTCGAAATTTCATGTCATAATACGTACTGCACAGAATTATTTTTATGTTTGAGGACTGGTTCAGTTATGAAAATGTTATTAATTTTTCTTATGTTTGTAGATAAATAATTGAAAGATATGAAACTGAAGTCGGATAGCAGATTTGGTTTCCCCATTCCTTTTGGACTTAAATTACTACAAGCATCTTGAAGTCACTCAGGAATAGGGGTATGTGTGTATGTATTCACTCTTTCATCACTATATGTATGTTGACAATTTTATTGTAGAATCACAATCTTGGTAACATACCTTTCTTACTGTTTTAAACTAAGTTTATAAAAACTAATACAGTATATCCTGATTCAAGGTAATAGTTGTGAATTTATATATAATCAGATGAAGGTTGAGAAAGCCTTATACTTAGTTATCATTTCTATAGCATCTGGTTCAAGATTTGGCAGGCAACCAGGAAATCTTGTGCAACTGGACATCTTGAGTACTTTCTGAACATATTTATCGGTCTAAATGTTCTCCCGCTGGGTGATCGGCAGGTCAAGGAGAGGTTCGAATTCGTAGCAAAAATTCACTTTCCTGAGAACACTCAAATTTGGGAGAATTCTGAAGCGAGGAAATGCATTACAATCGTCCGAGTGTCCATCTAAAATTCTCAAATTAATCTTTGATTGTTGTTCATTTTTTGAAACCTCCATATAGACACTGATAATTATTCCCTTTGACGGAACAACCCAAATACTTACAAATATTTTTCGAGAACTAACCCAGACTGGGAAATTCTAGCCATTCTACAATATCGGCAGCTATTATAATGATGCAAGGTCTATTAAATAATTCTTTTATCAACTTTATAAATTGGCTATTTTTTTGTTAATCAGAAAATAAATTTTTATGTATAGAAGAGTTAAAGAATGACATTCTGATATTTTTTACTTCACTTTTAATTTACTAAAGCTTTCATTCTTTTACTTCATTTTAAAAGCAAAATTGATTAAATATTTCAATCACAGTTTATTTAATCTGAGATATATTTAAAGAGAAGCTTGATTTTGAAAACACTAAGACAGTTTTTAACAATTTAATTTTTACGACACTGTTTCATTTTCACATCTTAAAAAATATTTTTCTATAAAGGAACTTTTTCAATACTTTTAAACGGAAAGAAAGCAAAAACATTTAAAATCATGCATAGTTTTTTATGTTTTATGTATTTGGAATCATTATTTTTAAATAAAATTTAATTGTAGTGAGAAAGCTAACAAAAAACTATGCAATCATGCATCCTTTTTAAACATTTTTGTATCCAACATAATACATTTTTAATAAAATGTATTATGCAATCGCACTGGGAACGCTTTTTTTTCTGAATATTTTAATCGAGCCAAACATTTCATGAATAGGGTTTTTCAAGTGTCAAAGGAAATTAGTCCTAATGAAATCTTCATTTAGATTTTAAAATGTATATAATCTATTCATTCTAGAGATGTACAAATAGTAAAATGTAGACTAATGTATTTTCATAATTTTATTTTTCTGCATTTCCTATTCTGAATAATTTAAAACAAACTTCGCTTCTGAATAAAAACAAAAATAAACCCTTCAACTGTATAAAGTCTTTTTTTTTTCTCTTTAGAACCTTTCAAAATGCGATAATAGTAAAATTCTTGAGTCACGAGAAAATATCATTACATCTAAATATATTTGTGTAGAAATATCATTTACGCTTATGTGCTAATACCATGCTATCAAGATCAATCAATTACAGCTTATATCTAAGGAGTAACATAAGCAGTTATTATACTTTGAATTTTAATCATTTTCTGGAAAAATTTTAATGGTGTATTTTAAGTACAGTAAATTGAAAGGGTTTAATTTTATAGGGGATTTAAAGGTTAAAAATATGGTAGTTACCATTATATTTCAGAAAATGAAGATTAGTGGGAAAAGTAAAGTATTTGAGATTCACATATCAAGTATGGCTTGTTTAAAATATGATTGTTAAAAATAAAGTTTGAGGCTTTAGAAACATCATTTTTAAAATCAAATTCTAAGAATTAAGTCAATCAGTTCCCTAATACTTACTTTCTAGAGTTCCGTTAAAACAGTTAAATGTAGTCAACTTAATTTAGAATTCATCATTATAGAAATGTTATGTACTAGTACAAGTAATTATTTTGTTTAAGATAATTATCTAAAGTAATGCAATATGTTCATTTGTCATCTGAAATTATGTTCATTCAATAATCTCTCGTGTACAGCTGTCTGCAATGAATGATGAGTATTTTTGATACATGATATAAAAATACACCAGATAATGAAATATAAATATCATATATCTTAATTCCTACTGAGCTACAAAGTATTGCTTTTCTAATTAGTGTAAATTGCTCAAATTTAAACTTTCATACATAAATAATTCTTCACTTGGTAAATTATGCCAGGAAAAACTATTGTTGTAATATTTACAATAAAATTTAGCTTAATTGTAGATTACCTTAATCAATTATCTTATCTTTTAAAAGAATCACATTTAATAATAGAAATAACCCTACTTTATAGAGCAGTAAGTGAGCAACCTATGGCCCAGTTAGGATTTCTGTTCGATATTTCTGTTTGTGAACTATTAAATTAAATACTCTATTTATTTTCAATATGCCGTTTTCAATCTTTTCATGCTGTAGATATAGTGTTATATGTAAGAAAAATTTGTCACCCTTTCCTCGTTTGTAAGAAAACCTATTTGTCTTTTTATTTGCTATCAGAGTGACTATCCATTGTAGAAAGATTGCCTACTTTTGCTGATCAGAAATGTTTTTATACATTACCGGAAAACTTTGTTATGTCTAATATGTTATTGTGAGAGTGCAGTTATGTTTGACATAAGGTTTGCGAAACTGATTTGCTCGCCGCACTCACATGTTGTGGGTTGAATGCCCAAGTTTTTTTCGCGACTCCAGGAAGCGTATGGTATGGCTAGTGAAAAGATTGCACTTAAACTTCACCAAATTTTATAGAGTTGTGATTGGTCTCCAGGAGACGATTCAGGACCATCCTTGGAGTTCCGATCCTTCTGGGCAGAGCCGGGAAAGGACGCATTGTTCAAAGGACAATGGAACAACGAACGCATCAGCACAGGATAATGGAAAAAGTATAGGGTTGCCTGAGTAGAAAGAAAGAAGAAAAAGAATGAAGCGTTCTCCTGGACATTGACAAATTTTTTTCAGGCGTAGCACGTGGAGTGCTTCTTTTAATTTTTAATTTTTTTAAAAAATATTTTTTAGCATAATTCCTTGTCTTTTGTTCAATATTTGAATGTTGTAATATAGATCAGTGGCATTTTACTATTATTAAAGACGATATAAAGTAAACTTGGGTTACAAAATGCTGTGGTGTAGTAAATTATTGTTATTTCAAAGCATTTTATTTTAATTTAAACCTCAAGGTTTATTTTATCGATCTCGATAGCTTAATTATCTCAATTTGTTGTAAATGTCTCTTCTACTTGGATTTACCAAAGGACAGTCGGACAACCTCCCAAAATTGACATGATGTCAGTGTTTTTGTTCTTAGGAAAAAAACCTGGATTTTATGAGACCAGAAATACGGGGAATTAAAACCCAAAGGTATGTAAAATCATTTATATATTTATCCAATTTTACTTAACATGTATTAATATTTTATTCATGCTAATCACAGCTCTTCTGTTTGTAGACATAGACAAGTCAAATAAATATATGCATATGATATACACACATTTGTAGTAGCATCGCTTTTTATAAATAGAGATGGATGTAATACTAAAATAAAAATTAGGGAAGGTATTTATTGTGAGACCGGGACCTCCCGGTCTCATTAGCCCTCGTGTTGCAAAAACTAGACCGTAGCGCTCCAAAACCAAACTAAAATCAAACCAATTCTTAAATATTTTAAATTTGATGAAAAGAAATTTAAAATCTTTAAAAGGCTTTACTTAATTATATATACATTTTTAAATAGCAATACAATTTTATTTCCTTTAATATTAATGTTAAATTAAAAAATGTATGAAGTTTCTGAAATGAAATTTAATTTTTAAAGTAATATCATTAAGTATTTTAAAAATATTATACTTTTTCAAATTAGTCACCAATTTAATCGAAAAATATTACTGTGAATTGATACACTTAAGAACGTATGCATCTCTGAAGAAAATATTTATAATACCTTGAAAATACATAACCTTCCCTTAACCCGAGTTATTTATTAGGTAATTATATGCTTAATAAAACATAATAAAAAACATAATGAAAAAAATTCTAGTATATGCGATACCTTACACAGAAGTAAATTTAAAAGTCGCCTTTTAACATGTAAACAACATAGGCAGTCCGTACTTTCGTGAACGATGACGTCTCAAACTCGGCGGAGGAAAAGTATCATTTTTGAGAAACGTTAAAGAGTCCACTATAAAACCCATTAGAAATCCCTAATTAGGGCCCCAAATGAAAGACAAATGGTACTGTCCTGCTTACTTTTTTGTCTTCTATTGTTTAAAATTAAAATTAGAAAACAGGAAAATTCCATATTACAAATTATTTTGTGTTAGTTGCATCGCATGATAATACGTAAGTAATCTGATAATATTTTGAGGGGCTCTAGTGGGCTGTACTCATGTGGAAGTAAATGTATTTACTATGGCTACCTCGTCCATTTCTCACTGTTGTTTGAAAGAAATGACTTAAGATTCATTTATATGGAATGATAGTGTTATATGTCTCCAGTATCATATTTTCATCAATATAACCACACATATAGAAAATATAGTAACATATGCAGTAATTCACTTCTCATAGACTTACCGTAAATATATATATATATATATATATATATATATATATATGTGTGTGTGTGTGTGTGTGTGTGTGTGTGTGTGTGTGTGTGTGTGTGTATTTGTATAATATCGGATAAAAAATATCCATACATGTGTTTTGAAGAAGGCAACAGAAAAAACTGACTGAAATCACAAGTGACTTTATTCAAAAATATTTTAGTATAATTTAGTATTTTCAATGTAAAACATTTAATATTTTATAGTAGTATTAAATAACTACTTGAAGAAAATTGTTTACTAAATATTTTAAATAAAAATTATTTTTTTATTTTATTTTGCAAATTATTTATAAATGTAAGTATGATAGTTGAAGATTATATATTTTGCAACAGAATATATATTTTGTTTCTCTTTTCGTGTTTCGCTTTTAAAAATATCATTACAAGTTTTTATCCAAGGATTTTCATTAAAAGAAAAAATTGTTACTTGAGAAATAACACCTAACATTACAACTATTTTTTTAATTTTTTTAGGCTTGATGAAAAAAGCTTTGATCTGGTTGCAAATGATCCTGGATATAACAAGATTTAATTAGAACATTATATTTTAGAATAGTTTAGATATGGGAGGAAGATGAGCCTCTTTTCCAAGTAGCACTTTATTAATTTTAATGAAAAAAATTGATTACCCGTTTTATGCTAATCGATAGTCATTTTTCAAACAAATCAAGAACGTAAAATCTGGTAGTTAAAATCTTTATCGAAGTCTTAACTCAAAGCTCCGGCAATATTGGATGCTAAAAGAAGCATTACTGAATCTCGATAATAGCTGCTTCATTTTCCATTAATACTGGGCAATGGATTAGAATTGCTTTCTTCAAGTGCGCAGTTTCTTTTTTCAGCTTCCCTAGACACCAATAAACGTCTCAAATGTCTCTTCAAAGATTTTTGGATTTTTGTATGCTTGCCCATTTGACAGAGCAATTTATTTTGTTATTTACAAGTTGCAAAGTATTTTTAAATCGTTACACAAGTTTCAAATTTGAACTAATAAATTATGAAGTAAAAACCACAAAATAAGTCATTAAATCTTTACCAATATTTTGTTTTAGTTGCGCATACTAGATTACCTTCTAAAGCCTGCGGTAATATTCACCCAAATTTGACAATATAGTATCGAAGTATTCAGTTAAAAATTTTCAACAAATGCATCTTACCTTTTTCAGTTTAGCAGTAAAATGCTTCCATTATCTGAAATCTTGCTAAATAAACATTACAGCTGTAGATGGAAACAAACTTATTCATAAATGTAGTGATTAATTAATACATACGTATATATATATATATATATATATATATATATATATATATATATATATATATATATATATCAACTACATACGATATATAGCATATCGTGTTACAAAAAGTAGACCATAGCGCTTCCAAAAAACCAAAAAACCAAACCATATATGACATCGTATATGCATACTTTGTAGACACTGCAATCTGTCTTTCAGACAGCAAAATTGAAACAGGTGATTGACTAAAATCTAGTGAATTATAGTTTTTAGAAATATTTTATAATAATTAAAACATTTTAATTGTGCAATAATTTAAACTATTAAAACGGTATAGAAAATACCTGTAAAATTTTATGTACCAAATATTTAGTAATTAATCCAAAAGGAATTTTATATTAGCTTATCTATCTTTAATCCGTTTTTCTATTTTCTTCAAAGTTAAAAATACCTTTGTGACTTTTTATCTAAAAGATTAAAGTTAAAAAAAAAAACCTAGGGAAAAAATTAATAAAATATTTTCTTTTAATTTTTTTTATATTAAAAAATCTGATAATGTCGAAAATAACAAATATAACAATGTATAATTAGAACATTATATCTTTGAATAGATTTATTATAAAAGAAACATGATCCTCGTTTCCCTGTAGCACTAGTTTAGTTTTAATGGAAAAAATTGATTGATGGGATTATGAAACTCGATAGTCAATTTTCAAACAAATCAAGAACGTAAATTCTAGTAGTAAAAATCTTTATGGAAGTTTTAACTTAAAGTTTTGGCAATTTTGGATGTTCAAAGAAGCATTACTGAATCTTGATAATACCTGCTTTATTTTCTATCAATAGTAGGCAATAAATAAGCACTGCTTTCCTCAAGTATGCATTTTCTTTTTTTTTAGAATCCCTAGACATTAATAAATGTTTCATGTCTATTTAAAGATTTTTGCAGTTTTATATACCTATCTATTTGATTGATAAATTTATTTTATCTTTTACAAGCTTGTAGCTGTTTTAAAATCTTTGAACTAGTTTTGAATTAGTACTAAAAATTCACCTCATAAGTTATTAAATCATATACCAATACACCAATATACAAGATTATCTTCAGAGGTTTGAGATAAATAATAATAATAATTCATTAAACTTTTTGAGGTTAGTGAATTGGCATTTTTTTTTGGGGGGGGGAGTGGTTAATAAATTCAACTTACCTTTTAGAATTAAACAGTAAGTGTTTAGTTTATGCATATTCTACCTAAATAAAGGATGGTACTATAAAATGAAATATATGAATATGCATCAATTTAACAGTTACTAAGATGTACACACACACACATACGCGTATACTGGCAACCGTAAATGGACAGTGTACTTGCACAGTGCAGTGTTTCAAATGGCAAAATTGCATCAACTCCTTGTCTCAAAACTTGGTAAAATGTTATGTTTTAGAAATATTCAGTAATATATTATTCCATTGTATAATCATGTTATATAGTTACAACATACATAAAAAGTGAATGTTATTTCCTCGGTGAACTTTAATAGACATTTTTATTGATTATTGCCGTACTACAATAATGTGATCAATATAATTTATTTTAAGAATCTCTATTTACGTACTTAAGCATTGCCCAATAAATGCCAATACTAAGTTTTACATTCAATACCAAAGATTGACTTATCGATTAATCAGTTTCACATGATTGCTTTCAAGTATAAACTTTAGAATATTCAATTTGAAAACACCATAGACATTTAGACTTATTTTCCCAAAGATTTTAATTCATTCTGAAGTGACAATTTTTGTCAAAGAATACTTGTAATATTTATAAAAAAAAATCCACTTTTTTATTTATTGTATGTACCCGTTTTTCTATTCTTTAAGCTATAAAATTAAATAGAAACATTTTACATGCTTAAAGTGATGCATTCTTATATTTGAGTAAATATTTTTTTATTCAGTGTCCTTGCGATACAAAAGGTTAAACATTTTTATTGTAAAACATTAAACACTTTTTTAATCCTCTAAAAAATTGTGTGAAAAACGTCGCTTGCAAAATATTGTAATTTAAAAATCCAATTTATAAAATTTTACTTGAAAAAACTTTATAGAAAAATCAAAATCAATTTTTTTCTCTTTTTTATGTAAAAAGAGAATATTAGTTTTTTTCTTTTGATTAATGCTGGAGAATACCATTATAACTTTTTATCTAAGAATTTATATTTCTTAAAAAAGTAAATTTTTTGAGAACTTATGTACAGTATAAGTTAGTAATTACTTTATTAATTTAATATTCTTTAAAGGGTTGATGAGAAATAAGCAGTTTGAGCGTATCAAGATAGAGCATTACATTTTTGAAAATGTTACTTATACGAGAAATTATGGGGCATTATTTTCCAGTAACATTTTACATTGACTTTAATGATAGATTAATTACCTATTTTACACGGGTTTTCAAACAAATATACAATGAAGTATTTAGTAAGTAAACTGCTTATCAAAGCCTGAAATCCAATCTTCGGTGATATTGGATACTAAAAGAAGCATTACTGAATCTCGATAATTACTGCTTAATTTTCCATTGCAACTAGGCAATGGAATTAGAATTGCATTCTACAAATACGCATTTTCTTTTCCAAGCTTCCCTCGAAACCAATAAGCAATTCAAAGATTTTTGTATTTTTCGGGTTCTCAAATTTGACATGACTCTTTTGTCACTTCTAAGTTTCAAAATATTTTAAATCATAGTATGAGATTTATACTTGAACAAACAAATTGGTAAATAGAACCGCATGATACATCATTAAATCACTATTAACATTTCGGCTTTCTAAAATGCATACAGGATAGTTTAGACAAGCTTTTTTACAGAAGAATTATACAAATAATCCATATGTTTTTAAAAAGTTTTAAAAGGGAAAATAGATGAGAAATTTTCCGACATATATGATTTATGTTTTAGCATTTCTAAGTAATTACTTGTAGTATTTCCATTGCCTTTCATTATGCTTTACCTCGTTTTTGCTTGTATTTTTTTTTTAATTTTGACTCGTAATTTCTCTTACTTTTAAATTCTATAACTTTGTTTTAATATGTGATCATTTGTTTAGAGCATCAGATCCTAACTTGGATCTTGGGCCAGTAAACCCCAACCAACAATTTTTCATTATGTATAGGCTTGCTAAATAAACATTTCTATTAAAAAGTAAAAATAAGCATACATATATGTATATATGTAATATTTTTTATCACTTTAGGTTTAAATTCCAATTTTCCCGGTACTTCTTCTCAAGGAACAATATTCTCGAATGTTCTCTAGTAGAAATCCTTCCGGTTCCATATCTAAAAATAGTTTTAACGCGTGGGTTGCATCACCCACGTGACATAAAGTAATAGATGATTGGTCGACACAAATGTCTGTTTAAGGAGATGTCTGGAATTTCAAAACAGGAGTTGTTTAGTGTAATGTTTCGATAGAGTTCCATCACAGTTTCGGCAAACTGATGTAGTATGGTGCTTTCAGGTAGTTTCAATATTTCGATAAATAAGCTTATTTATATTGAAGTTTCCAGCGTTTTGATTGCGTTCTCATCGCGAGGTTTGAAGATTGCAGGACGGGGATAACTGCCCGGAACCTTACTTCGTAATGAGGCAAAAAGTTTTATTACAATTAGCCGACAGGATGTAAATTAAAGAAAGCCTTAAATAAAAGTCTGCATCATGGATCTTTTCGACTGTCGTCGTTTCCAGTTCTGAGGTGGCAGTGATTATTTTGTTTTCTGGACAAGATTGGATGATGAAGAGTATTCATTCACCGCATTCGTGTCATCATTCATTTTGTGTGTGTTCCAGTTTTACAGTACCAGTATTTTAATTAAAATCGCCATTATCGACGTGTTCAAGACTGTGTTGTGTTGTTTTGATTTCAAAGGAACTTCAACATTTGTTTTGAACAACACTAAAATGACTCCAAATTGGATTTTTCTTCAATACAAGGTACATTGTAAAAAATTCCGAGAATTAATGTTTAAAAAATACAGTGAATAAAATATTTTAGAAGATTAAAATTTTATTGGTGTTATTTTAATTTTGATTTCATCAATTTATTAATTTATGCTTCCATTCTATTTTAAATTTCAAATTTTTGTTTTGCTTTAAATATAATGTGAAATGTGAAGTTGATACTAAAAGTAAAATAGTTAAATTGAAGTTTTTGTTTCGATTTGAGGAATTTAAATAATATGTGAAAAATGATTTTAAAACCAAAAGTAAGGAAATTTTACAGTAAAATATTTTGAAGTTTTGGTTTAGATAGGTGTTCATTGTGGAGTAGGTTTTTAATTGCAAAACATGAGAAATAACTTCTGTTAATCACATGCTCATTGCATGAGGCCCCTCTGGGTCATGTCTGACGCATTTTTGGACTTGAAATCATTACAGATTTTGGCCCCAATTGAATTTTTTTTGCCATGCTACCGTGCATGAGAATTAAAACTAATAAGAATAATGAATAGAATAATACAAATATAAAAGATGACTATATTAAAATAGATATTTTTTTAATATTTTTTCTCTCTACATTGACATTCATGTGTGAAAGTAGGAATAAAATCTTCAAAATATTGTACTTTAAGAAACGAAAGTTTTTTAAAAAGTAAATAAGTTTGTTAAAATTGTGATTTCACTTTTGAATTGAATAAAAAGTTTGGTTTTCTTAAATATTATTATGGTGTTTGAAATATATTATTTTGGTTTTACATTTGATTAAAGAATTTTATTGAATTACATAAAGTTTAACACACTTTCAATTTGCATTTGAAAAATAAAAGTTGAATTTTTATAACTATTGCTAATATTTTGAATTTTGATTTATTGCATTGGAAGAAAAATTTTAATTTTACATAACTAATGATATTTTAAATTATGATTTCTGGTATTTAAAAAAATAAGAAAATTTTGGTATTGCATAATTATTGAAAATATTTTTGTATCATTATGATTTGTATCATTTATATGTAAAGAATAATTTTGAAAATTCTAAAACAAACAAAAATGAATGTTTAAACTTTGTGAGTGACGGATTTTTGCAATTTTGCAATTCTTTATATTTAACGCTAGCGTAGTTTATTTAATTCACTTTTATTATAATACTGTTATCAATGCATTTTTCCATCTGTAAAACTTTCTCATTTAAATTAATAATATATTACAAAATTTAATATTATGGTTTGAAAATTTTGAAAAATATTTTATGTAAAATTTAAAAGTTGTATGGGCCAGACCAACCCAAAATTTAATTTTTTTATTTCGTGTTTTCACTCTCTGAAATGTTTTTATGTCAATGACAGTGACATCAAACCTATTCAGTTAGGGGGATAATTTGTAATCATATTTATATCACTTTCGGTTTAAGATTCTATTTTCCCGGTAATTCTCTTCCAGGAACCCTAGCGAATATTCTCGAATGTTCGCTGGTAGAAATCCTAAAGGTTCCATATCTAAAAATAGAGTTCTAACACGTGGGTTACATCACCCACGTGACTTCAAGTAATAGCTGTATGGTGGGCACAAATGACTATTTAAGCAGATGTCTGGAATTTCAAAATGGGAGTGGTTTAGTATAATGTTTAGATAGAGTTCCATCACAGTTTCGGCAAACTGATGTAGTATGTAGAGTTCCGGGAGTTTCGATAGTTCGATGAATAAAGGAAGATAGATTGAATTTTTCACTGTCTTGATTGCCTTCTCATTGCGAGGTTTCATGATTACAGTGCGGTGATAAACTCCTGGAACTCCACTTCGTAATGAGGCAAAAAGCCTTATTATATATATATATATATATATATATATATATATATATATATATATATATATATATATTAGCCTTATTATATATATAGAGAGAGAGCCTTATTATATATATAAACATTTGAAATATTAAAACTGATTAGTGTTAAGTATGTTATAATAAAATATAAGTAAAAAATACTTATCTAGCTAGAAACTAATTTTAGTAAATATAGACTTCTTATAAAATATATCTTACATCAAAGTTTTATAAATGGTATCTTGATTCATAATATGGTCTATTTTATGTTAGTTGTAAAGGTTTCGTGTCGTTTATTAGAGGCACAATTTGAGGGTAGTGTTCTTAAAAATGATATTTTACATCGGTTTGAAAACACGTGTTTCATTTATCTGTTAAGATAAACGTTTGGTATCTTTTTTAATTATCTGTTGTTAAAAATTTACATTGTTAGTTATGCAAGCAAAATGTACCAATGCTTGGGATCATTTATTCATATACAAGTTTATATACACATGCACTAACATATACATGTATATATTTGTAAATATTTATTTTTTCCAATAATATATATTTACTTACAGATACGTGCATATAATGTGTATTACAATATGTTTTCACGCGCATAAATTTGTAAAATTAAAGATGTAAAATCTAATGTAAAAATAAGCATATTTCTTCCTTTTGTAAGAAGCGTTTTTTGCCCATACCTGAATTACAAATAATTCTCAACTCACAATTATATATAGATCATTCCGTACTGTTTACATTTCATACTGATTCAGTTTATGATTGTCAACGTTTTCTACAAGCTTTTGTCCTTGATTGTAAACGAAGAATGCCCATGTATGTGTCTAGCTAATATGAAGTATGCTATTTTTACTCAGCGTTATAACTCTGCATTATAACGCTCTAGTTACTTTGAAGAAAATAAAAATATTATTCAAATGTTTCTTTCGGAGTATTATGATGTAAGGTTCAGTGCACTTATTCACCTTATAGGATATATTGCATCTGCTCTTTAATATGTCATACATATACACTTATGGTAAAAGTAATTTATAGGCATGTTTTTTTTTAAACTTAATTATGATGCATCCAAATAGAAATGTTTCCATTATGCAAAGTATTCATGAGCATTAAAATGTACTTTCATAAAAACATTAGAAAAATTAAAACTGATTAGTAATGCAAGTAGTAAGTCTGTTATAATAAAATGTGACTAAACATTACTTATCTCGCCAGAAACTTATTATTGTAACTAAATAATAACTTTTTTATAAAACATATCTTAGATGAAAATTGTATATATGGTATAAGATTACCTATTTTTTTATTATCCATAAACTTTTCGTTTTATTTATCCTGGACAAAATTTAAAAATCGTTTCTTTAAAAAGTACATTTTACATAGCTATTAAAAGTTAATGATTTTAAAAACCTATATACCATAAATATCAATTTTTAAAATATTGAAGTTTTAATTGCATTTTAGTGTGAACATAAATAATAATGTTACATAGAAATGATTAATTAAAAGTTATTTTACTGTTACACCATTCTTAGATGGGTGTCCTAGGACAAGGAATTACTTTGGAACCCCATGCTTCTAAAAGCCATCTTAATCTCTAAGTAAATAAATCAACATTCACTAAGTGTTGTTACTATATAGCCATTCATGACCACACAGATTTTAGATGCTTTGTGAAATATCTAAACAAATACACGAGGGAAAATTTATTTCTACTTCCCACATTTATTTGTTCTGGCTGCAGAATAAACACTAATATTTGCTGCCTACAATAAACTGTATATAAATTTTGTATTTATATAAAATATTAAATTGTATTTGTATACAACCCCTCATATTTTTGCCTTCTTTTGAGAACAGCCGATTCTTAGCTTCTTCTAATAACGATTACTTACAGAATTTTCAAGCTATGTTCCAGAGACTTTCACAGATGTTCCTGTACACATTTAGCTAAAATATTATAAACTTTCTCCTTTTATTGCACTGAACATTATTTTAGTAAACCTACTCATTTATTATGCATTAATTTTGAATTCTGATTGCAATACAAAATCGTTTGTCTTGCTTTCTGAAAATATTAATTTATATTGAGAAGATAAATGGTGAAATTTGGGATTGTTGTATAAAAAACTTAATTTCTCCACAACTATATGGGCTATACTCATAAAAGTGAACACAGATTATTTCAAAATACTTTTTAGTTATGGGCTAAATTTTCAACTCTTTTCATACCTCCGTTTTACAAAGTTATTTAAAACATACGTTTCTTCAATTTCTTGACAGTCACAAACAAGGTTTCGGGAAAACCCATGTTTGTGAAAATATATGATGGCTGCCATGTTCTTTACTCTCCTAATATACTAAGATACTTCCTCTAGTGTTATCTATATATTCAACAAAACGTCTAAATTCACAAAGGGCCAGTCATCATTGGCCATAGAGAATATATATACATATTTATATATAAACATATATTGTCCGTCTACCACAAGAGTAACTTTCCGTAGTCTGAGCTTGTTTTTTGTAGTGGAAAACGTAGCATATTACTTTTAAAATACATTTTAAAAATTTGTCAAGTTGGTCCGGAGCTACTCTGGTGGTACTTAGAGAACATAAATATGGGTGTATGTGATTGTGCGTGCGTGTGCACGCACAGAACATTTAATGTTATGTCTATTACTTTTAATCCATGGGAAAATAAAATACAATTGTACTGAAGAAATACATGTAGTGAGAAAGAAGTGCTATATTTAAATGCAAAGAGATATATCATTAAATATGAAGAACGTCTTTTTCCAAAAGCAGCTTTTCGCCACATGTAACTATGTCAGTCATGATGCTTACACTGATAGAAGAAAGACAATTATAAGTAGATGAAACTTAAGATAGTTTTCTCAGGCTACTTATATAATACATGTGCTGATGTAGCACAAAATCGCTACATGGTACACGAAAAAATTCACAGGCTAGAATATTTAATTCATCAAGCTATTCATTCCGCTATTAGGGCTCTTCTGAATAGCATTTTCTTTCGATTGAAAATTAAAAAGGGAATTAGATTTTGATTAATTATTTAAGTCTGGACTAAGACAATATATATATATATATATATATATATGTATGTGTGTGCGCACGCGCGTCTTTAAAATATATTCATTCTTTTGCTAACAGAAAAAGTGAAGCAAAGATTATGAAATATATAATATGCAGATTACCAAAAAATCTGTGGTGATTTTAAAATTGTGCATCTAGCTAACAAATTCTTAAGGTATCGTAAGTAAGCAAAAGAGTTTTTTTTCTTTCGAAGCTAAATGTTTGTAACATTTTAAGATTTGATGTCATCGAGGGAGAAAAAAGTGCTTTATATGTGGAAAGAAAATCAAAGTCGACGGCTCTTAAAAGGACTTTTTGAATATCTCTTTCAATTTAAGAAGGCGAAGAAAATGGAAGTCTATTTTTCTCCACTGAGCTGCGTGCAACCGGACATTTCACCAGATAACTCCCACCCCTTTCAAGGAAAAATTCAAGATAAACTTCGGCGAAAGGAAGCTTACCATCCACATTTTACGAACTTATCACGAACTTACAGCTATTTTTTACTAGCATTTCTTTTATGGTTTTGTGGTTTATAAGTAACATAAAAAAGTAGATTTTCGAATACTTTGTGCACAGAAACTACAGAAATAGAAGAAGAAAAAATATCAAATGTATTTAATCAGTTGTAATATATCTCTGAACTTGGCCGTACATTTAATGCCTCTAGATCTAAACATTCTTTTATCTGACGTTGTGAAAATAGGTTTAGTTGTGTAGTAAAGTATTTTTGTGTTGTACTTGCTAAAGTTAGAAGTAAAACGAAATATTCTGAACATGAACATCGTGTGCTTACGGATTGATGCTATCTCGGTCTTTATAAAAGCTTTAAATATCCATTACACTTATCCTGGAACGAAATGTACATTTAAATATCTTTATGCCAAAGCATCGTCAGAATCATAAATATTTCTGAGAATTTTCTGTTTTATATGGTTTATTGAGTACTCCTTTTTACATCAATATCTAAACAAATGTTTATATAATTCATGAAAAATCTTAATTAGTTACGAGTTTAAATATTGTGTTAAAAAAGAATATGTGTAAGGTAGACTAAATTCTTACATAATTAGCTAATTTTTTCACGTAAATTAGATATTTACTTGAAAAAATCTTTAATTTAAAATTATGGTAATCTAAAATTAAACAACATATAATAACTGGTAATATACTGATAGTGCTTTTTTGATGCTATATTATGATCTCGTTATGACAATTTGAAGTAACTAGTTAATTAAAAGATGGATTAGTATTGAGAGATTACTCTTCTTGATTTATAAAAACTCTCTAATGAAACTAGCTTAGCAATAAAAGAGATTTTAACAATTTTTCATAAATCTGGATGTTTTTGATACTGTGTTGAGAATAACTGTTGATCATGTAATTTGTTGCTGATTAACAAATATATGTTTTAGTTTATAAGATTTTTAGTTAAATTCTCAAAACTAAGCTATAAATCGTAATAACTTCTCAGCATGCAGAAATAAATTGCAATTCTCACGATTCTCGAAGTCATTTTTCTTAAAATAAATCTAGATATCCTGAATCACATTTAACTTAAAATTTTAAAACTAAAATAATAAATATTTGGCATTATTTTCTCTTTGTTTCAACAAATATGCTTTAGTTAGTAAATCATATTAGATTTATTTAAACCATAGTAATATATGTGAAAAAGAATTACTCTTCAAACAACCTTGATTACCACTTAGGATATTTAACGGTGAACATTAATTTTTATAATATATTTAACTTTTTTATTCATTATTATTTATTATTTGCCTTCCAAAGATATATAAAAATCTTGGAAAAATCTGGAAAAAATTCCGAAACTAATGGAAGGGAAGGCGGAAACTCTTTAATACAAAAGAATCGTAATTTTACTTCTGAAAGCAGTGACAAATTATTTTACTATTAATACTTCATTATTCAGCTATAAAATATCCTTAAAGACATGCTAAATATATTTTTACAATAATAAAAGGTAAAGAGCTAAAAATATATTGTAAGTATTTTATAGATTGTTCTACCGTCTATGAATAAAGTCAAAAGACTTTTCTTTGATTCTTTTAGTTTAAACTAAAGACAAACTGCGTATGAACAAAGACACTCGAAAAAGAGGTGGGTGTTTTGAATTGAAATTAATAATTTATAGTTAATCAAAATAATAACTATGCATTGGCAATCTCATATCGGAGAGCCTAATTGGATTTTTAAGAGGAAGTGTTCATTAGAAGACTTTGTAAACTATTAGCTTACAGCTATTTAAATCTGTACATGTTGTGTTTTGAGATATAACTAAATTAATGGCATTAAAAGCTTTACTTAAAGACAATTGTTTTAAGTAATTCAAGTATAAAAAAATGCTACTATTTAAAATGTTCCTTGTGACTTATTTTTTCAAGAACTCCTAAGGTATTTTTATCAAACACTCCTATCATATATCAAAACAAATCTGCATCTCAAATTTAACTTTATAATTACTGTCAGAACTCCACTTAAACTTAGCAAAGTTCCCATTAGTCATTAAAATTCGATACAAAAATATAAAAGCATTTCCTATGATAAAAATAATACCCATGTATGTTTAAAATATATTTTTAAGTAATAATAGAGCAAAATTAGTATAAAAATTGAAAACTAAAAGGAAAGGAACATTTTAAAAGCGAACAGACACTTTCAAAAGAGATTTTATTTTTAAGGAAAATTATATTTTTAAATATTTTAAATATCAATGATTTAGTAGTAACTCAGCATATATGTGCTCAAAATGTCTAACTCTAAAAGTTTTCAAATACGCTTTTTAATGTCGAAGCTTCCATTTATAGAAGTTCCTCTTGCACCAGAATGAAACATTGCACCTTTAATCACTGATTGTAAACATAACATGATTCTTCTCATTCTTGAAATGGACAATTATTAAATGTATATGATTTGAGAGGAGGAGGGAGTTATCCTGTAAGTAAATCGACATTTTCTCACTTGTTAATAGCTTAAAACGGGTAGAAACTTTAAATAGTAAAACTTCGAAATTGTTTCATTCTTATTTGGTTTTCATTGTCAAACATTATTTTCATAAATGAAGCTAAAATCGAATCATATTCAACGCATATTAGCTAAAAAATAAAGAAGGAAATATAGCTATTACATTGAAAACAAGGTGCATCAAAGAGAGAATAGCAAAATACTAACCCCTTGCCTGTAGAATATATTTGAGAAAAACGTGCCAAAAATGGAAAAAGTTTTTCTTTTTAATTTTGTTTGTTATCATCATCAAAAGGTTAGAAATAGATTATTTTTGAAAAAACAAAATTTTAAACGAAATAAATACTATTTTCAATATTTTCATGTATATAAGAAATGTTAATAGATTATAGTAGATTTTGCTCAAATGACAGCAAAATAAATGAAATAACATAATTTTCTGGATAAATATAATGAACTAATACAACAATATTATTCACATCAACTGTCATAAATTCCATCTCCCTTAGATACCTTCGAATTTCACAAATCCTTTACAGTATCCGAGAAATAGCGACAAATGGTGCAGAACTGCCAAACATTTTGAGGGAAAGTATATCTATTGGGAAAATGGCAAATTAAATATTATGCATTGGACAAACTGATTTTGAGCAAACGGAATTGAAATACAATTTTTTCTCTTGCCCGAACTTAGGTTGGGCATTCCAAAATTGGCGCATTTGCGTTGCTTGAAATAAAGTTCGGGTGTCACAGGCAAGGGGTTAAATAATAAGTAATTATGAAGTTTGAGGATATTAGATTTCTGAGTAATGAAAAAAAAGGGTTGTTAAATCCATCAAACATTTACATATATAACAATTCTATGATAGTAAATTCTGTTTTTAAAAATTGTAATGTAATTATAGCTAGAAATAAATTTGTCTTATCGTGTTAAAGAAAGAAAGAGCAAGTTTTTCGGTTATTGAGTTCAGAATAAAATCCAGTTTTCAAATAAAACAATCAAGTAAAAAAATGAAATTTAACTTAAATACATTTTGTGTTACTGAAATTAAACTAACAAAAAGTAAACATACCAATACTTTAAACTTTTATTTTCGAAAATTTAGGTTTTAGTTGCCAACGATACTTACTACCCTACAAAAAATATATTTACATATAGTTTTCCCTCGCATTGATTGATTGCAAACAAGAATTGCCTAGGTTATGAGTTAAATTAAACTTTTGTAATATATTTTGAAAGTGGGGATACTTTATTATGCTATTAAATCTTTTAAATAGTTTTATATTCATATGAAATTCATTTTTGTTTATCAGTAATAAAAATTCACTGAAACATTTACCTATCTCTTAGTAACATTCATCCATAAGTTTATCTGGATTTTACGTAGTTCTAAAGTTTATCCCCCTCTTAGGTCTACCAATTTTACTTTTTTTTTCACCATGTCAATCTACGTCTCCCTCTACTTTTCATTCTTTCGTGCGTTTTTGTGGGATCTCTTTCCCTTTAGTCTTATCTTTTTCTCTTAGTCTCCCCATATTTTTCCTTTCTCTACTCCCCTCTATTTTTATTACAATCTTTTATCTTTCTTTCCGCATCTTTATATTTTGCAGTTTAGAATTTTCCTTCCGTTTTAGGTAATGTACACATTAGTTAATCCATATTTTCTATTCCTCTTTCATATTATTTATTTCTTCTTTAATGTATAAACACAGAATTGTGTCTGGCCACACTCCTTTTAATATTAAATCCTTGCATCTTTATGAATTCCTTTTATATAGCTACCTTCTTTTTTATTTTTATTATCTAGTTCTGGGCATTTTCAGCCCTCAATATTAAAGTTATTTCTAAAAGTTTGAAAGTATGACATTCTTAAAATGTTACTTATAACACTGATTGTCTTTTGAATATTCATACATTCTCATCACTCAATAAATTTTTATATTAGAATACCAAATCAGTCAGAACTGGTTCTGACTGTAATAGCCACCAGAATGCAAGATATTCGGTTACGAGTACGGATTCCCGGTGGGTTTAAAAATTTAACCCTTAATATGACAAGATGTTTTTTCAGATATTTTTTAATTTCTGTTATTTTCCCATGTCCGTATAGACATTAGGATCTCTGTAAAATAAACAAAAAAGAATATTTTCCATTTTTGAGATAATTAATGTCCGCTGTGACGAACACTGACATATATGATATGTTATATAGCAGTTATAAATATACATGTCCGGTGTAGCGGCCAGACTTAGCCAAATTAAGGGTTAACCGAATTAATAAGATTTTAATACAGGGATAGCATCAATAAAAATGTCATTTTGGCACAGTAATAAAAAATGTAATTATAAATATGATGAAGAGGAAATAAAAGTATTCCCAACTTATTACATTCATGCACAGATCCTGATCCATATGGTCGTCTACGTGTAAGTGCCTTTTATATTTAGGTGTTTGTTTCAGTGCTGGATCAGTTGAAAAATACCGATTTTATAGAAATCCGTCAGGCGTAAGTAGAGTCACTACCACACGGCCTGTTTGAGGTCGTCTTCAGAGTGAAACTTCTAACCCCCAGCGAACCTGTTTTATGAATCTAAACAAATGAAATTAATATTGTTAAATCTATTATATCAACAATTTCACTGGTTTAGGTTTACACAAAGACACTGATCTCTCAGATTTGGTATCATTGACAATAGTCGAACCCTCCCCCTTTAAACAATTCACACTATTTTCCCACATTGTGCTATCAATACAGTCTGTTCTGTTAAATCTCATTATTACAAAATAGATTTCTCCAACTCCCCGTTTGCTGAAAGAAATCTTATCACTGTTTGTTGCTCCTTCTTTGTTGCGAATGCAACAGCAAACATCCTTTTAGTTATACTGAAGAGACGCTATAGGTGCGCAGAATTGCCAAGATCTTTATATCATTGGGTTGTAGGTAATTGCGGTGTCTGTTTTGACTATTTACATTTTTGCCAAATAAATTCCGCAATGAAATGAAAATTTACACATGTGTTACATAATTATACACCCTTTTATTATGTGTATATATCATCTTCACATATTTGCCACATTGCTGCTTGTTATTTTAACCTTTGTTGTGTGCGTAGAATAGATATTTGTATGCTTTAAGCGAATATATAAGGTGATTGCTCCCATTTTAAAACCGGGGCTTTTATTTTAAAAATGAGTTATCTCCAAGGGAATTGTAATTCTTTCTTCTATAGCCTTTCCTTAAACAGGGAAGTATTCATTAAACACTAACAAAAGTCTCTGACTACGATTACTGGCTAACAGAAAAAGACGGAGAGAAAACTAATTTTCTTGCTAAATATTTTTTGTCAAATTTTCATAAAAAAGGGAAAACTTTAGCTTCCAAATCTCAAACCATCTCTCAAATCATCCCAAACCAATTTTTATCCGAAGTCAGCAGCACCAAAGTGTAAAACCTTTCCCAAAATGTAAGAATACATAGCAATAAACATCTAAAAATGTTAAAAATATAAAAAATAAAAACAAATATTTGGATTGAAAGTAATTTTTTCCTGGAAAAAGAAATTGAAAATATTGTAAATCACTTTGCACAAAAATTCTTTAAGTAAATAATTTCAAATGACGTATGGAAAAAATCTATTTCTGGAGCCTCCTGTTATTTTTTCTTCAATTTACGGAATTCGATGTTTATTTCAGTCACAATCATCTGCAGCATTGCAGGTTAGCACCATTCAAAAAACTGTCTTCTGAAGCTCGCATTGGAAAATGTCATTACTTTTAGTACATGCTTCAGATATGAAATACTGCCATACTAACGGTTAATCATATTCATACCATCAACCACCCTAGATACTTGGTCACCTGAATACATGCATGCTACGTTCACATACTAGCCCTGTCCCTGTACGCAAGAAATTTATCATATATATGGGTGTATGTGTTTGCATGTATGTTTTTAATTTAATAGGTTTAAATTATTAATAAAATGTTTATTAAGTGTGGTTTTCCCTTGTAAAGCCTGAGGGAAACAATATGTTGAATATTTTCAGTTTGTATTTTTACCTCTCAGAAAATGAAATTATATTCCTACAGTTGAACATCATATCGGTCTCATTTTGATGGAAGATGTTTATCGTATTTTGAATTCCTGTCCATTACCAGGTATCCCTGCATGTAATTTAATTTCCTGAGTCATTATATCATGTGCACTTCTTAATTTTCTGTTCTTTCTAGCCTTGAATAAGTCCTCTCTTCAAATCTTTTGATATAAAAAAAATCATAGCATTTCAACGCATACTGTATATTTCAGCTTATATGTATGTTCCAGTTTCTAATGATTTCTTTTCCTTCAGTAGTGTATTTTATTTTAGCATTCCCTTTAATAGATACGCCTTTTATGTTGTAGACGATGACAGACGACTCAGCTGTCACCCTTATCTTGTTAATAGACGCCTAACACCGTTGCTATCTATTACAAGGAAAAGGGAGGAGCTTTTTGCTTTTTTCCTCTAGACAAGGCCTTTACGGATATTGAACTTTTATATCCTCCAACATCACATCGGAGGAATCTGAAAGCAGCTTAATCTGTTCATTTCGACGTATTCCTTCCCAATCAAAGCAGGAAAGAAATAATTTTATTCATCTGATTCTTACTTAAAAATAATACTCTTAGACAATAGAGTCAAAATCGTAATGCATCATGTATTTGATTTGAATTTAATTTTTCAATTAAAGCACAATAAATCAGTTCACTGAAATATTTATAGAATAAGAATCATTTGAGTAATTTTCAGGTTATTCAAAATCTTTATTGAACTTTAATCTTTATCTGAAGTCTTGTGTGAGAAATATAACTTATATTATAACATAGTATTTTAATTTATATTCTACTTTCTATATCCATTTGGGACACACTTATTGCAGTTATAGCTAGTCAAGTTGATCCCTATACATCTGTTTAGCATTTGAATTGTTTACTATTCTGTAAAAATAACGATGGATTGTCAACATAATTAGTAAAACTTTTAGGTAATATAAAGAAAAAATTTAATTTACAATTAAACATTTTAAAGTGAAGCTCTCATTGTATCTTATCACCTTTAAACATTTGAAATTTCCTTCTTGAAAGAGACTTATTTTAATTTCGGATAAATGGGAAATAAATACTAATAATACATAATCAAATATAATTTATTTTTTACTATAATAACTATCTTTTGTGGTATATATAAAAAGTAACTATCTATCCTACAGGATATACAAATTATATTTCGTCTATTGATAAATAAACAAGTTAAGTATGTTTTTAAATGAAAACTATGTAGCCATTCTAATATTATTTTGTTGTTATTACTACAGTCATCTTTTTAATGTGTTAACTAATTAATCCAGAACATACTACTAAAAAGTAATTACAAATGACTTCAAACATTCGTACTAGGTATTGGATTCGAACTCAAACATTTACTTTCTATTTGTTCAGCCCTTATCACATTATACGTGTTTTTCTACAAACGAGAATAGAAAATTTAAATTTTATCAAATGCAAATTAAAGTATTCATTCTTAAAAATATTTTTTGCTTTAGAGCCTGCACATTTCTATGGAAATATATATTTTTTACTGATTTGGAAATTTGTGCAAATTACACTCATTTTAGTTATACAAAAATTATAAACTATTTATTTTTTAATATTTTTTTATGTATTTTGAAAATATTTTTTAATTATATATAATTTTTACTTTGATACATTTACTCTGACGACAGACATAAATCCAAGTCTTAAGTATATTTTTTAGATTAAAAAACACCAGTAATAGCGGTTAAATAAATATAGGATTATTTTAGACTAGTCTTTATCTATTAAAATCCATAATTCGGCAAATTCTTTAATTGAGTGTGGTTTCAATCTAACCATATAATTTTTTTCCATCAATTTTATGGGAAAACATTTCAATATTTTTACTCTTCCCAATATAGCATGTGTAAAAGCTCATTTATACCTCATTTTCCAATTATGTAATTTTTTCTGAATTCTCTTTCATTGTGCGTCTGAATTTTACTACCCAAAATTAATCTTCGAATCTATTACATTGTTCTGTGATTTTTTTTTCATTTTATTTCCCCAGTAGCCACACATTAAAAAAATTCCTCCATATTCTTGCTTCCAAAGACTGTCATTCGATCATAAATTTTGTCTCCCCTCCACTTCTGACTATTTTATTAATGGTTTTGTCTCCAACCACATTTACATGCCGGGATGGGAGGTGCACAGTCTCTTCACGGCTTTTACTGTATTATATTTGGTAACAAAAACAGTGAATCAATCTTTGCATTCATGATTAATATAGCTTCACAATTCACTCCGTGTTCCGGTGGGTCTAAGGCTAATACCTATTCGTTCTCATTTGCAGCTTCACTTATTATTAAAAGACTATAACTTTGTACTATGTAAAATGCAGTAAAAATTAATTATTGCCAATTTATTTAATTTTCCTTTTATGAGCATAATAAAAGGGTAGGAATTGTAGATTTACTATTGGGTTATTGAATTAAATCAGCTTATTTTATGAAACAATTCTTGGGATTTTGTTCATCTTTCTCTACAGTTTGTACTGTAGATAAGTTGCACCTTATAGTTTTCCTTTTAGTCTGTGTAAATATTCAAATAGTCTCTCTTGTTTTCCTGTAATATCTTGAACTCACTTTATACTTTCATAGTTTTTACACTTATTCTTAATATTTAGTTGTCTGTTCGAGTATTATTTTAAAAGATATTCATGAAAATGAATTAGTTTATTCCTATTTATACTATGACTAAAGTATTAGAATGGTATGTAAGTCTTCACTTATTTTTACCTCACTTTTGCCTCTATTTTTGGTACTTAAATGCCTACTAGTTTATTATTTCAAAACAATTATTATTGTTCCTTAAATATAATATTAATGAAAGAGAATGAGTGATGTACTATTATACAAGAAATATTACTATGTCCAAGTCTTATACGTCTACACATTCTGTTCTGAACTTTTTCATAATTAAATTTTTAACTTTTAACTGTCTATTATAGTACTATTTAGAAACATTATTCTTAAATTAAAAATAATACTCTTGAAACTTTTTCTGAATTATTGGTGGCTAAAGAAATTTACTTTTACCAAATCCTAAAATGTTAAGGTATAATCTTTGAAAATAGATAATATTTTATCTATTTGATGTAAAATGTAGATAATATTATATCTATTTTGATTTAAAATGAAAAATATATTAGAAGTATGTTCCCGACATAAGTGATGTTACGTCATTTCTCGCAACATAAATAAGTCACCATTTTCACAAACTTATTTTAAAGCTTGAAAGGAGTTTTTCAAAAATTCATACTCTTCAAATTATTTCGAGATTTTTCAACAGTTTTACAGATATTAAACTTATAAATTTTAGCTGAACTAAAATGATTAAAAAGAATTAGATGATGTTCGTAATAATTCGTATTACGGTTTAAGTTTTTTTAAGACAGATATTTTTCAATCTCGCTGTTTCTTGATTTATGATGCATTTCTTTACTAACAAATGCAAATGGCAGCTTCAGAGATTTAACTTTAGGTGAACTAAATTAAAATTAACATCTGTTAGATCTTTAGAAATTTTGGTTAAGTACCTATAAGACTGTTTAATGCAATCTCCTGTTTTAAAGCAATCTCTCAGTTCTGGAGGTTTTAAATTACTGAATTCTAGACTTATAATTTACTGCTTTTAGTTGTTTGAATAAACCTAAAGGTGGTTCTTTTTATTCTTCAAATCTAGATGCAAAAAATAGAAATTTTCTTCTTTTGTTCAATTTTTTCAATGCATTTTGTAGAAATCAAAATCTAGATTAACCCCTTCCGGTAAAATGACGAGTCTAGCTCATCATTAGTTTTTCATTCTATACCGCACAATGACGAGCTACACTCGTCATGCGATTAAAGTTACTGTTAAATATGATAATTAATTTAAAATTTCTAGTGTACTGAATTTGGCAACACTTTTATCACTTGTGAAAATCACAAGTCACTATTGCATATTGTTTACTTAAAATTTCTTGGTACAAGTCATTGCCAAATTAATGAGTCAGAATAAAAGAAAACCTACTAAGAAATGCCTTGTCTGTTACAAGAATCAAATTAAAAGTGAGACTACTTGGCGGTGTAAACAATTAAGAATTCCTTTGCACTTTGTTTTGAAAAGTACCACTAGCTTGAAGACTATAATCTGTATACCTTATTAATGTTTTGCTTTGATATTTTCTTAATTTTACTGTTTCTGATATTATTTAACACTATGTAAAAAGTGGATTTTAACTAACAATATGTAAGAATTGTAAAATGAAACAAGTTTTTTAAATAAAAATTAAATGGTTATTTCATGCAAACTTTTTCATTATTAAATCATACCGAAAGGGGTTAAATTCATTTTTTATCAAAGACTAGTGGAGAATTTTCGTTTTTATTTCTTTTGTTCATGTTATGCTAATATAAATTATTTGCAAGAATTACCATTACACCTTAATCCCTTAAAGCCCCCCATTAAATAAGAGTATTATTCCCACATAAATAATAGTAAAGTTAAAACTAAGTAAATAAAACTTATCTCAAAATTTTTCTCTATTATTAATAACTTTTCGATATGTTCAAAGTTTCTGCCAATCTATAAATAGGGACAAGTTGTAATTCTGGAGCTAAAAGGAGTTTAATATTCCTCGAGTTATATGTTTATGACTCTTGAATAAATTTCTACACGGAATTAGGTTGAAAAAAAGAACGTTAGATTTTGATATATATATATATATATATATATATATATATATATATATATATATATATATATATATATATATATATATATATATATATATATATATATATATATACATATATATATATATATACATATATATATATATATATATATATATATATGAATATATATATACATCACATATATATATATATATATATATATATACATGCAGACATACATACATATAAAGGCGATACATTAAAATCTAACGTTCTTTTTTTTGTTCTTTATATACGTACATATATACATGCACACATACACATATATATACACATACATTCACACATACATATATATACATACATACATTCACATATACATATATATACATATATACATGTACACATACATATAATTATACATATGTGCATATATATACATATATATATACACACTATATATATATACACATATATATACACACATATATACACACATATATATACACATATATACATATATATACACATATATATACACATATATATACATTCTTTATATATATATATATACACACACATATACACACACATATACACACACATATATATACACACATATATACACACACATATATACACACACATATATACACACATATATATATACACATATATATATATATATATATATATATATATATATATATATATAGAGAGAGAGAGAGAGAGAGAGAAAAGAGAAGGGAGTAAATACCAAATGGAAATTAATTTTATTATTTTCTCAAGCCTCTTCTATCCCACTATAATATACGGCAAAAGGATCTAAGACATTAACCACTCTTCTTACGGATAAAACGTATACCTTTCCCAATAAGAAAGGTTACTTAAGGAATGTTCTCACATTCTCAGTTGTCATGCCATCCACTATCTAATGCATAGTTTCCTGATACGCAGAACAAAGAATTAAAACCGGAACACTTCCACGGATCTTACATGCTCATGATACCGAATATTTCTATTTAAGCGAAAATAAATGGAAATAAAAGACTTATAGCTTTGACAGTGCAAAAAAATCAAGGTGCAAATGGTTTTTATCTATGAACATGCAATGGATCATAATTTTCTATCTGTGATTTTCGTCATTTTGTAATATTTATATACAAATTAAATAAATGTTTTTCTTTACATAGATTATATTTTAGGGATATTTTATTTCCACTCAATGTTTCCTTTAACTCATCCATCACAGATGTAGGATAAACTATCTTCGATTTGAGATTTTCTTACCTACCAAATTTTTAAGGGAAAATAAAATTTTCTCATTGTTGAAAATCAGATCTGTTTGGGATATTTTGTCTTGTTATTATATTTTGGCCATATTTTTGAAGCGTTATGATCAGAGTGACTTTATATAATAACTACATATGTATGATGCGCTGAAACATAAGAAATGTATTAAATGTGTTATTATTGCATATATATATTTCAGTAATAATCTATTAATAGCAAACATATAGGCTGAAGTATATTTCATTGTTTGTCATGGTAAAAAATTACATATAGTTATCTTATGATTCGTTGTAAATAGATGTAATTAAATTTTTCCAGTTCTGATACCTTCAAAGTATAATGTATTTCAGATAATTACTTCTTTATAATTATTACTTACACAGTAGGATATTCCGATATATTTTTAAAAAATTAAATTACTTCACATGGAAGGAAATCAAATGGAACATTACAGTGATATATAAATTTGAAAAGAGGATTTAAGCAGGAAAAGTAAAATCACAGATAATTTTTTACTGCAATGGATGTAAAAATTATAAATGTCTTAAATTCAGTCTTAAACTAGTGTAAGAACTAGTGTCTTAAATTCAGTCTTAAACTAGTGTAAGTTAAATGTCTTAAACTAGTGTAAGAACAGGTAGAAGAGGACCTTTGTCAACTGATCTTAAAATTTGCATTTTTAAAAAAGAGCCATCTTTCTCCGTGAAAAGTATACATTTAAGGTTAAATTGGCTTCTAGCACATAAGACTTTGACATAGTAGGTTTTTCTCTTTTTTTTTTTTAAAGGATTAGAGGTAACTCAGTTGGCATCAAATAATAGGTGTAAAAGGCGTCCACCCGGCCGGGAAGGGAGGAGGGGAGCTAATTGTCCCAATACAGTCGTAACGGTTGCTGGAGCACGTAAAATAGAATCGTGGTCACAAGCTCAAGCGATACCTTGGAATGTAGCAGATCAAGCTTTGGGGTCTTTTTCTTGGTCCTTTCATCGAAATTACGAGGATCCACTTTGAGCTGAAAAAGTCATTCGTTGCGAACACAAAATATACAACCCTTTGCCTTATCGAGTAGACTCTGACTCTAGTTCTTAGATCATCCAAGTGGCACTAAAAACAACAGGTTTTTTAAATCTGTAGTAACATATAGTTGAAGAATCTCGTAACCCTTTATTTGTGAATTATTTTAAAACACGACGTATAGGGGGGGGTAGTATTATGGTCTGGAGTATCGTAGGTACCAAATTTGTTGTAGAAATTCTAATTTGTAAAGGTCAGAGTGAACAACGAAAGGGAAATAAATGTACTATAAAAACTTTAAAAACATGATTGAGCTATACAAGCAGGGGAAGCATATAAATTCTAGCTAGCTTAAAATATAATAACGTATTATATACCAATGATTGCTATAAAGTGGATTCACGAAAACAATATTGACACTCTACCTCTGCCAACAACCACCAGCACTAAACCAAATTTGACAATCCACGGATGTTTTTAGAAGAATATTGCGACGACATCCATTGACGTCGACTTAAAAATGTCCTTCGCAACGTACAGAATGACATAAATTAAGATAAATATCAAAAGCTAGTGTCTAATATACCTGAAAATATTGTTACTGATAAAAGATAAGGGTAGCATCGCTAAATATTAAAACTTCAAACTATTTTCTGAGGTTCAATAAAATATGATTACATTTTGTGTATTTTTATAGAATTTCAAAATAATTGCATATTTTAAAAATGCTTAATATTTTCGGACATGGCTGTATAAATATGTTTTAAATTAATATTTTTTTATTTTTTGAAATGTTTATAAAAATGTGTTTGATTACCCATTTGTAAGGAGTCAAACTACAAATTATTAACTGGGTGAAAATTAAGTGATAGTGAAAATGTAACTCGAAAACCCTAGAATTAACTTTAAGTCATTTTATAATGATTTGTTAGGGAGTAAAGGTGTACTTATAAAAATTGATATGAGCAATCAGTTTTCTTATGTTTCATATAATTACTTTTATTAAAAAAATCGTCATAATTATTTTTATTATAAAAGTTAAATGATTTTTATCTCCTCATTGTCAATGATGGTTGATTAAACTTTGGTTGTAGAATTGAAAATGAAAATACTGTACACTTTATAACCTAAAAAAAACCTTTTGAGAATAATTTGGTTTGTGTGCTGAATTGATTTTTGATGAATTACATACTCATCAAGCATTTTCTCTGTGATTTTGATCTAAATTTTCAAAATGTTATTTTGTTAAATTTCAATTTTCTTTCCTAATTTTGTTTGAATTTTAAAATTTCCAGAGAATCATTCTATAATTTTAATTTATTAAAATTTGGACCTCATTTTGAAAACGCATTAGAGACTTTCATTGATTTTGATGATATTTAAAATCCAAATTTTATAGGGCTTTGTGTTCGTTAAAATAATTGTGTTAATTTCATTAGACACATTTTTCATTACAAATTAGAATTAAATTCTAATTTTATATAACTACGGTTATTCTTTTTGTATTCATTTATAACTAAGGTTAAAATTTATTGGTAGCATTTATGACTAAGATATGCTTAAAGATATTTTAAATAAATGATAAGTTAATACATAAATTTTAGAAACTATGGGATACCAACAAAAATCAATAATATTTTTTTAGTTTTCTTTTCTCTATTTCACATTAAAAAGTCTTTATGAAACTTTATGTAAATGAAACTCATACATAACATAAAAAGATACATAACTTGTGTCAGTCAGAACCAACTAAAACTATTATTATATTAACAAAATTTCATGTTCTCACTATTTGGACCATCTTGTTGTCGTCTGCATCAGCTTCAACCATTTTCAGATAGAAAGAGGATAATATGTAATGATATTTTCACTAAATTCATCAACTTAATAATAGTTTTATTCTAAAATAAATTTATGGAAATTCTATAATTACAATTACAACTTTTGGCTCAATGGCTTTGGTTCTCTATTAAATGTGAAAATCTTTGGCGATAACGAAAACACGAAAATTTCTATTAGCTCAACTAATCTTATGTAACTTTTTTACGAAACTAAGCTTCAATTCCAAGCGTTCCCATCCCTATGGGATATATACAAAAATATTATGATTTGCTGGCTTCCTTGCACCCTCATGACACTGTATCAGTAAATGTAACAATAAACTTAACATTTTTATTATTCAATTTTGCAGTTTTCTTTCGTATCCACATTATCCAGTATGGATATCATTCTAAGTGTGTAAGTATCCCATCTCTCGTAATCATCCCCCCCCCCCTCTCTCTCTCTCTCTCTCTCTCTCTCTGTCTCTATCTGTCTCTCTCTGTCTCTATCTCTCTCTCTCTGTCTCTGTCTCTCTCTCTCTCTCTCTCTCTCTCTCTCTCTCTCTCTCTCTCTCTCTCTCTCTCTCTCTCTCTCTCTCTATCTCTCTCTCTCTCTCTCTCTCTATCTATCTATCTATCTATCTATCTATCTCTATCTATCTATCTATCCATCTCTCTCTCTCTCTCAAATTCTCTCTCTCTATCTATCTATCTATCCATCTCTCTCTCTCTCTCTCAAATTCTCTCTCTCTCTTTCTCTCTCTTTCTCTCTCTCTCTCTCTATCTATCTATCTATCTATCTCTATCTATCTATCTATCCATCTCTCTCTCTCTCTCTCAAATTCTCTCTCTCTATCTATCTATCTATCCATCTCTCTCTCTCTCTCAAATTCTCTCTCTCTCTCTATCTATCTATCCATCTCTCTCTCTCTCTCTCAAATTCTCTCTCTCTCTTTCTCTCTCTCTCTCTCTATCTCTCTATCTCTCTCTATCTCTCTCTATCTCTCTATCTCTCTAAATTCTCTATCTCTCTCTCTCTCTCTGATATGAGTATGATATTATGATATAACATACCAATGATAACACCAATGCACCAATTTTCATATGATTTAGCACCAATATCTTTCTAATATTACATATTTTCAAGAAATAAGTTGAAATATTTAAAAACAGCTTTCTTGCATAATATATTATTTTAATTTCCACAACTGTACATCCAATGGATTTTAATTAAACCCACTACTTTCCTTATACTACTAAGAAGATTTGAATTTATGATTATGGCTGAGTTAGAAGTCACTTAACTTTTTAAAAGAAAATTTCTATATTTATCTAAATGAAAGTACCTTTTAAACATTTTTGCCAAGAAAAGACACGTTTTGACAGTTAGAAGTCACTTAACTTTTTAAAAGAAAATTTCTATATTTATCTAAATGAAAGTACCTTTTAAACATTTTTGCCAAGAAAAGACACGTTTTGACAGAAAAATATAAAGCAAAAATAATTTTAGTCTGTTTATCCAAGGCATTAGACTATCTACAACCACAGGA
Organism: Pardosa pseudoannulata; assembly: GCA_032207245.1. Taxonomy (NCBI): domain Eukaryota; kingdom Metazoa; phylum Arthropoda; class Arachnida; order Araneae; family Lycosidae; genus Pardosa; species Pardosa pseudoannulata. The sequence continues at coordinate 19,168,407 of CM063502.1, forward strand.
ATTTACATTTTATAATAATAAAATGTTTCGTATAATCGTTTATATTTTATCCTACAGACAGAGTTAAATGTTTACTAGAAACCCTTTCAAATCGTTATCTCATAAATGCTTAGTGTCTCAGAATTCAGTATTACAGATTTCCTTTTCGAAGTGGCTTGCTGAAAAATAAACTCCAACAAAGCACATTTTTAATAATGAAACCAAATGTGTAAGGGAATTTGAAATCATCATACCTGTTCCTTTTTTCTAAACAGCATCTAAATACCCCGAAGGAAGAATTCAAGTAAAGGTTCTATTCTATCCTTGCCAGTGATATTCGGAGAGGGTAGGAGTACAAAGAAATTAAATAAAAGCGACCTTATTTTGTTTACGATTATAAGGAGGAATGTAAAACCTTTTATTTTTGGTGAAAAGCTTTTCTATTCTTAGAAGAAATAATACGTGATATTTTGAATGTAGGTTATTTTAACTGCTGCAAAGAAATAAAATAAAAGAATGAAAAGAATATTTCATGAATTCCATTGAAACAATTGGATTTGTGAGAGAGTTTTCTTTAAATTACTTTTTTTCTGTGAAAAATTTTGATTTATATTAAAATATAAATAAAGAAATAATCAATATTGATTAAATATTTATAATTTATTTTGCTTCTTCAATTTATATAAAAATGTTTATTCTGTAACTCATTTTATGAAATGTGTAATAATGAAACCTGGCCTATAAGTTATAAATATACATTTTTAATTAAAATAGGCATTTATGTAGTAATACATTATGTGTATAGAAAATACTGTTTGTAAGCACTAATAGATGTAAAGAGTATTATCGGTGTTGTCTAAGCTAAAGTCAAGTCTGTTTTTCCGGTAACAAACAAAACTTTGCAATATAAATTCTTTTTCTTTTCAAATTATCTATGAAAGTCATTTACAGCATTCTTTATCATAAACATACAAAAATAAAATCGATTACTGAATTTTAGGTGATATATAATTTCGTTCGATGACTACTATATTAATATTCATAGTGTTAATAAAACTTTGAATATTTATAAAGGGAGAGCAACCAAGTCTTTTAGTAAAGTTCAGAGTAATATTTTTAATTAATTCAAACACATTTTTCTTTAAATTTTTCGGTAGTTTTGATGTAAATGAAAATTTTCTTGACACCTTTCTTAACTTAGCACCCACATAATAAAATAAATTTGCATATTATAATTTTCCTTCATACTAGATTTTTGCTTAAGTGTAGTTACTTTCTGATGGCTTCAAAGATAGGATACCAGTTTCAGATTCTCAAGTTTGTTTGCTTTTTTCACAGCTTTTATGTCGATCCGTTATATTAGTGTTGGCAGTAGTAAAGAACTACTAGAAGAAATTATTGCTGATTCAAATATAACTATTTTCAAAGTTAGTCTTAAATCATTGGGGAGCGAGGATACGGATAACATGTGAGAATTTACGTAGCATGTAAAAAAGAGTTAATAACTACAAATTACTTGGTGAATAAACGTTAATGTATTAAGGAAGTTCTGCTGGGAGAACCTAATTCACAATTTTAAAATCAAAATAATAACTTTTTAGTGATTAACAAAATTTTAATAACAGGCTAAACATTAGAAATAAAATTTCGACTTTGTTCAAGGTTTCAAACACATCTTTATTCTTTCGTTTTCAACCTTCAAGTAAGCAACAGAACAGCTCGAGACCGTCTTTTACATTTATGACTAAAGAGTAATACTTTCCAAATTGCGTGTACACTTGCTTACCTTTGTTTGGTTATAATTTAAAAAAAATAGCTTTTCAACCTTCAAGTTATCAACTGAACAGCTAAAAACCATCTTTTACATTTATGTCTAAATAGTAATACTTTCCAAATTGAGTGTACACGTGCTTACCTTCCTTTGGTTATAATTTAAAAAAACACTTAAGATGATATATCAATGGGAGTTAGAAAATTGGGATTAACCTTTTATTTGTAGAGGGAGAAGATAAATGATCTCAATACCATGGTGTTCCATTATAGTACACCTACATTTTCAAAAAAAGTCTTTTATTAATATTTTTACTAACATAAACTAAGAAAATTATTTACTCATGATATGTCCTGATTGAACTCATGATAATTTCCATTATCTTATAATGACTGTCATAAATGTCATAATGTCTTCACAATATTTATCTCAATATTTCCTGCTCTTTAATCCCTGAAAGAATCTTTTATTGGGAGGGGTCTGTGGATTTCATTAATCTACTTGAGGTTTAACCCCTTTGGAAGTAGGACTCTTATAAATTATTTGTATAAATATATGTGAAAATTTAGTGAACATTTTCCTTTTTACTTGAGTACTGGATCGAGGAGATAACTTACTGTATTGAGAGAAAAGAGTCTGTCATCGCATTACCTGTTGCCCTTATTTTCTTCATTATGTTAAAATTAACAAATAGAACTGTTAATTTTAATTTTTGAGAAATTTATTAATGCATTTGAACATTTCATGGTAGGTGTAGAATTATATTTTCTCAAGAATATATACTTTGATTATCTTGAATCCATGAATCTGGACGCGTGGAACTTTATTTTACCGAAGAATAACACGACTCGTAGCGGAATAAATAGGAGTTGAGCTTGCAATAATTTTGTTAAAAATTATAGATGGATTATATTGAAGAAATATCACGTTTTAATTCAATTTTAACTTCTTACTTAGTGTAACAAACAGCCCTGTTCACCATTACTTATTTTTTTGTTTGTAGACAATATTTTGTTTGAACATAAATATTAATTTTTCTGTCTTAAACATTTTCAGCATTTTTAACATGTTTAAATTATATAAATAATAGGTATAATAAATATTCTGGAAAATTCAGATTTATTGAGATATAAATGAAACGACTAATAGATATTGGTGTAGACTACCTTCGAGAAGAAATATATAGACCGTGCCACTCAAAATCAATCCAACACACTTTTCACGTGTAGATTATTATAGAAATACTTCTAAAATGTTTTTATGAATAAAAAATTATTTGATAAAAAATAAGTCTCTGTAGGTGTAACAATGGCATTTTAATGTTCAGAATATTGCCTAAAATAACTTCAATATTATTTTTATAAATGAATAATCAGTTCATATCAAACTAATTAAATTACAATCATAAAAAACTGATTATAAAATGTTTTAATTCTATAGGATAGAAATTATGTAATGTAGTTACTTTTGTAACTTAAGTCACAAAAATTTTAATTTTCTAAATTAATTTTCGAGAAAAACTTGAGTTATATGAATGGACTTTTAAGCTAATAATTGATTTCTGCACGATAACTACCTCAAGGTAATTTAAAAATTTTGATTGATAAGCTTTAAAAAGGTAAAAATAAATATAGATAAAGATTTATTGTATGGAAAATTACTGAAAATGCAATTAACAACAAGTTTTTGAAAAAACTAATCTTTTAAAAAACACTTTATTCGAAAATACATATTTTAATTTAAGATAAAATAAACAGAATTTGTTATATTTTTGGGTGACCATATATATGTGTATATACACTGAATAGCCAAAAAAACTTGTACAACTGCCTAATGTGGGGCCCAGTGAGCACGTAGAAGTGCAGCAACACGACGCGACGTGGACTCGACTAATGTCTTGAGTAGTGCTGCAGGCAATTGATACCATAATCCAGCGGGCTGTCCCTAAAACCCTAACAGTACGAGGTGGTGGAGATCTCTTCTGAACATCGCGTTGCAAGGCAAATGTTACTAGTTTTGTTGGCAAAGTATGTTTCAAATATTAGAGCAGAAATTAAAGAACTAGTTAAATAAAAATAAGTAACCAAACCTGGAAAAGTATTAGAGTATACAAGCATCTTATTCCAAAACAAATTGTTTATGCACATGCGTTGATTACTTCTGTGTAAAATAGCTTGATTTCAATACCTTCGTTAATCCAAAAAAGGCTTTGTGAAATGCTTGTAGAAAGGCAGTTTTTCAAAACACAAGACAGTCGTAATACATACTGTATGTATAACAATATATATTAATTATACGTATAACTATTTCTTTTAATTGTGCCTTTTAAATAACTACTTTATCAAAATTAATATAAAAAATAACTTATCAAATAGCATACAACAGGAACATAATTCAGATATACTGCCTTTTCATAAATTAAAAATTGAAACACTAAGTAAACCTTTGTCTGAAATCTTAAATAAAAAGAATAAAATTGATCTCTCATATATAATATAAAAAAAAATTATTCCTTATAAGTTTTGTAATGTTTCACAATGGTTGCTTGTCTTTCATCCAAGTTGAGACCAAAATAAAAACCACAGTTTTAATAAAAATGGAATATAACTTTGTGTTTCGGAAGTATAATTTTACGTTTTCTTTTAATCCTGATAGAATTCTCTTATAGAATTATTGCAGTGTTTACAAAACATACAGCATTCAAAAACCAATTCATAAGATTTAAATGTATGGTTAAAGAAGGAAGTAAATGCGATTTTTAAGCAGTAGTTTCAGCACAATATGGCGACTATCCCGTTATGTGTAATTTCTCTTATGAAACCAAAATAACAGTTTAATGTATTTTATTAATACCGCACATTTTATATTTCAACAAAAACTCGTTTTTTTAGTAACACTGCCTTGGAAACAAAATTTTAAACAAATTTCAAAGACGTACTTAAACGCCAAAAAACCTGTACAAGCTGTTTACATTTTTTTTTTTGCATTTAAAATATCAATAACCTTATGAATGCCTCAGTTAGAAAGTAGTTTTTGCTTAAGTACGTGTCATTTCTCTTCGCAACTTAACAAAGCAAACTCATTTTGTTGGCCATAAAGTAAGTTGAAACAATTTTCTGAAGATCACGTCCAACGAATAAACTAAATGAGAGCAATTATTCCTGATGTTTCGCAGCCATCAAAATCGAAGCAATTTACATGAAATATTAATTTTAAGAAGTTTTATTGAAATGAACAAATAATCGTAAGCAGCTCTCTATTTTCCCTTTTGAAATCTCCATTACTATTAGGCATGCGTTAGTGATTATTTAATGATTGTAGTTCAAAAACACCTCACTATAGTTTAATAAATCTGTCTTTTATTTAAAGTTAAAAAGGGCTGACAACGAAAAAAAACCATAACTTTATCGTGTTTAAAAATTTTGCCTTTAGATTTCTAATCTTGTCTCTTAGTCTGAAAGCTATAAAAATGCAATCCCTTCTTCAAAATTTATTTATTATGACGCTCCCTTAATAGGCGTTTATCGCCAAATGTCATTACTTCAGCATGCATCAATGCGGGATAGAAAATGGTAGAAATTTTATATTTTGCTTTTTCCAACAAAACCTTTGGTTATAAAAGAAGTAAATATTGAAGTAATGTAAAATTTTCATATATTAGACACATTTTATGGATGTAGACATATATGAGAGCATAAAAGAAAAGGTAGAATAAAATTATTAAAATGTGTATAAGATTATTATGAAAGTTAATTCATGGTAACTTTCATTTTTACTATGATAAAAATTCCAATTACTTTTATAAAATAATTAATTCTCAAATAGTGTTTGTTGTCACAAAATAAGTTTTTGCTCTTGGTTCTACCTACTTTTACACATTTTATGATCATGCAACTAGACATTTGCAAAGTTACTAAGTTAAATACAACTAAAATTTCATAACTGCAAAATGAGAATTTCACTAAGATACCACCACTATTGCAGTAAAAGAATAAATTGTATTACGAATGCTTTGAAGAATACAGTATGTATTCTGTAATTACTTTGTGGGTTCTATATCCTCATGATAAAAGTCGAAACTCAAATGCATTTGCTTCCCAGATCAGTTATGAAAGAACAAAACTCTGAACATGATAAAAAGAAATTTTCTGCATTTTGCTTCTTTTTCTACATATAACTATAAAACTCAGATGACCTCTTAATAAATACTGTAAATTTTTAAAATACCTTTTAAATAGTTCTTTGGATTATACCCTAGAATGTACTGTTTTTCTACATAAAGGACCTACTTCTAACCACCCACTCCAAAATTTACAAAGATACATATTAGCTATGGGATTCGAATCCATGGTTTCCGATTAAGAAATGTAGTTAACTACCTGCTCTTCTGATCTTAATATAATATTTTTTTATGGAAAATGGAGCTACTACATATTCTGTTTTATTGTTTATTAAACAGTGAGAAAGAACTTCGAAGATAGAATTTATGTTTAGGTCGACCAAGAATGGTTGAAATTTTGACCATAATTTCAAATTATTTGTAGAAATATTTCGTACTATATTATGCGGCACTCTTTTACTGGAAGATTCCTTCCACTCCATGGAATACAATCAGAATGTATAGGTATCCATATTTACGTAAATGGACTAATATGCAGGTTAATGGTACATGCTTTCCATGTATATGAAGTACCAAAGCCTCTAATATGTTCCTCAGATCATAATGCTTCTACTCTAACTTATATTCTACAATTATATATAACATACATGTTTGTCACTCATTTTTCTTGTGTGATATGTCAAAAAATATCAGACTTTTAACGATGCAAACATCACTTAGTAAATACAAGAATTATTTGCAAAATTCATTTGTGAAATGTAAATTGGTTCTTTTACTGTCCATACCTGACTATCATCTTAGGTACAATGGTAATTTAAACTGTTTTGAGGATGTAGATTAAGGTAAGTTCACTATATATCGATAAACTCTGGTCCGTTTTGACGTTAAGTTGCTCTTGATCTCTCGTTAAGTCGTTCTGTCCTCTTGTACTTAAGATATCTCTGAAATCTCAGTTGTGCCAATCGTCAAATCACGAAAGTTCCAATTACAGAACATGGGCATTCCAGAAACTATTTTCTTTTAGAAATATTCTTATCCTGAAAACTAAATTCTATGATTATTGTTTTCTGTAGTTATGATAAAGAGCTCTATCTAATAGTAACAATACAAGTTTTCAGGATACCGGTATACAGCGTTTTTCTGCCAGTTTTTCTTAAGAAATGTTTTATTTCATTTGGTATGGAATGTTTACAGCTAATGTGTAAAGTAGCTATAATAAAAGGAATGAAAGGATAAACAAAGAGCTAACACTCTGATAGCATTACTATTAGTTTAAAGCGCTTTAACTTTGTACTTGACATATTCATGTTATGTAAAAATTTTATTAATAGTACGTTCTATTGATCATTTTCCTTATTTAACCCAATCTATACTTATTTAAAGGGAAATTTAAAAATGTTTAATAAACCTTGGTTTTTGTAGAAAAGTAATATTGTTAAAATCGGTAAAATCTTAAAGTCTCCAATGATTAATTATGATTTATAATCAACGAACTGTACTTCTTTGGAAGAAAATACATATCCAAATGTTATGAATGTTATACTTTTAAATTACTGTTTCTTTTACCACAATACTTCTCTTAGGATATAAAGAAATATTTTCTCAATAATTATTTATGTTACACAGCCAGCATTACTAATTATGTGAATTTAAGAATGCTTTCTAACTGGTGGATTTCAGTATAAACATTACATTACTATTAATTAATAATAATGAATGTTCTATTTCCCAAAGCTTTCATTTTAGTACTATGATTACCTTTTTTTACAAAATGGAGGGGAAAAATTAAAACATTAGTTTAATTTATTCAAAATAACTGAATTGAAACACACTTTTTCATCTTTAATTAAAAGAAACTAATAATCTTTTTATTAATCTTATTTAAAAAGCAAAAATTATTCCAGAGAAACATTTTTTTCTAAGATGCAAATTGCATCTTGTAGATGTTAAATTTATCCCTCAATGACTGTCTATTTACATGGTAATATCTTGTTTCTTGCTCGTACAACATTCAAGATCAAAATGTAAATGTACCAATAAATTCAAGGAATATCTAATGCGAAAATGGAGAAAGTGATTTTTATCTATCTATATAAGAGAAAAATGTTGATATATGGCTCATTGAATTAGCAATGAGATGTATAACTTCAACATGTATGCTTTAATTAATTCAAATAACAATGAACTAAGTTTTTCAATTAACTAAAGATTACTTTAGATAACATCTCTTTCATTCTTAGTAACTTAGAAATTGTATTAGTTTGCAAAAAACCTATTTTTTAAATTTTAACTAAGGCAAATTTTGCATTTCTAAATTAATTTTCTGTTACTCTTGAATTAAATAAATTATGTAGATCTGTTTAGCCTCTTAATTTCTTGACAAAATAAAATAAAAAAACTAATTTTTGTTATAATTTTTTTTAATTTTACATTAAAATTGTATTTATTCATTTTTCTAATCCATTATATGTTTGAGAATTATTTTATATACATTTACCTCTTTTTTTTTTGGAAAACAAAATTCACATTAGCTATTTTTAATTTACTCTATCTTGAAAACATTACCTATATTTCATATAAAAGTGTTAATGTAAAAGTATTAGTACAATACATGTAAAATTGTTTTACTCATTGGTTTTACTATTCAAAAGTAAACCCCTCCTCAACGGCTATAAAAATAATTTGGATATTTGAAAGAATTCCTGTTTCAAAGATCTCTTGCAGCCAGTAAAATAATTTCAAGTAATTATTTTAGATATTTTGTATCAAAACGGCCTGACTGTAAAATTCATGAGCTTTACGCAATTAGCTTGAAATATTTATGTCGGAGACTTATCCTCGGTAAGTAACAGAGCAAAAGCTATACCGTTATGTTTATTAAAATCGCATATTGTCTCATTAAGTACGCTTGGGCGATAATTTTATGACTTCGTTATTTCGTACGCTTCGGTTCCAAGTGTGCCACTATTATGCCACTTTATCTTGATTGCTTGTCTAAACTGCATGCGCAGAATTTTTGTCCAGCAAGGGAGATGAAAAATTTCATCTCATAACATATATTATCTGACTGGTGATATGTGAGGGGAGGGGAGTTCAGTGTCTTCAAAATCAGAGAGATACCTTCAGGCAATTAAAATTTCAAAGATTTAATTAGATTCTATAAAACATGCTAAATTACAATTTTGATATCTGAACTAAGGAAAATTACTACAAGTACAATCAGTGTTTTCGTAATGGGAGATATAATGAATAATCGTTAAGCAAATTAATGCAATGGTGCTTATCGATAAGTTTAAGATGGAATCACGGGGCTATCAGTTTTGCTATTTTGAATATAGGACAATTCAAGTTTATCCCAAGTGTCAATTTAAAAAAGAATTTTATGAATTTGAATCATTAAATTATATTATTATTTTTATTCCAAATGATCTTATTATCTGAAATGCTTACTGAATACTTCAGTTATTTCAGTGTTTAATTTTAGAAGAAAGACCGAATAGCGATTTTTCCTGAATTGAAAATTATTTTAGCATTATAGGTATTGGAATTTATAATCATAGTCAACAAAGTTAGCTTTAAGTAAAAAGTCTTAAACTTATTATCTTTCGAGTAACAAAATCAATTACTTTATTATTCCCAAAAATAATTGCTTAGATTTCACTAATGCGTCCTCAGAAGATGTGAATATGTTGTATTTTGTACTTATCCATTCGATTTATTTATTTTCTTTGTCTGCATTATGTTATGTATTGTTTAGGAAATTTGACTAAGAATTACATACTTCTAATTATTCTAGCAAAGTGAGTATTTAGTATCCATCACCCTATAATGAATGTTATTATCACCCAAAATATGAAGTGCCATTATTACTAATAAATTTTGGTGTATTTTAAATACAAAAATATTTTAATTTTATAAATGTTTGAAGTAGTCAGTGTCTGTTTTTAATTGTTGTATCATCTTGAAAATTACCAACAATTTATCAACTAGCTTGGAGAAGAGGTCTTCATATTTTGCCATCTCATGAAACCTTTAGAATTCTTAGGAAGTTTTCAAGAAGCACCATTAGAAAATTATATCTTAACCCTATAACGATGCGTCTGCTTTTGCCAAGCGTTGTTACTATTGTAAAACAACTTGACAATTTTTTAAAAATTTAATTAAAAAAACTGTAAGAAGTTAGTTGTAAGTTAAGTTTGTTAGTAAGTTAGTTATAAGTAAGTTAGTTATAGTGTTAATTGAAGTTAATTGTAAAAAGTTAGTAAAAAAGCAACTAATACATAAGTTTTCACTTTTAAAAATGATTTATTGCGCATTAAAAATTTTTCAGCCTTTAACAATTCATTATTTTAATTGCAAAACTTATCCAAGACGAAAAGATAGCGTTCTAGGGTTCAAAAGTTACTTACAGTAAATTAATATATTATGGGTACTTTTTATAAAGAATGTTTAATAAAAGTGTTATATTTTTATTTCAGAAATCAACTTTAACCTTCCTGTCCTTACAATCCTGTTTTATGTCTAAATGACCTATTTTGGAAGTATGCTATGTGCTAAGTTCTTAATTTTTATTTTTAAATTTAGTAACTTCATATATTCCCCTAATACACTGATATCTTCATTTTAAAACTTAAAAGCATTAAAGGGAAAATAAATTAATCACATCAGTCGTATAATACTAACATTCAATATGTCTACATCGATTCAATCCATATAGACAACTATATACTTTCTCAAAAATATTGAATAGTAGTTAACTTTGGACAGTAGATGGTGGTGTGGCACAGAGAAAAACAAATTTCACTATGCCCCATAAAACTATTTTGGAGGTAATATATGACAAAATATATAAATTGTAAATATATAATTTTAAGTATGGGTTGACATAAATTTAATAGTTTTAGTATATATTTAGTCACAAGAGAAAAGGAGACATAACAAAGTTTTTCGGATTGTAATGAAAGGCTGAATTTGTATACGTGTCGGAAGCAAAAGTTACTACTTATGATAAAGGTGTAGACTGTGAGTTGAGAAACAATTAGTCAACCTATTCAGCATTTAGTTATGGTCGTGGAAAAGCTGCATGATCTAAACTTAAGCCATTTTCATTCAATTAGTGGTAAGTCACACTGAAATCGTGTTAGATTACAATTATTATAAAACAAGAAGAAGAAATGAATCAAGGGAAAATGCCATTTCACGTTTGAAGACAAATATTGTAAACACCTTGGAAAACTATTAACGGATCCGTTGTATAGAACTAACTATAAATGTTCCAGCTGTTGCAAAACATAAATTTTCTCTACTAAACATAGCTGTATAAATTAAAGATCCTAAACAAGTAAAGGGCAAAGTTTGTGAACCGAATTGGAATCAAAAACACTAAACAAAATATTTGACATGCTTGTTTTCCTTTGTCAAGGATAAGTGAGAGTGCTGTGAAACCTGTAAATTTAAAAAATTAACTTTAAATGTTATTACTTATAAGTTATTAATTATAACTTCATTTCAGTTGCATATCAGAAATAAAAATTAAGAGATCTCACATTTCTAGGATGGTTTTTGTATAAAAAGATTTTGAAATACTTAGATCTGTACTCTTAGTTATTACTATTAATTTATTATTATTTTAGTATTAATGAGATTGATAATAATTATATTAGTAATATTCTTTACTCAGTATATTCAGAGTTTTATGTAGCTTTCCTAAAACACACATTTTTGATGTTATTTTTTTTAGAATAATTTTTAAAATAAACATGAGTCGAATTGACCCATTCAGGTTAGATGTGATTTCTTTTCAACATGGTAGGGAAGATAATTTAGTAATATTTACTTAATAGCATTCTATCGTGCTCCAGGTGTCATTTTAAGTTCTTGTATTTAGTGACTGGGCTGTCCTCGCATATTTTATTCCTGTATATTCATCCTTTATATTTCATTTTTATTTCTGTTGAGGTTATCTTCAGTTGCATTTCATATACGGCATGTAATATATTTTTATATTAATTTGTGTTGCCACATACATTGAGACAGAATTTCCGCTAAAATATATTGTTGTAAATAGCATTAAAACATTTAGAGCTGTGAGGGGAACTTCTAGGTATTCAGCATGAATCTTTCACCTAAAAGGTAAAACCTTAGGACCTGTTCTTTAGTAAATAATATCTTTATTTAATAAAAACTAGTTAACTAGTGCGAGTCCTTAAATTGTTATAATTTAATTTTTATTCTCACTCCTAGAGTTGCAACACAGTTTGAAGTCCACTGGCATAGAAAATATAAACTGTGTAAGTTAAAATGTTTAGAATGAAAAAAAGCATGTTTCATGCCTTCTATAGAAGAGATGGTACTTTATAAAAATACGTCTGTTTTAAAGGATTATATTTTTCAATATTTAATAAAATTGTACAAAATATTTTGAGGTATTTAATACCTATTTTAATTTTTAATAAATTACTAAAATAATCCTCTTAAATGATAACAATAATGTAGTATAGCAACTTATATAAAAGAATTTAAAAATATTCATTTTGTTTTAAAATTAATATATCTCAATTTGTAAAATGTATTAATATTTTTACATGTAGCTGTATTATTTGTAGAAGAATCACTATCATTGAGATAGTTAAACGTTTAGGTTGTTTTAATGAATAAGTTATAATTTGGTTCTCAGTTTGCTTTTCCTCAAATTTGCATGTATATTTGTTCTTATATCAGAAATGTATTATTAGTTAAATACACGCATTTTTACTTGTACATTATTAATTTATTCTATATAATCTACCATGAATATCAGTTAAGTTTTACGTTAATACATAAATTCTAAATTAATTTAACATTTTACGTACTGTAATCTGACATATACATTTTTTAATCACTTTTTTATTATAATCAATTAAAACAGCCTATTCTATAATTTCATAATACTTAAAACAGGTAGTACATGTCTCACAAATTTTTGTGTTTTATTAATTACTTAAAAAGTGGTCTATCTAAGCAGACATACGCTTACAGCAATTACTAAAGCTTCTTCAAAAAATATGATACTTAATCTTTCAATTATTTGATTAAAAAAACTTTTAGGATCCTTTTATGAGGAATAAAATTAATATTTTCATTATTACAATTTTTTCTCTTATTATCGAAAATACTTATGGTAATTATTTTTTTACTCTAAAGTTTAAAAAGTATGCTATAAATTAAAATGATCTTACTATGAGAAAAAAAATATGCAGGGATTACTTTCAACAAAGATACACTTAAAGCAATTAATAATTATTAACTTAAGAAAACTAATAAAAAATAAATTGGCTTTGAATGTTCACTATCTGAAAAATTCTAAAGTTAATTTAAATTTAAGAAAAATATTAAGTAATACAAAACCATTTAAAATATTTCTGGTACTATATAAGAATATATTTGATTAAAACTACGTTGCTTATGAGACACGTTTATTATTACAATTACTGCCATCATTTGGAAATTTCTGAATAATTCTGTATAAAATATTCATATCCAGCTCAAAGATTTGAAATTTCTTTTAGAGAATCTTATGATATGAAACTAAATATTAAGAAAGATGTAAAACAATTCATTTTTTATCAATTATTTTCATCGATTAATTTAGTACGAAAATGTTGTATCAACTAATCCCTTTTCATTCTTCGGAGAAAAAGGTTTTTATATTTATAAGCTAAGGAGTTTTTAAATATATTTGACTCAATAGTAATAATACCAGTTTTTAAAAACCATTTTTGCATAGTTATAGGTAAGTAATGAAAACCTAAGACATAACTAATCAACTAAATTTTAAGATACTTGCTATTATTGAGTACGCTATTTAGAAAGATTGGAAAAAATCAAATGCAAATTTGAATTAAAATGTTGATTTTTTTTCCTCTGGGTACCTTCCATATTTTGTATTGATTCTAGAACTGTAGAAAAAAGGAAAAATGCATGATTTAGGCCGTCTCATTTAGATAAAAAGCCGAAC
>CM063502.1:19187272-19247272 GCA_032207245.1 Pardosa pseudoannulata
TTAAATTTAAGCTTACTGAATTACTATCATCAATTATATTTATAATACTTCCCGGATTTTGCTAATATAGCCACTAGATTGAACTGCCAAAAAAAAGAAAAAATTACACTAATTCTAAAACAGTAAAATAACCTTTTAATTCAAGTTTTTAAGTGTTAACTTAAATCAATTTTTTTTGTTCATTTGGTGATATTATTAGGTGATGATGTAGGATTTAAAAGGACATAGCTAAAACACCTTCTTTATAACGACCTATTTTTCATTTAATATAAAATAAAATGTTCTGCTCTATTGATAATAAAGTTTTTACTAGATTAATAATAAGAATTTAATTCTTTATATCAAAAATAAGTTATAGTTTTCATTCTCTGAACCTCAATTCAATGAATGCAAGTTATATATTTTATTGCATAAAAAAGGCTAATTTTTCAGAAGTTTTAATTTTTAAGCTGCATTCAATTTTGTTTAGATGTTAGAAACGTTTAAAGTGTTAGTTTATTATATAAAAAAAGATAATTAGCTAAAATTTGATATAATTATTGAGTTTTAATATTCACATTCTGAAAGGGATGAGAATTTCTGTTGCTTCGTTTGGTGTACATTTTTTATATTAAAAAATAGGGATTAGCATCTTCTCGACTTTGTTATGTTTTTATTCTTGCTTTTATAAAATGTATAAATACTACTGCCTAAATATTTGTCTTTTAGCTATGATAACACTCTTATTTTATGAACTTCAATAAAAATGCGCATTTTACACGAAGAGCAGCAGAGAAACTGGAAATTTCAGGTAAACTGCTACTTTCGGCACCTGAAAGTATCTCTAAAATTGATAGAAAAATACAATTTTACTATAATGTTTGTGCACAACATTTGGTTTCTCTAAGTCAAATATGCGCATTGCCCGGTGATCACGACTAGAAGCAGTAGATAGCAGATAAAACAGAATTGACAGGTATGTTAGTAACGACTTGAAAATTATATTTATTTCATCCTAGATTCCAAATATATAATTTCTGTAAAAATAGAGAAAATATTTCACGCACATGTTGGTATTAAATTTTGCTATGATGTATATATTAAAAACTTGAAGTCAAAACATACTCGAGTTATGATACTCGCATGCACGCACGCACGCATGCACAAACACACGCGAGAGAGAAAGAAAGTGGGGTAAGGAGGGAGGGATAGAGAGAGAGAGGGGGGAGAAGAAGAGAGAGCGAGAGAAACAGTGAGAATGTGTGTGTGTAAAATTTCAAAACCGTATCTTTGTCCTAACGAAGGTCCAAATCATGCAAATTAAACCAAATTTTCGGGATTCAATTTTTGGACGTTTACAATACACTCCCAATACTACGTATACAGAAACTAAAAATATACTAGTTAAAGTGACAAAATGCATATTTTTTGTTAAAGCATTATTAAGTAACTTAAATTAATAATGAATCGTAAAAAGACCGTTAAAAGGAAGATTTTAAGTCTCAAAAAGTACTGTGTCCCCTTCAAATTTGGACAAGCTCGGCTGCAGCCCAGGGGCTGCCAAGAAAAAGGAAGCTCCTACCAAAATTTCTGAGACCAATGTGCTAATTTTTGATAGGAAAGTCAATTTACAAAAAAAAAGTTAAAAAAAGATAGTAACAGTATTTAAAATATTTACCTAACTATTTTAACTATCAAATTTTATAAGCAATAAAAAAACTAATATCTTCTTTAAATTTAAATACACTAATAAACTTGTTCTGCATTAAAAAATAATGATAAAACTGCTCTTTATCATGTGGGAAATTTCTTGAACAAAATAAAAAAATATTTTTACACGAAATTCTACAAATGGCCTAAATCTGTTTCTTGCCCAAAACCCCTTATCACGAACCAAAATCCGTCCTTGGGTATTGATCATCAAAATAAACTAGCATTTTAATAACAAAAATAAAGAGTTCGTATAAGTTACGTAAAATACTCAAACGAAACTCTCATATGTCATGAAACTATTAAACCACACAGTCATCTAATAACAAAATAGCGCTAGTATAAAAATTAAATTGACACTGATACATCAAAGTTTTCGGAGAAACCACCACAAGATTGGAACGGAGTATTTGTAAATTATTTCAAAAAATAGATAAGGAAAATTAGCTTTTTAATAATGAGAACAAAGGTTATTTTTTACTTGTTATGCAAAATACTCAAATGAAACTCTCATAAGTCATGATACTATTAAACCACAAGATTGTCCAAGAAGTATAAAAAATAATTTGCCATTAATCCACATAAGTTTCGAAGCAAGCACTACCAAGTTGGCTAATTTTATTTTATTTTATTTTATTTCTCTCTTTTTTTTTTTCTTTTTTTTTTTGTAAATTATTTCTGAAAATAGATAAGGGTAATTTACATTATGGTTCAGAATCGCGTAAAAAACTTATTTGTTCGTAGCATGTATTAGACAAAAATTAAAAATGTTGTTAATGGCTAGAAAATTGTTTATTTCATCCTAGTTTTATCATTCCAAATATGTAATTTCTGCAAAAAACGAAGAACCAGTTTCACATATGTGTTGAGATTAAATTCATTGTGTACACTTACTGGGTAGTACAGAGTTAGGAGAAAATAAATTTTAATATCAAAAGTATTTCTATATATTTTTAATTTTCATATGGCATAGTCTTTCATAAAAGTGTAGTATTTCTACCTCGTATTTTTATTCTTCTCTAACATCCCACTGAATTTCAGATTGTGATTGATAAACTTTAAATGTTCTTTATGAGTGTTATTTCACTTTCTAAACATTTTGAGATATTTTAATAAATGCATAACGAACTTTAGGTAATAATAGACACTTTTCAATCTTTTAATGTATTTCTGTTTATCTTTATATCTTAAAAGTATCTATAAAAAAGTATATATAATATCTAAAACCTAACAATTATACTTGCGTAAGTGTATTTAAGCTATTTACAGAGATATCAATATATGTACATGCATATAGTATAATCTTAAATATTAATTTTCGAAAATAACTGATTTATTTTTCTCGAGACAGCTTTTCCTTATTCAAAAAATATAATTAAATTTTATCGATAGGTAGATATAAACAATAAAAAGTAAAATACTGATCATAAAACTCATTTTCTTTTCCCTTTTTTAACAATATTTACAATTTTTAAGCTATCGACAGTTGAAAAATATTTCCCGTTTTTTACTTTTATGTCCTGTTATGTAAAAGAATGAATTTAATATGAATAGAAACCAATTTTTAATTCTATTTTAATGTATTTTTAAGGATTTAAGTTGATGTTTCATATTATGTTGAATTTGTAAAGTATAGTGTTCGTAAATTTACTATGTTTAATATCCGATTATCTGTCCACCATTGCATGCTCTTTATGCTTTATGTAACTGAGATCAAGTAATAAGATTTTAAACAATGCCTTAAGAGTGCGTGATACTTTGGATATTTTCATAAATTGTGAATAATAAGAATTTGATTCGATACATTCTCTTACTATTTTTCTATCCCTAAAGTAGATGCAAGTATATACAACAAATAATTAAGAGCAATTTCATTTAGCATAATATTGTAAGGAATTTCAGTTATTTTAATTTTCATCTAAGGTTTTAGTTTAAATTCGAGACATTTTTTTAAACATTCAAAATTAGAATAAAAAAACTTTCATAGTTATAATTAGAGAAAAAAATCTTAAATAAAATGAAAAATAAACTGAAATTTTCATTCGTTTTCTTAATATAGGTAATTTAAAGCAACATTTTATTTAAAATATACATTTGCACCAAATACCTCATAACTCATTGTTATTAGTAAACTTCAGTAATATTTAAATAGAATATAATTAAGATTTTAATTTTTGTTCTGAACAAAAATATTTTCAGTACTTCTAAAGTTCCTAAAGTATAAAATATTCTAAATGTTATGAAAAGTGCTCAAATTTTCCTTTAAACAGAACCTCCTGCGTTTTTCCAAAATAGGTCGTTAAAATAAATAAATAAATACAGGGAGATTAGATTTGGCTTATAACACAGTTGGAAATCGATAAAGCATTTTGGCAAAATTTCATTTCGATACCTTAAAAAACACTTTGAGTAATGATATTTATTGCTAACAAAATAAAGGAAAAAAACTTTCTCACAAGATGCATTTAATGATTTTAATAGTAGTATTATGAAAAAGAAATAAATATAAGAAACGGGAATCTATAATTCAAAATAAGAGATTTGGACATATTTAAGCATATATATATAATACTAGACAACCCTACAGACGTTGCCCTGTTTTAACGCTGTAAATCCAAAAATTGTAAAAGGTTTTTAAATAAATTATAAATTCGATCATTTTGATGTAAAAGTAAGGAAAAATTATTTTTAAAATACTTGACACCACCACGCGTACAGTCATCACAAACGTAATTATATTAAAATTCCCACATGACCTGTACAGGGATTCGATCCGGGACTTGTACTGAAGCCCGTTGCGCCGACCACTACGCCACAGATCCGTTGGCAGTGAAGGTTTCGAGAGGCATTATAATAATCTCAATAAGCGTGCAATTCTGGATTTTTAATTAAAAAAACATTTTCTGTCTTATCATATTGTGAATCTAAACCATTCTCAAATCAACTTAATTACATACACAAAATTTCATCAAAATTATTCCAACCGTTTAGGAAAAGTTCTATTACAAGCACACGAACAGAAGAATTTTATATATAAAGATAAATATATATTATTGCTTAAGGGTAAGGAAAGAGTCCTCAAAACTTATTTTTTACCTTTTAGTGACCTTTGATAGCTATCTAATTCCGGTAACCGAATTATTACTTCTGAGTTTTATTTATACTATAATTTTGCCTCTGTAATATGCAATATTGTAAAACAAAACGTCACTATAATGACGAATTTTGGTTAAGTACTTATATTAAACAAGATACGCAGTTTGTAGAACAATTATGCTTTGTTTTATTAATTGATTGACTATTTGTTCCTGGCCAAAGGTTTCTGCATCTAATATTTGATAATGTTTGTCTGTCTATAATAATAAAAAACTTCTAATTCTTCATTTAAAATTTCTTATACATGCTTTTAATTTACTTTTTTTTACTTTCATCCAAAAAATATAAGGAAAAAGCTTTTTATTTGGTTAACGTTACAGTTATTGGATGTTAGATTTGATTCAAAAATATGACTGACGCGGAATTTATACAAAACATGAATATACCGTCCTGGTTTTCAAATTTTTATCCAGGTTTGTTTAACTAGTGAATATTATAATTATCAATATTTCACTTCTAACTAAACAAAACAAAATAAACATGAAAAACTAAAAATAAAAGTCTTTTATATCAAACGATAATTTCATTGCCCCACAAAACTTCTATCGAAATTCGAAAAACTCGAGAAACATATCTATCAAAAAATTAATTTGAATAAATAAATTTTCCATTTCATTATAATTTAATTTTCAAAAGTTTTTGAGGTCATAAAATTGGATGTTTTCTTATTACTGACTACTTTATATTAGTGTTTTATTCTGTTGAATTCAAAATAATCTACAACATTTTATAATAGAGTGTAAAATAGTCACTCAATATTATTTGAGTGTTATAATTTACAAGTTTGTTTGAATAAAATAAAAAAACGGTTTGCAAAATTTACATTTTTCAACTTTTTTTTACACAAAATTCAAAATGTGTAAAAATTTAAACACTTTATATTAGTGTTTTATTCTTAAAAGAAACAAAATATTTTTCCAGTATAATGAAAATATCTGTAAATTTATAAATACACTTTATAATAAACTTTACTAATAATAAATTTTAATAACCTTTATATGCCCTAATTAGACACATTTACTGATCTTCACCTAAAAAACATAAAAATATTCTCGTCATAAAAAAATAAACACAACGGATACTTATGTCATTCAAGTTGATATAAAGGATTAACCCTTTCGTGGGCCATTTATTTCTCACACAACGTTTCAAAACAGATGAGCTCATTCTATTCAATACATTGGACATTAGATGACAGCACAAAACTGAAGTGAGAATTAGTCTTCCCATTGGTCACCAAGGCCAATGGGAAGACTAATTCTCACTTCCCATTGGCCTTGTCATTATAGGTCACCAAGGCCAATATATTATAATGGGTTTTTTGTTTCCAACAGGTGTATTTTGCAAGATCATGTGAGTGGGAAGTAATCTTCTCAGGGCCCACGAAAGGGTTAATCTACCTTTGGAGATCACTTTTTCAAGTAATTTAATTATATACTTTTGATGCAAATTTCATGGTGAAACAGGGTAAAACAACGAAAAAAATTAATATAAACTCTTAATAGTGGATATTTTGTCTTAGAAAACTAATTAAAATTGGATTTAAATTAGGTGTTACGCAAAACATCGAAAACTCCAAAGGAAATATGCATGTTAATATTTTGTAAACTGAATAATATTTCTTATTTTATTCTTCAGTTAATAAACCATCATCTGGGTGATCACACTGTCATCTAAGGAGTTATGGAGTTTAAATAAAAGACTGTTTGAAATTTTTCTAAAAAATTACACTATTGATTGCTTGAATAATTGTTAATCGAAAAATAATTCATCTTGAACCGTATTTGTGGTTTCTTATCTGATTTTATGTTTGTGCCTTCGATATAACTTCAGAATATCAGATCATTTGAACTTGATATTTTTGAGTTATGCTGTTTTGCTTAAGGGAAAAATACAAAAATTCTAAACTAAGAAGAATTAAAAAATATAAACTGTATTTATCCTCTCATTATAATTTAATATAATACAAATTTATAAAATTCATTTTATTCTTCAGGGAATAAACCATCATCTGGGTGATCACACTGTCATCTAAGGAGTTATGGAGTTTAAATAAAAGACTGTTTGAAATTTTTCTAAAAAATTACACTATTGATTGCTTGAATAATTGTTAATCGAAAAATAATTCATCTTGAACCGTATTTGTGGTTTCTTATCTGATTTTATGTTTGTGCCTTCAAAATATCCTTTGAAATTTCATTTGAACTTGATATTTTTGAGTTATGCTGTTTTGCTTAAGGGAAAAATACAAAAATTCTAAACTAAGAAGAATTAAAAAATATAAACTGTATTTATCCTCTCATTATAATTTAATATAATACAAATTTATAAAATTCATTTTTTTTAATATAAAACAGTAATTTCTTCTTTGTAAGCTTTTTTTATACTTTTCTACAGTATATTTTAGATCTACATCTATTCACTATATTCTAGTCTTATAAAATCGTAAATACAGCTTCTAAAGTTTTGTTTTTTCTATTAGATTTCATTCAAAGTTTACTTTTAGATGACAATAAAAAGTAAGTGTGTCTTGAGTAGAATTCACGTTTTAAAGACAGGAACATACCTTAAATCCTTTAATATTTTTTTCAATTTTAAGATTTCATTTCCTGCTTTATTTATATAACAACTTTATGTAATCTTATATCTAATTAAGCAGTTGTAGTTCATTGACAATTAGTCAATTGAAAATGTTAAGTTAAAAAATTAGAACTTTTCAATTTCAAAATACCATTTTCTACTTTATGTACATGGCAACATTATGTAGCCTCATTTATAAGTGTGTAGTTATCTCACTAAGAATTGGTCAATTGAAAAATAAGAAGTTAAAAAATTAGAACTTTTCTATTTCAAATTACCATTTTCTACTTTATGTACACGGCAACATTATGTAGCCTCATTTATAAATGTGTAGTTATCTCACTAAGAATTGGTCAATGGAAAAATGAGAAGTTAAAAAATTAGAACTTTTCATTTTTATTTTAAATTTTCAAACAGAAATGTGTTAAAAATATTCTTAATTTTTAACATTCCTTATCTTTCTTAAATAAAAATACAAACATTAATGACTTTCAGAAAAGTGTTGGAGAGGCAGAGAAAATTTTATAAAGTTGACAAAATCAGTCTTACGCTGGAGTACACTTTGTAAGTAACTCGGCCAAAATGAGTTGGAACAAAAATCAAGATATAATAACCAAATGCTTCAAAAGAAATATGAAATGTTTGGATTCATTCGTGGTATATTTATTCTTTTGTCATAAAATATGAAATTCAATAGTTTTAGAGGAATTCAGTATATGTCTAAGGTAAGAGTGAGCAAAACATTTCCCCTTTATATTCCATTCAACTTGACGAAAGTTATTACTAATATCATGATCATTTAAAAAGAATGTATTAAAAATTCTAAAGCGTGTTTGACAGGAAATTGAAATAAATTCAAAGTTAATGACACACCATTAGCCCCAAGATAGAGCATCCTCTTATTCATGAGGAATATTTAAAATTTAGATCAAGTGTCTGATGAAGAATAAAATATATTTCTCTTATGCAGATGGGCATAGAAATATATCGAAATGCTTATGTACCTCTTTTTATAAACGCTTACATCATTTTCCACGAAAAATGTATCTCTTGCCAGAAAGATTGATATTTTTCTTTTCATCAAAGATCAAGATACTTTTTGCATAAACATTAATTGAATGCATCAAAGACTGCAACTGATTTCTTTAGAAAAATAATGACGTTAGCATATTTTTCAAAGTACTACCCAAATATAGAAAAAATCTATCCTATACGTGTAGATCTTTCACTATTATTATAACTGGCTTAAGTAATAAAGGTTAAGTATATAAAGAGTGGCAAATAAATGGAAGACCGCATCGTGTATCATAAACTAAAATGCTTTCAAATTAAGCGCAATTTCAAATTATTGCATCACATAAAAACATGTACAAATTACAGTTTTCTTAAGAGTTATAATTTTTCTAAACTAGCTAACAGAAAAAGGGTCTTTCTATTTTCAGCATTCATATATTTACACATTTTTATAGTGACGTTATTATAGTATGAAAAGTTTAAAAATAATAAATTGAACTAAAATTCTCCAACGAACTTCTTATATAAAAAGGCATTATAATTTGGAAAAGATTATTTGAATGGAACTATTGCTTTTCATATTGTGAATGTCTCAAATGCTATCAGAATTAGTTTTCTGTTGGTTTGGAAAACTATAGTCTATTTTGTTTTCTACATGAGATCTAATGAGACCGGGACCTACTGCTTAAAGCCAGTTCTGAACGGCTACAAACAACCTTGCCAGCGCGAGGTTCGAACCCGCAAGTTCCGGTACCAAATATCAGCCAAATTGTTTTGCAAATAATTTTATATAAATCACATTTTTAAGAACAGATATTATTAATTTAAGCATTTTCCTTTATGTAGAAAGTAAAATAAATATACTAATTTATATTTTATAAATATATATAAATATATTAAATATATTAATAAATATATTAATTTATAATAATAATATAATAAAATAAATATATTAATTTATATTTTATAAATATTTTATAAATATACTTGTGTAGAGAATAAATTTTCAAGCCTCCATAAAATGTTTAAGTATTAAAGACCTAAACGGCAAATATGTAAAAGTATGTCAATGGAATGTAATATAATGAAATGAAATTAATGTGTTATATAATGTATTAAAAATAAGTGATTTATATGGCTTGAATTTACAGGTCTTATATCAGAATAAATTAAAACTTGTGCATACATTTATATAAAAGCAGAAATCGTATTGACTTGCAATAATCTGTAAATGGATTCCACTGAATAAACTTTGCAGAGAGTTCTTCAAAAATTCAGCTTGAAAACGTTTTAATCCCCTTGTCTTGTGAAAATGTTACTTTAAAATTGAAAAAAGCAAAAGCCTTTAATTGCATAATTATTTCTATACTCCTAAAAGAAGAAAAGCAAGATAGAATTCACCTTATATTGACAAATAAAATAAATTTGACAATGATATATATCACCTTGATTCCGCAATAATACGCTACTCTAACTTAAAGAATATTTTCTGATTGTAGTTTAAATAGCAATGAAACCTTAAATGATATAGAATAATTTATTCAAGTAAATTTTCATAGTTTTTAAATAGCAGAGTAGATTGTGAGCCTCGATAGTTCACTCGGCAAGAACATTGATCTTCTGACCAGTTGTTATGAGTTCAAGTAAGATAGATTTATGGTTGTGATTTCCTTCAAGTTCCCAAACGATACTACAAATCTGGGGGTATTCTTCTGGGTCACTGCTTCTAAATTTCGTGAACACGCTTTGTTTGTGTTGTTCATCTTACGGAGTAATGTTAACAGCTTATATGATGCTCCCATAGAAAAAGATACCAGCTAATATATTTGGCTTGTTGTGACGAATACTCTAAAAGCAAAGGTCACCGTATTCGAAATAATAATAATTGCAAAACAGATCATGCATCGCTGGTTATTAGGAGTCCCATTACACACTGATACACATTTCTAAAATAGTTTTTGTTTTTATTTATATTTCTGTGACGAGTAATGAAAATATCCATAACCTAAAAGCAAAGGTCACCGTATTCGAGATAATAATAATTGCAAAATAGATCATGCATCTCTGGTTATTAGGTGCCCTATTACACACTGATACACATTTTTAAAATAGTTTTTGTTTTTATTTACATTTCTGTGACGAGTAATGAAAATATCCTGGCTGAAGTTCTTATTTTAACCTATAGACGCATATATATTATTTTTTTCTGATATCTATTTAGTCACTCATCAATCTCCAACATTCAATATAAGGGCTTTATTTTAAGCAAGGATATGCTTAAACTCATATGAAAAATGACCCTCTAATATTTTTGGAAAATTACAACTTTTATTTCAGCCCAAAATAAAAAGAAGTATGGTAAAGAATATGCATCATTAGTTTGAGATGTTAGTACACTCGCGAGATAGACGTAAAAAATAGGGATTGTAACGTGCGTACATTTGGTTGAAGGAAATACTTTAAGGGAAAATATCGTTCACTTATAAAAAGATTTAATATGTTTGCATTATAAATAAGACTGTCATGAAAAAGCTTTTCTATTTTTTAAATGTTTCTCTAAAAGGAAAATGTTTTAAATGGTACAACCACTATAAAATCTTAGGATACTTCTCTTACATATATAATTTTTGAGACCAAAAAAATTAAGTCTAGTAACTGAATATCATCCTATATTCAAATTGTTCAAAATGGAATCCATTTCAAAAATAAAAAATTCTTATGATGGATAAACAGTTTATTAAACTAAATATTTATTAATTGAAAACTATGTTCTTTTTGGTATTTTTTATTGTTATTAAATTTATAAATTCTTCGTGGATTATTTCCTATCCCATTCATGTTCCTCTTCATGCTTCATCCCATTCACGTTCTAGTTAAATAGTTCTCAGTTTGCCTTGTTCATTGATGGTTATTGGGGAATGTAAAGTAGGTTCATGGTCGAAATGTCCTCCAAGTTCCCAAACGGCAGTTCTGGTGGTCGCCGGCCAAATCTGCCCTAAGGAGTAATGTTGAACAACGCCCATATGGTGCTTCCATAAACAAATGGCCCAAGTATATCTATGGCTTGAGAGTGCGGATGCCATTACAGCAAGTACCGCTGCACTAGAAATAATAATAATAATAACAAATTTCTATTTTTATTCTGGTGGTATATACAAAGAAACCTCGACCTGTAGTCCCTGTATTATTCGTTTACCTATATTAATTATTCGATTCCTTTAGATCTAATTTGTTGGCATAGAATAAATGTCATTTTATCTGTATCCAAAGCTCCCGGATTATTTATTTTCACTCATCTGTCTTCGAAAAATTTCGGCTTCGTCACTTTGCATTTCCGAAAGTATCATTTCTGTGGACTATAGAAGTGAAATAAACAACTCTTTCTCTAAAGTGTGATGTAGACGACAACGTGAACACTATCAAACTGAGTCTGTTGAACATGATGAGTCGTTCTTGGACGATTATATATATACACATGACACTTTCCACTACACGACACTAGAGTCCTGACATCATTTTCATAATTTATTCAAATCTCAGAGCACACTACTCATTAATCATCTTCAATGGCGTCGCACATTGGCGCCCAACTTTTAACAAAGGCAGGCTTAGCTGCTTCGGGTGGCTACAGCTCTGTCTGCCGAATGTGCACACTGCTCTCTGCTCTAGATCACTGCACGTGAACCGTATTTATGTGGCTAACTCCTCACGCCGCGTCACTCCCAGTAATGAATCCCTACTTAAAATCTTTTAAAATTAATCTACAATTTAAATCATGATATATATATATAATATATATATATATATATATATATATATATATATCCGTAAATAGAGTTAAATATAAAGATAAAAAATCAAAATTAGAGAACATAAAATTAAAAAATTTAATTCGAAAACAATAATAATACTTAGAAATATATAGGAAATATATATAAAAATACATATACTTACAGTATAAGAATAATACAAAAGAGGAGAATATAGACCAAGAGTATAAATCGTAAGAAAGTTAAAAGCAAGTAAATGTGTAAATACAATATGATTAATAACAAAGATTTAGTAATATAAAATACATAATTAATTTCTTAATAAATATAAAGGTGAGTAAAATATGAAATATCCAGTAACATTTACCATTGGATTAATAAAATAAATTATAAGACATCATATTTTCAAACATAAAGAAAACCGCTTAGAAAATTTCTCGAGAAGTAAACTTTCATCCAAATGGGCAGAATATGAATTCATACCCTGGGGTACACCCAGAGCAATGTCTATCAGATGAAATTATCCATATCTACGTCTTTTCTGGGTGAAAGGTAGTCCCCCTCCGTTAAGCAAAAAAATTAAATCACATTTTATTTATCTCTTTAAAATTGCTGAAACGGAGATTTCAAACTTTTCAAGACTATCAAATCATTCATTCATTATACCAGAAGTATAAAATGACATGACCAACGCAATTTATCCATCCTCCACTGCTATTTCATATCAAGAATATATTGAAAATTTTAAAATATCATGGAAGAGGAGAGTACATAAAAATAATGAAAGTAATGCCCTAAGAAAAGAGAGGGTAATCACGTTGCACGAGCATGTAAATGTAATTACCTAATGTAACGTTACAAAAGATAATACACTATAATACTAGATATACTGATATACTAAAATATTTTAAGTAAAAACAAAAGTATTATTTTCCTTAAAACCATTTTAATCAGATTATATACGTGACAATTGTAGCAGATATCTTATTTTACCCATCAATATGTATTCACACACTATATATGTATATATATATATATATATATATATATATATATATATATAATCAGTTAATCAATTTTAATCATAAACATTTCATGTAATAAATTTTTGGTGATTCTATATTTAAAAAAAAACTTTCGCACGCTATTTCTAAATCCTAATAACCCTATTTTCACCAACGACATTTTTATCCACTCAGCTTTCCTTACATAACATCTTATATAAAAATCCTATACGTGTACTAACGTCATTAGCGTTACCGCATGTTTCCAAAATCCTTTCTGGTTGGTTAATCAACTCATTACAGAAGAATTTAAAATATTTTGTGACGTTTCGAGGCACACCGGATCAGCTTCTTATTTAAATAAACCCATATCTTTCATCCAAAGATTCTCTTCTCAGACTCCAACACCTTTCAGTGGTGAACTACAAAAGCATAAAGACGAAATATTTCAGTATTTTATACTCACAGATAATATGAGTGTTATATATATATATATATATATATATATATATATATATATATATGTGTGTGTGTGGGTGTGTGTGTGTGTATGTGTGTGTATGTATGTATATATATATATATATATATATATATATATATATATATATATATATATATATATATGTATGTATGTATTTATGAAAATATGCAAAAATTTGGAGAAAGACACCCTTACTAGAGGAAATATGTTTGAAGGTGATTTAAGCTTGATTTTTATCCAAATTGAAAATTTGAGATATCAGTTCTACAGGCACAATAGTAAATACATCAGCAATTAATGCGAGATCTTTTATTCTCCAGAAAACAAAATGAATCTTTTAATTTTTTTAAGCTGGCTTTCACGTGGTGCACTCAAAATGCCATTACAATCAAGAAGTAAGTAAAGCCAAAAACTCAGAGCATCCAATTGAGGAATTTGATGAACACACATTAAAACTTATATTTGAGGGTGATGTGATCTAACGGACAATGCTAGTCTCGAGTGTTAATTGTCTGTGATTCAAATGCATTTACCTAATTAAGATGAAATAATAATTTAAAAGATTGAATAGAATTTAATATATTTTCTTGCGCTTTTCTGTCATTACATTTATAGGTATATATATGTATGCATGTAGACATACACACACACATACATATATATATATATATATATATATATATATATATATAAATATGTGTGTGTATATGTCTATATGTATATATGTATATATGTATATATATATATATATATGTATATATATATATGTATATGTATATATGTATATGTATATATATGTATATATATGTATATATATATATATATATATATATATATATGTATATATATATATATATATATATATATATATATATATATATATATGTATATATATATATATATATATGTATATATGTATATATGTATATATATATATATATATGTATATATATATATGTATATGTATATATGTATATATATATATATGTGTATATATATATATCTATGTATATGTATATATATATATGTATATGTATATATATGTATATGTATATATATATATATATATATATATATATATATATATATATATATATATAAACTGTAACTCAAAATTAACATATGGAAGATGTAAATTAAATCTTGACTAGTTACTTTTCATACAGAAGTATTTAATAAAAATACAATTTAACTCCATATTCATGGTAAAATATGAAAGGATCGGATATTCATTTACATTTCTCATTGAAGAATAAATGGGTAATGAAACCTGAGATACTGCCTCAGTATGAAAACTCAATGTCAAATTTCCTTCTTCGCTTGACATAAAATTGATATTTAAAGATGATTTATATTTTTGTTTCAAATAAATGACACGTTATCTCTTCCATGCAGTTTCTCAAGTGAAAGCAGAATAAAAATTCATCTTCAGACCTTTTCCCCATTGGTTGATTCAAAAATATTTATTTATGTTTAAAACTACGATTCTACATATATGATTATTTCTTTTAAAAGGGCCTTCTTGCACAGTTTTTACAAAATTTCATTAGCAACAACTCATTTTTAATATCTCTTCCCATCTAAAGAAGTATAATTTTATTCTTTGAATTGACTCATACTTACTAACTTTTAAGCTGCACAAAAAAAATGGTCGTGAAAATTTCAGACATTTCACGAAGAACTTCTTTCGCAGTTATCTTTGTTTAAAAATCTAAACGGAAAGAAAAAAGAGATATGAATATTTCATGCATATTAAGAGATAAAATGAAGTTATGCGTGTAAATTTCTTAAATGAAAATAAATTCATAAACTGAAAATAATTATATCATTTTTTGTTGTTTTAAATAGAAATAATATTCAACACTTGAGTTATCAATCTCTAGGGATGAAATTTATTTTAGTTTGAAGATACTTTTATTGAGAAGATGATTATTAAGATCTTTATTTTCAGTTAAAATATATTGTCAACTTAGACAGCTCTAAAGATCGTATTTTATCTTTAAAACTGAACATTTTATATTCACTTTCTCAAGTTTAAATATCATTTGAAGGAAAAGAATTTAAGTTGAATAGTTCAACATATAGGAGATTATTCGTGTTGATTAATAAATTAAATTCTATCAATTCAATTCTTAACATATTACGACTATTTCAGTGTTAATTATAAAATTTGGCTTTTTTTTACGAAAACCTTTTCTTCTATTTAAACATATTGACCAGTTAAATGTAGTCAGCTGGGAAAAGCTTATGATAAGTGTTGTAATGTTCTTGCAACCTTAACATCAGTGCTCGTTTACAAAGGGGAAACACAGTAAAAATATGATACCTTATATTGAAATTAAGACATTTATTCTGTATACTATTTACAATTTATATCATTGATTATCATATAACATAACCAGCAATTATTTATGTCTTATATTCATATTTACACCATAATTATTATAATTCTCTTTAGTTATGCGTTATTCCTTAATCACAATAATGAATTACTAACAGAGGCCTAAATGACTGTTATCAATATGTTTTACCTCCAGTACAGGCACAGGGGAGCAGGCAGGTGCTTTTCTCATGCGGTGTGTCGGTCCTCTAGTCAGTACAGAGGATCAGGCAAGGGCTTTCCTCATGCGGAGTGTCGGTCAGGGCGCACGGGATGGCGGTGCAGACGATCCGGGCTAGGGATTTCGATGTCCAGCTCCTCTTGAATCAAGACCTCAACTCATTTTTCTTAACTCTCTTTCCCAACTCCTCACCTCGGTTTTAACTCCCCTTTTCTTCTTTGCCAATGGCTTGTTTGATGAAATTTTCCCACATCTGCACCCCCTTCGGGAGTGCAGGTGGGCTCATTAAAATAGCCCCTTTTGTGAAAGCTGACATTTTTAGCCCCTGCCCCCATAACTCACGGTTACATCTCTGTGCGAGCTTGACAATTAAGCTGCCATTCAGTCATCTATACCTTCTCTGCAGGGATCTCTACACTCGAAGTCAATAATCGAAGTCCTAAATTCTTATAGGAAATTTATCCCACAGCTCTGCATGCACGTGCTGACCATCGTGGGAAAGTACCTCGGTACTATAAGCTTATATCCCAAAGATAAATTATACGACATTTCAAGCCGTTATTATAATTACCTTGAGACGTAAATCTTTGCTCTTCAGAGAATACAGAATTTGTACATTGACCAAGGTCTTCCACATACAAATGGCAGAGCATGGTGGATGTACAAATTCTGTAATAGCTGAAGATCGTAGAGTAATGCCTCAGGAGCATCCATGATCTGCCATTTTCATTTTTCCCCGACTCCATAGAAAGTATCCATACTCCATAGAACTCCATAGAACTCCATGGAAGTAATACTTGACTGAGGAAAGAAGAAAATCATGATTTTTTTTAGAGTTTGAAAGATTATTAAGGAGGATTTAAAGGAATAATAATTCAAATGTTAACGAATATTCGTTCCCATTGACTACCGTAAACTTCTTTTGCATACAAACGAATGTTGTACAGAATCAAAGTCCAGCACAGGATTCTTTACAGAAATGAATATGAGACAATAAAAAATAAATTAAAAGCTCTTGAAAGTCTGTTATTCAAGATTTTTCGTCAGACCATTGAGCTTATTGTAAATATTATGTATTTGATATCTATTTATAAAATATATGAAGTTGTTTCAATTTTTAAAATAATTCAAATAATCAAGTTAATCTTTTTTATGAAATTAGTCCATAAGCTACATGATTAGTGGATTTATGTCTAGCAGCTATTGTGTACTAACGATACTTGTATACCAGTGATTTCTGTCATCATGTCATGTTATGGGGAGCGGTACGGTCTACTCTATTTTTTCCAAAAATGAGCGTTGATGACACCAGGAACTACTTTTTAAAACCTAATTCGAATATCGACGAATATCTATTCCCAATGGATGTGGTAAATGGCCTTTTTGATCTAAAAGAATATTTAATACGAATATTGAATACGAACACCCATTAATATATTAAGTCTTGCACTGGATTCGTTTCCCGTAGTCCCACCAACTTATAAAATATTCATGAACTTGTTTCTAATTTTATAAATTATCTACATAAGCAAGAGTTTTTACGTCATTAATCCTTAATTTGCATAGTTATGATCAAAGATTAGAAAAATCTGGACAAGAAAAATCTTGACAAATCTTGGCAAATCTTTGGAAGTCCACTCCACTCCAATTTCCGTGGTTTGTCTGATACTGTGATTACGAATATCCATGTTAGCACTACAACTCACTGATACTGAGCCGTAGCCAGAAATTACATTCGAAGGGAGACCAAGGGGAAAGACACTGTTTTTGTGAATGATACTTCAGAAAAACGACTGGTTTTCTTATGTATGTATACCCCTAATGAACATCATAACACAATGTGGTTTTAAAATGTCAAATAGATTAAAAAAGGATATATGAACAAATTTAATGCCTAGAATAAGTGATGAAGTAACTGCACAATGAATTTAATAGTAAAATTAAAATTGAAAAGGCATAAATTATACATGGCATTAAATTTTAATTTTTAAAACAGAAGTATAACCAAATAAAAAAGAATAATTTTTCAAGAAATTGAGCCTCTTTAAATTTTTTACTTGTATATTATAAAACATGCTCGCCTTGAAGATTTGTAAAATCTTTTCACAATTTCTTCCGATTGTGCATCTATATTGCGATGTGTTGCTATGAGTGCTAGGCAATCAGCTCTTACTTCTTTTTAACTCAATGTCACTAAAAACACTGTTCTGAACAAATTGTTGTTTATCCACAGTTAGGCAGAGGACACAACCACACGTATGGTTCATTTTCTTTCTATGAAATGGTCTCTTTAGAATTTCGGAGGGGGACCTATTCCCCAAATCCACTCCCCCCCCCTTTCCCTAAGGCATTGCACTGATAGATGCACCCTAGCTGTTCCACCTTGTGTGAATAAGAATGAGGTGACTAAAAATAATTATAAATTATCATAGTTGAAAATAAAAAACTAACTGTTATGTGTGGTATTGATTATCTTGTGGTTTAATTGCACAGGTGATTTCATACTTCAAAATGTTATGCTATTCAGTGTAAGGCTAGTTGAAGCCCTTTTTTATCATAGATAAAACCATTTTCTCCTAGAGTTATTAAAAGAAATATTGTGGTTTATATATTTATAAGGTACTGATCACTATTCAAGAGAAAATATTTATAATAATATATAAATAAACACAAATAAATTTGCAGCAAACAGTAGGTTTTATAATTTATCACCAATAACATTTTTTAAACATCTTCAAAAGAATAATGAATAGAAATTTTAATTGTATTTTTATTTAAGTGATCTCTTATATCATTTGTGTAAGTAAAACACAAAAGATATCTTGATAAACAAACCATTTTTTGACAATTTTTAAAATTTAGGTGTTTTCAGCTGATTTTTAGGGTAATATGCATATAAACCTCTAGAATTTTTTAATACATATAAATGGGGGAGTAACACAGTGTAAATTATTTTGTGAGAAAATGGAAAAACATTTTTATTCCACTAAATAAAGTATAACAGGAATTCATTTAAAAAATATCCACACAAAGTTTTAAATAGGCACAATTTAAGATTTTTTTTAAATTTAGTTTTTAAGCGAAACGTATAAATGCATCAAATTTAATAAAGAAACAAGGTATATATTTTTAAGTAACTTTATTTTAACTCTTAATTATTATGGTAACTAACAAGTTTAAGAACTTTTATTCAAGATCTATTCAATATCTATTATTCAAGAAATTTCTCTTTCTTTAAAAAACAATTTTTGAATCAACAGAAAATAAACTACGTTAATTTATTCTTTTAAACTTAACATTATTAAATAAACTTATCTAAAAATAATCTGTATCTTACAAATTATTTTTATCTTGTTTAGTTTTAATTATATTTGCCTAATCCAAAACAATCGACTTATTTTATTCATACTCCTTTATCTTCATAGGATATCCGACAGATGGCAGCACATAAATTTCTTTCTTTACGAAGAAAATTCAATATTCAAAAAGACTTATCGACATACATTCTTTTCTCATTTTATCTTAATCCACTCCTGTAAGTTGAAATATTTTAAGAAAGTGGTGCAAGAATTATTGATAAACTGCATCGCTGTAGACATGCATAGATTTTAGGACAATTTATTCAACTAGTAAAGAAAAATTTAAAAATGTGTAAGAGCTATGTAAGATATTACTTTCCTTTTAAGTATAAATATAAATTCTTTACATTATATGAAAAGTTTGACCATTAATCAATGAGTTTCAAACTTAAAAGGATATGTATACAAATAATTTTGTATATTATAATTACTTTTTTGTTGGTCTAATAATATATATATTCTTCTCTGAATTTTTAGCATTCAAATATTTACAACATTTTATGTTAGTAATTTTCCTATAAAACTCCACTTGCACTACAGGACACTGTATTTTTTAATTTTTGGTTATCTATCTGTTTATACCGTCTTGAATACTTCATTTATTTAGAGTTTTTAATTTTGGTTATCATAGTATGATGATTTGTTCGTTATTGTAAAGAAAGAGGATGAAATCTGATAAATTCACATCATTTTAAGATTTCTACAACTATTTCATTATAAATTTATTTTTTGGCATCTATTTCCTTTCAAGTTTCTTTTATTTTTTGGACTATTATATCTGTTGTTTGTATTTACTTTTATCATTTACTATTTGTTTTTAATATTGCATTTAATGCTACATTCACAGATACCCATATGGCTTGATATATCCACAGATGTATGAGTAAAAATATTTTTAAAATTCCCTTAAACAATTTAAATTGACTGATAGTCTTATAGTGTATTTCAGTTTTAAAAATTTACAAAAATATCTGCTATTCAACATAGTTAAAGACTAATTGATTTATTTTTTAACATAAAGACTAATTGATACATTGTAAACATAGTTAAAGACTCTTACATATAAGGTGTCAATTGTGCCTAAAGAAAAATATTTAAAAATCAATAGTACACATTATAACGTACTTAATGTTGTGCTTTTATTTAATATTTTTCTTCAATCCATTTTTTACTGTTTCAGGAATTCTAGAATAAAAAATTAGCATGTTAAACTCACTTAAAACAGTCCTAATTATCTAAGGGTACTTCATAAGCTCTTGATTACACCATTTTGCTTCTAGAATCAATAATAAAACTACAAATTACGGAGACGTGTCTGTGCCTTTGAAAAACCTAATCTCTAACTCTGTAATTTTCAACCTCCGCTTAAATGGTGAACTCATTCTAATTCTAAACTAAGGAATTCCGTCGCATGAATACGAAGTCATCTAAGTGGTTGTTCATGTAAATAAAGGGTTCAGGTTATAAGGAAAGAGCTATGCGCATTTTGAACCTTTCGTGTTGGGCTTACACACTTTAAATGCTGCTTAAGTATTAAAGGAAATTTCCTGTTTGGAACATTTTGGTATTAATTGTTCTGCAGCTGTTGTTTCAGATCTTCTGAAAACGATTATTAGGGATTAAACATCATTCCGAAGATAAGTTTATATAAAATACTTAAACATGTTATTCTTGAGTGCATTTTTCACAGGAGTGTTGATGGCTGTTATGATGTCGGTAATATTAAAAAGGCATGCTTGCAATCCTTCCACAAAATATTTTCTTCATCTAAAAACGTTTGAGAGAGAGGGCATGTGTTTTAAAGTGTGATTCGATACATTTTGCAATAAAACGTCAGTTACTAAACTTCCTAAGTTCTTCAAATGTGTGACAGGAGACGTGGGAAAGGGTGGTATGTTTTTATTTATCAATACAAATGTGTCGTAAGAGAAAAGCTTTGTTGAATGCTTTGAGCTGTCATACAGAAAAAATCTAGTACAAGTTTATCTATTTTTCCTAAAAATAGTTTTAATTAGCCTTTCAAAAGATATTTGTTAAATTACTTTTAACAGAAAGCATAATTTTTAAAAAGAAATTAGGTAGAAAACAGTGCATATCTATGTGATATTCTTTCAAAATCGTTTTTAAACTTCCTAATTGTGCAGATCTAAAAATTAAACAATATTTCTCATCTACAATAAGGATTTTTACTATGAAGTGAATTTCTAATTGTACCTTCTGTATAATAAGTACATATAAGGTTTGATGTCAGTCACAAGATAAATCAAAACATATTATGTTATTTTCTTTTAAGTCTTGTATTTTCTTTAAAGTTTCTTTTAAGGCTATTTCTTAACATTTTCTAAAACTAAACTGAAAATTCAATGCAGCAGAGTTAATATCGAAAAATTAGTCTGCGGATACTTTTCAATAATATTAAAAGGAAATTTTGTCCCAGTATCTAA
This sequence comes from Pardosa pseudoannulata, assembly GCA_032207245.1. Lineage (NCBI taxonomy): Eukaryota > Metazoa > Arthropoda > Arachnida > Araneae > Lycosidae > Pardosa > Pardosa pseudoannulata. The sequence continues at coordinate 19,209,331 of CM063502.1, forward strand.
TAAAAGCTTAAAATTGAAAGCATTACTTTGATACTAATTTATACAGCAGAACATCGATCTATCGTTCACACATAATTATTTTCACTACCATTGATCTTTTGATTCATTTGTTCCCGAATTTATGCTCATGAAAGTAATATTATTTCTTTCAATTTTTTCTTTTTCCCGTATCTATCGTTGAAATATTTTGGTCCCTTCTGTTTGTTTACACGGAAGTATAATTTTTTTAGAATTTAGAAGACCAGAGATGTGTTTTGATGATGAAAAAAACCATTGCAAAGTTGAGTGGATAGTAAAAATTTTTCGGGCTCATTAGTGATTATTTTTTCTTCAAATAGAAATGACGACTTGGGTGGGGACGGCTATCGCTTCGATAGTATAGAAAAGCAAAATAACAATCGGACGATATAAACAATAGACAACCAATTTGTCATTCCCTCATTTCCTCTAATTGTTCGTACGTGAGTAAAGAGGTTATCTCTTATATCTTATTTCATTGCCAGTTCTGCTGCTTTTGAACACATTTGGGGGGTGTACAGCTTTCTTGAGCAAATTAAGAGTTTTAGGTGTGTTAAATCCTATTTAGTGTTATAATCTCTGGTTTCATTTTCCATAGTTAATCAGTTTTGTATTATAGTACTTTTATTATATATTATTACTACAATTTTGATTAAGAGTACTAGAACTTTTAGTTGATAAAAGCAACGATGTCGCAACCGGAGGGTTGGGAGTTCTAGGCTCGAGGCAGACCAAGATCCGCCGTGTTCATTAAGGCTGGTTAGAGCACGCAAAATAGGTTCGTTGTTGAAATGTCCTTAAGAGCCCAAACGATACCTCTGAAGGTGGCAGGCTAATCCTATATATCATCTGCTTGGTCCCTATTTCTAAATTACGAGGACCCGCTTTTTATTTTGTTTGTGGGTTATCTCGTCTCGTCTTAGTAATGTATGCCCCCTATCTTATATTGCCTGGGGATTTTAGAATAAAATGGGCAACAAATATCTGCAGTTTGGATGTGACGAATGCAATGAAATCAAGTGGCCGCGCCTTGGAAATATTAATAATAAAGTTTTCTTCGTACTACTAATCCTTATCATAGCTCTTTGTTTTTTCCTGTTTTTATTGCTTTAACATTGTAAAGGCTATTGTGATTTAAATTTTCATGTTTTCTACAACTAAAATTTTTAATGCTATTTAGTTTTTGTTTTCACAATTTTTGATGTAAATGCTACCATATTTTATTATCTTTTATCTGTGGTCAATCTGTTTACATCTGTTATTTTTCACTGCCGATTTTACTGTTTTGAAATTTTTTACACAGTAGATTGGTTTCATCTTACCATTTTTGTTCTGTTAATATTCATTACTTTTGTATTCCACTTTGTAATGTCATTGTTTATTTTAGTTTTAAACTTTATTTTCTCTTGTCATCAAAATGTTTACATTTGTTATTTCACTTCCGTTTTCATCTATTTGGCAATTTTTACATCATTTTTAAGTTTTTTTACGTGTTGTCATACTGTATTCATTTATTACTATCTGAATTTTACTGTTTCATCATTTTTCATTTTTTAGCTTTCCATGTTGTGTTGCGTAGTGCAGCATACCGTGTTGGGTTTTCTCAAACCCACAAATGATGATTAAGATGAACGTGAACAGCACATAAGCTTGGACAGAATATGCTTCAAAGACATCAGATAATTTACGGAGGTCCACCTGGATGGTTTACGTCGATCGAACTAAGCAGTCAAGCCCACGCCCACCTTACTCATTAACTTTAAAGCGATATTGTGTTGCGTGGTACCGCATACCTTGGTGGGTTTTCTCAAACCCACAAATGCTGATTAAGAGGAACGTGTACAGCACATAAGCTGGGACATTCAAAGCCCGAGTGCATTCTAGAGGTTTCTGGAAACCTCTAGGCGAATCGCACGCGTTTGGGATGGTCATATGGGAGCAGTAGCTGAACCTTTTTGAGACGTGGAAGAAGTCTGCGTTAAAAAAATACTGAAAACTGCCATGAGACATTCTTATTTCAAACGTAATGATATGTATGCTGGTACTTAGATTAGTTTAACCGACATCCAATAAACTTTCTTTCCTAGCGAACGAGTGCGTCGGTCGTTCACTACCCTCACTTGTCCTGACACTTCTTAATGACTCCCACTCGCACAAATTTTGATGTAGACATGCAATCAAAATGTGGTGTTCTTGGAAGCGTTCTCGGTGACTGCATGAAGCGGCTCGTCCATCTACTCCGCTCTTCCATACACTAAATGCATGTCTACCAGCTCACTTTTCCTATAGTTTCATGCTCTTCGTATGCTAACTAGGGCTGGATCGTTTATCCATAAATTGTCAAATATTGATATACTTTAAGAATTACCATAAAAATATTAAAATTTTGCTCTGACGCAATATCACAGTCGGTGATACTGTTTCTCCCAAGCTCGCGATAAGGTAGATAACCTAAACACATCCTAAATATTCCGCATAAAGTAATATTTTTCAAGTTATTGCACTCGTTTGATGTCCTCTTCGCGTATTTACTCGCGTACTTGATGCAAACACAATCCAGAAATTTTTTCTTAAGGATTATCATTTCTCCATTTAGGTCTTCCGTAGTATATCCCAATATCTCGATAACGAAGCACTCAGGTCAAGACCGGAAATTGCACTACTCGTAAGTTATGTAGATAATTCGGTTGTTCGTTCACCTGCGCTCTGGTTATTGGAATAGCATAGGGATATATCAAAAGTATTATCCATGGATGCTTGATAGCAGGCAGTTTTCATGATAACAAAGCATTTGCATCAAAACCGAAAAAACACTGCTCACTCTTTGCATTGGTTTATTGGAAAAATGTATCAACGGCTGCTTGATCGCAACAGTCAGTGAGATATGTGCACGTGTTTACATATTTCGATAGCCTGTTGCTTGCTCGTTCATATCATCTACTAATATCGGAGGCGTATAGTGTTTTGGGTGGCAAATAAATCGGGATAAAAAATAAATACTCTGAATCGTGTTGATTGCCCAAAGTATCATAAAATTATATGAAAAATGTAACAAGAAGCAATGTTTGGTAGTTTTTTTTTGGTTTACCGGGGATAAAAATGGCAAAATACCAGTGAAAATTGATTTCCAATTTAGATCTGTGTACAGTTTTTTCGGAGGATACGTCTAATTTATTCAGCCATTTAAAATATCACCGTGCTCCACAATATCAGAATCTAAATTACAGATAAGAACTGTCTTTTTATTTTTAAAAATTAAGATATAATTTTAAGTTACTTTAATTTATTTTTAATAATTTATTAAGTAATTTATTATTAATTTCAAATTTTGTTTTACCGAATTCCAATGAATTGTCAAAGTTCCATTCTTATAAATTAAATTAAATAAATAGAAAGGTATATTCATCAAATTTAGGAATGTAAATTTTTCAGATGAAATATTTATTGTGTTCGGAATGTCCATAAAAAAGTAAAATTTAAAAAAATTATCAAAATAAATCCTTTTTTTAAAATAAAATTTTTAAGACATACAATTATTTTGTTTCTCCCAGATAATATACAGAGACTAAAAATTACAAAAATAATTAAAATGTAATGTAGCAAAGTGTTTCTAAATAGTTTCGTTTGCGGTCTTTTCTGTGTAAGAGCACAATAACTTTTAAAAGTATTTCGAGTACAGTGATAAAAAAAAGTTAAAGCTAAGGCTATTTAAAAATAGTAATATTTGAGACAGTAATATCAAAAATATACCATTCTACTTTAAAGTATAATATCGATATATCAATGATATCAATATAAATTTGAAGATATATCGCAATATTAAATTTCTGATATCGCCCACCCTAACGCTGACTACCGCTCAAATGAGGAAATCCTCACTGTCCTCTCCAGCTTTTTCATATACAGGGCACCGAGCAAAGAGCATGGAACGGTATACGATAGGTGAGTTTGCAGAGTATACAACTTTTGTATTCATAATGACTAGTAAAATGTTTCGAGTTAATCCTTTCTCATCTTTGACCTCTACTACCACTAAACCCTGATGTTACCTCCCATGGGTTTTGGCGCAGTTCTTCGTCCTTACGATGTGCCCTACCTCCCCTAGAAGTTTGTCTCAACATTTACAGGACACCCTGTATATCCTTCCGTTAGTAAGGAAATTTTAGAGAAAATCAGATTCCTCTCTGAACTTTCTTTTTGAATCTTACATCAAATCAATAATATTCCCACTAATATTTGTTTTTTGTTTATTTAAATATTAATGCTTTAAAACGGATTTGATAAATGAATAGTTTTATGTTTGAAATGGAAAATGCGCGAACATCTCGTCAAAGTTTGTTCGTGGGGTTCATACTTCATACTTTTAAAACACAATTTGTCATACGAAAATAATACTGCACACATAATAATTAAGAAAAAATAGATAACAAAAACTAAGTATTTTATTATAATATTTTAATTAATGACTGAGTTTTCTCTATCCTTTATATATATATATATATATATATATATATATATATATATATAGAGAGAGAGAGAGAGAGAGAGAGATTTATATATAAATATATTATCTTAAATATTTTATTTGTAATTTGATATTAAAAGAAAAATATTTAAGTAGAAAAAAATCTGATATAGAAAAACATGATTTAAATATAAAAAACTACGATTGAGATGGTTTAAAAAATTTAAGATTTTTACCAAACCTGGTGTAGAATACATACGGAAACAAAAAGTGAAGCCTTATTCATTCCTACAAGAAATTTTAACCCTCCCCTTTCTCGCTTCTTATCTTTCACTGTTCCCAGCTCTAGTTTATTTTCATTTTCTTGGCATTCCTAAGAAAAATATCCACCTAGTTGGACTCATATTTTTCTCTTTTAGTCTTCTCAATTTTTGCTCTTAATAACTGTTGTCATCAAAATTCTCTTCATACATTTTGAGATTTTTTTTTTTTTGAAAGTGGCTTTCAGATCTTAAAAGCATAGAATACACTAGATCTGTAAGGCTAATAAATAGCTTTGTAATATAAATACATGTCATTTAACAAAGAGCATTTTCCAAAAATTAGACTGAGGGTATGAAATGTATGATTATATTCTAAGTTATATAACTGTCGTTAGAGAGATACTTTGCTGATTGTTTTTAAAAAAATTTTGTTTTCACGCTGCTTTATACTAATTACTGATGTTATGGAACGTGTATATAGACATACGAAACAATAAAAAAGGTCTTAAAGGTCTTAACCCAAAAAAACATTACTGTTCTCTTCTCTCCTCTTATCTTTCACTCTTCCTGGTTATAGTCCAGTTTCATCTTCTTGACATCTTCAACAATAGAATCATCTAATTAGGCAGTAATTTTCGTCTGTTCGTCGTCCAAGTTGCTGCTCTTTATAACTGTTGCTTTTGTCATCAATATTCTTTATAAGACTCTTTACGTTTCAGTATATTTATTTTTTCAGATTCTGAAATCTGAAATCCTATAAATAATAAAAATGCATTCCTTTCATTCTTCTGAGTATTTTTTATTGTCATTTATGTATCTACAAATGTCTGAGACAGCATTTGTATCTGAAATACGTAAGATCAGATTTTAATGAGTACTTTTAGTTATTCCGTGAAAGTCTCCAATTAATTGATCTACAACATCACATATATCATTAAATGTATAAATTAAACAATTTTAGCAGTAATGCATTTTTGCTCTTCAAATTTATCAGCTATTTTATGCCGCCAATACCGAAATAGTACTGAAAAGAGATACGATACACATAATACAAAATCACTTTAAGAAAAATTCCGTAGGATTTCAGGTTTTTCATTAGATTACTAAGGACTGTGCGTAAATATATTCCGATAGCTTTTACATCTTTTAAGTTATTCGTCCGAGATTTTTATATAGTTTGTCATATAGTTTGTATAGTTGTCAATAGCGCGTAAGGCGTGGTCAGCATATTTGCCCGACCTTAATCCCATTGAAAATCTCTCGGGTCTCCGCCGTGCTGTATCTTCAAGTTTCCCACCTCCTGCCACCTTATTGACCTGGAAACTGCTCTACAAGAAGGATGGCGTTAGCTTAATTCTGCGGTGGTTGACCGTCTAATTGAAAGCATGATCACAAGGTGTAAACTTTGCATACAGAAGAGAGGGGAATCACATACCCTATTAATGTCCTTTATTTTCATTTTATGCTGTTTATTTTCACTTTATACATAATTCTGTTTGTCTCCAGTATGTCATTATATGATAACTCACAAAAATTTAATATTGTTTTCATTTCTATATATAATTATTGATTTTGTTTTATGCATAAATATATATGCTACTTTCCTGCCGAATTTTGTGTCAATCAAATCAGTATTTGTTTTTTGCATTTTATATCTTCGTGTTTAACTTTTAGAAATGAATGTATATGTAGAAATCACATCATTCGTGCATGCGTAATTAAAATTATGTAGTAAAAATGAACTATATATCATAATACCATGACTCATATATCATCTGAAATTTAGTATTTTAATATTCTTATCCCTGGGTGTTGTCTCTATTGCAGCATGTCATGTTTTCATTGAAACTCATGCACATTATAAAGAATAGCCTTCAAAAAGTATTGTGATATTTTTTAGAGTAACCTTCATATTTCATGAATATGCATCTAATTTTCACAAAAATTAACTCAGATAATTAAAAGCACAATGGCAATCCTAAACATTGTTGTTCTCAAATTAAGTTCTGGTTCTTTGTTTTCCTTACAAAACCTTCGTTTTTATATATGCTGTCTATTATCCTAAAGCGTCGAAGGTGTAAAAAGCAAATTTCCTAGATACTGGATAGAATGTCTGAAATTAAGTGATATTTTTGACAGTATAAATTAGTTCATTTTCATGTTTTTAACATTCTTTAGAAACAGATTCACTTAACTTGACAGCAATTTTTATCTCTTTATCTTCTTGTTCTTTATAACTATCGCTTTTGTCACAAAAATTCTCTTAATGACACTTTATATTTCAGTATATTTTCCAAACTGCAGATCATGGTTTTAACATTCCTCAGAAACAGATTCACCTAACTTGACAGCAATTTTTACCTCTTTACCTTCTTGTTTTTTATAACTATAGCTTTTGTCACAAAAATTCTCTTAATGACACTTTATATTTCAGTATATTTTCCAAACTGCAGATTTTTCAACAGAAAAATTTTAGAAGCAATAAAATTAAATGATAATAAGACTTCCAAGCAATTTTCGATATTATCTGTACATCTACAAAGGTCTGAGAGAGTGCCAATGTCGCAAAAACAAAGAATCGAATGAAAGATATTTTCATAGTGTTGCGGTAAAAATTTCCGGTAATAAGGAATTTTATCTAAAAATGTATCGAGAATCATGTAAAATTTTCTTATATATTCAGTGATAGATATCTATCTGTCGGTATCTGCTGATTGGTTTAGAAGAAAAATTAAATTACATTTTGATGCTGTTTTATAGAAGCTATTGGTGTTATATCACGTACGCAAGGACATGCGAAATATTTTTTATACAAAAGCCTTTCTCGTTATCCACAAAAAATATTCGTCCTCTATTTCTGTCCTCTCCTCTTATCTTTCACTGTTCCCGTTATAGTTCAATTTGATGTTCTTGACATTCCTCAGAAACAGATTCACCTAATTGAACAGTAATTCGCTCCCTTCATCCTTTAGATTGCTACTCGTTACAACTGTTACTTTTTTTACTGTCTCTATGACACGTTATGTTTCAATATATCTTTTCAGTTTCTGGGTATCAAATCTGTAAAAGTAAGAAAATTTCTGCGAATTAACATGAAAGCTAAATGAATTTTAGTAAAAGGACTTAGGGCTTACAGTTTTAATGTTTTAATTTGGTTCATATTTATCTTTTATAAGAAAAAACATTACATGCATTAATTTTTCTTAACAATTTTATTACTCAGATCTACAGTAGCATAAAATTAGTAGGTAAAGAAAAAGATGGTACATTTCATCCCAAGTTCGAACGGATTTTCTTAATCACTAAAAATGAATCTTATCAGAGTTATATTTCATGTATGTTGTTATCAGTTATGATTAATAATTTTGTGCAATGAAATTTCTTCTGTTAGATGAATAGTCCTAGTTTTATTTAAAGACATATATAAAGGAAGTTTAAGTTTTTTCTCACATTTAGTATTTTTGCATTAGTTAATGCATAATATATTACACTATGTGGTTTTATTTTCTTTTTCCTAAACAAACAAGCTCAACATTACTGCGGACATTCGCTTTTTCCTGGATAATGTTAGTTGTAAACATAACATCTTACTCGCATGCGTGTAGGGCACACTCGTCTCACTCAGTTACTTCCTTTTAAACGAACCCAAACTCCGATATCCTTTTTGTCAGACATCATTATCTATTTTACATATACTTACCGCTTGTAGCCGCTTACACTCTGTTTAGGTCTCATTTTTTGGTACACGGCACCCTAACTTAAGGGATTTACTGAATGAATCCTGAAATCCCTTTTTTTTTCGTTTTGTCCTTTTTAAGGGCTTATTTTTGTTAATTTAAATAGTTTTTTTATAACTTGTGTACCACTTTTTTTTAAATCGCTAATTTTATGCTGTGCCTTGTTGCTTTTAGCATTTACCTTCTTATGTTTCTTTATTTTACTTACCTTTCCTGTGGACTTGAGCTTATATACTATAGATAGTTCTATAATATTTTTAAATTATACCTATTTTTATCTTTTGCCGATTTTAGCACATTCTGTGCCCGTTAGACACATTTATCTGTAGTCTTGTTGTATTTTATTTCTTGTTGTATTTCCTTAAAAAAGCAAAAACATGGGTTTATGAAACTTAGTGCTTGGCGCTTATGTCCTGAAAAGGACCTTGCGTCGTTAAACTTCGGCCAACCAACCTAAACAAACATGTATTATCATAAAAAAAATACTTTAACATTCTTAATACCCTTCATCAGTAATCTAAGTTAAATAAAGAATTTAATATTTCTGATTATTTTTCCTGTATTATTTAACCTGTATTTTTTTCAAATGTTGTTATAGAAAAGTTTTATTTTTCAATTTAGAATGCTCATAATTCAATTGTTATATCTTAGCCATCCTACCTATATTAACTCTTTTCCCAAAAGATGACTCTCAGTACAAAGAATACAGGTACAATTATAAAACGAACTTAAATTTATAAAACTTTAACAACTTGAGAATGTTGCTTATTTCGTATATATTTTTAATGAACATTTAAAATGACTGATAGATTGAAAACAATTTGAGTTCTCTTTTGTGGCATTTAAATAACACAAGATTTGAAATTAATATAAATATCATACTTCTGATAAAATGAGATTATATATAATTAATAAATAATTTTCAAAACCAAAAATAGAAATTTCAGTTACAGGATAAAATACATTCTTATTTTCTTTAAATATTTTAAGGATTTACTTTGAAAACTTTAAGCATCTTGTATTTTAGTATAAAACATATAGATAATAAAGCTTCTTAATCAAAATGCTTATTTTATGCTATTTTTACTATTGAATCCCTATTATCATAATAATTGCCTTAAATAACAATAACTGAAACGGTTCGTCTGTAAAAATTAAATAGATATATTATAGATTTTTTATAGAAGTTCAAATATTTGTCTATATTTGTGGAAAAATTATTTGCAGAATATAAAAGAACAAATTTAATACTTTAAAAAATAGCTACATTTTAATTTGATAAAAATTACCTATGAACTAATATTTACTTTATATAGCTGTATGAAATTAGTGATTATATACTTTAAAACACCAGATAATGCTCAAAACATTTTTGAGAATAAAAAAATGCTTTATAGTAAAAATGGCAAAAAAAATATTCACTCAAAAAGATATTACATTTTATAAATTTCACAGTTCTTAAATTTTTCAAGCCTTTAAGTAAAATGAATACAAGTAAGTGTTTTTAGATTTTATATATGCCTATTCGCACAGGCGTTTGAAGAAATCATATTGAAAAAGAATGGGTGAAAAAAGTTGAAATCTTCCTACCCTTTTATAATCAAAGCTTAATTTCGGTCTTTAAAAATCCATTTATCAGAACTCGCCACGAGGGGAAGCGTGTCATATATTGTACATTCATCATTCAAGAAAATAACCTGCAAAACCCATTTAATGTCACCACCATGTGTCGTAATGCTCCGCCAGAAGGTTCGGAGAAACGAAATAAATTTTGGATCACCGTTTGCTTTTCTTCTAGAGACCCAGGAATAAAGCATAAAGAGAATTCCTTCAAACAGGTGAATAAATAACGGAAGTGTTAGATTCAGCATACTTTAAAGGTTAATATAAATTGAGTCATTTTTTAGAAATTAATGTTCTTATCGGTCATTTAATATACATTATAATTACTTAATGTTACTATCGCGCTTAAAACTTAGCCTTATATTTATTACACGATAAATTTACATTCGTATATATGTATGTATGTATGCATGTATTTACATACACTCACATAATATACATATATGTGTGTATGTAAGCATATATATGTATATACAGGGCCAGTTCTCAGCCCTTAACCGCTTGCATGCTAGATAATAATTGTTCGTTCCATATGAATACATATTCACAGCTTACACCAGTACATATGAAGCATATTATTATGCTTATATAAGGGCTCCATATTAGACTTCAAGCCGAACGATGGCCATCAGAACCGGAGTTCATGGGTTCGAATCCCACAATGTCATGAATGTTCGTATCTGTTCGGAATCGGCTTTAAGCAGTAGGTCCCAGTCTTATTAGCCCTCGTGTTGCAAAAACTAGACCGTAGCGCTCCAATCTAAACCATATTAGGCTTCAAACAAATTTTAAAAAATATATTATCATATTTTTATTTTAGGTTTATTAAAACAGCCATCCTTTAAAACTGAAGTAACCAAATAACCCTAAAAACTGCACCATTTTTTTTCTTATCTGACAGTTTATCAATTATCATTCATCATGAAAATTTTTCACATAATTACTTTTCAACTGTTAAAGGTATATGTATCTGTATTGCCAACTGCACTGGAAAAACAAAAAACAAACAAAACTTTTCAACTTCAAATAAAACAATCTAAAGCTGTAAAAAGACTGTACACTTTAGTTTCAAACACATTATAACTTGTATTATAACATAAACTTTACATCTTATTACAACTTTGATGATTCTTTGGAGTTTTTTAATTAATCTTGCTGAAATTTTTAAAGTAAAATACTTGCTCAAATTGCTTAATTTTTTGCAAATCAACCTCATTTTAAATAAAAGCATATGCAAAGATTCATTAAATACTAAACAAAATGAAACCGAATTGTAACAAAGTTTAAGCTACACGTGAAAAGACGAAAAGATAAATATATTTTTTTCATTAGATATTTTCAAACACTAAGAAAATGTTAAAACTTTTTTCAAAATTTTTAGTTATAATCCCCTATATAATAATAGTTAAGTTATCTGTTTGACTGTCCTCGAATTCATGAAGCAGTTGGATCTGGAATGGATAGAGACATCCATATTGGATTCTTGGTGAGTTAGGGTTAGAAAAATTCAAAGCGAGTACAGCTTATCATCTCCTACACTATCTATCCTATTCTAAAATAAACTGGTATAAATATGCTTCATATCACAGCGAAAAATGCTGTCGTCTTTAAAGCTTTCGAAATCCACCTCTTCCCCACTTTTCGAACGTTTAATGCCATTATTTCAAGCCCTATTATCCCCGGTTAAGAGCAGGAAATTCAATTTATCATATAATATATAGGCAAAAATAACATTTTTTCTTGCATTATCAAGTCATTCCTTTAAACATATCATTTAATCATTTCTTGTTTTAAATTACTTAAATATCGTCTGCATTATTTTCATACGTTTTATCACTGAACTTAGATATTACGTAAATAATTTTCTTTTATATTTGGCTTAAATAATAGATTACCTAATCTATTATTACATATGTGATAATTTTAAATTTAATCATTATTTTTTGTTGCGATGAAACTTTTATCACCGGTATTAGCAACAAATTATTTTCATAAAAGTCTAAAAGTCTATTTCAAAGACTGATAAATATCTAGAGTTTAAGTTATATATATTTGAAAATTAAGAAGCTTGTGCTTTTGTTTCTTATACATACCCACATGGTTTAACTAAATGAATTCAATGGGATTCTAAACTACATTCACAATATCGGGAGACTTTAGAGGAGCATGAAGATAAACAAATTATTGATCATGTACCAGATAGTTTTCAGCCAAAAACAAACCATTTTTTTACCTGCTTCATAGGGTACTTTAGGAAAGGCTTCATAGGGTACATAGGGTACTTTAGTATCAGGAAAATTAAAAATTTTACTGATTCAGTCATATCGGTCATGTCAGTCATATCAGTCATTGTCGTATTGTAATAGTTATTCTATTAGCCGATTGCGCACATGCATGCTCCGCACACCTACTAGCATCGAACCTGTATATATAGTATGTATAGATATATTTACATGTAAACTTTTTTTAAATATACATATTTGTATGTTACATCTTCATAGAGAGTTGTAGATAAAGGTGAAATTTCACTCCTTTTACAATTATAAAAGACAAATTCTTAATTTTTTGCTCTTAATTGCATTTCATAGCACACAATAAGGCGATTTCAAGCAGCAGTGCGCATCTCAACTTACAGCAGTTTTGGCTTTAATTCCAAACGGAAGAGCAGTTTATTGGTTGCCTATTGGCTAACGGAAACATAAAAATGAATGGGAAGGGCATTAAAACCGTTCATGACGTTGCATGAAATCCCTCTGTATAACTAAATTTTTATGAAAAAAAATTATGTAATTCTGTTTCATTATTTAAAATATTAATACTGATAAAGATGCAATTTCGATTAAAATTCATTTCTGCACGCCATTTCGTATTTAAAAATTAATCTTGGTTTAAATAAAATTGTTCAATTCAAAACGGTAACTTTTTACATTTTATACTAGAAAAGTGTTATACTAACAATTGTTCCAATCTGAAATTACTTACGAAAATGTCTTTCCTTTTGTTATCTTCAATACTATATTTATAGTTAATTTTTCCAAAACAAATTCTGATGCTATTTAATCCTTAATTTGGCTAAGTCCGCTACAACGAACAATCAAATAAATAAAATCTGTATAATATATATATTTATCGGTAATATATAATATATTAAATATATTATATATTATTATTATTAATTATTATTATTATTATTTAAATTATTATTATTATTATTATTTATTTAAATATATTTTAAATCGATATTTGAAAAAACATCTTGGCAAATTAAGGGTTAACTTATTAATCAAAACAGCGTGATGAAACGGGAAGAATGCTAAAAAAAAGCTAAACGGAATAAAATAGAATGTATTAGCTATATTTGTAATCTATATCTATTTCATCTCTTAATTTCCAGGTAAGTTATATATTTCTACTAAAAATTTAAATCTTTTTTATATTACTAAACTGGCTAAAATTCGAGTTCCATTTTTAACTTCTACTTTCTGCATAAATTTAGTAAAGAAAGATTATCGAACTAATCATGTTTTATAAATCGTAAAATATAAATGATATTTTCTGATAAATGAGCTGAAAATACTCCCATCTTAATATCCTAGCAAATTGCTGTACTTATTTGCATGAAGCATGCATCGCTTTTTATAAGTTAATCAAAATTCAAGTATTTTTGAGTATCAAACCGGTGTGTTCTGTCGTGTGTGTAATCATGTGTCATTAACTTTGAAATTGATGGAACTCTTGTGTCACAGTTACTTTAAGATACAAGTCTCATCTTTCCAGATAATATCAGTAAAATATTACTGCAAATTTCAAAATAGTATGCAAAACAGGAAGTTTAAAAATGGAAAAATTAAAAAGAAATCCCTACAGCATTTGAAAAGAAGCCCAGCTATTACCTCTTATTCCTGTTACTTTAATTCATTCCATTAAATTAATGTAATTCTTTAAAATTTTAGTAATACTAAAATATACAGCAAAATACAGAAAATTTCATTTATCCAATACATATTTGTGAAAATGTTGAAAATTTTTTTTTTTTATTTTTTCCTTATCTGTTTCTATCAGTTAAAATTATTTTAATCAAATGGTATAAATAAGGATAACAAATTTTCTTTCAAAATCGTTTGAATAATGGTTATAATAGAGTACCGGGAAAAATTGCATTTTTCTAATATAAAAAATTTCCTTAATCTAGTATTAACCATTTATTCAACATAATTTAATTTTGAATAAAATATTTATAAATGTAGACTATAAAAAATCTATATATAATATGTTTTTGCTAAAACACATTTATGAAATTTTATTTTAACATTCTCTCTATAGAAACTTGTAATACATTTTATTCGTATCTTCGGTCGAGAACTCTTTATTTCAAAAATATGTAATATTTAAAATTTTAAATCCTTATTTATTAATTTACTCTTCACCATCAGCTGTTGAATATTGCGTATATAATGCGACTTTTACTAAAATGCAGCTATAAAAGAATATTACTAACTCCCAAACTTGTATAAAATTTTTATCGGCTATATTTGATAATTAATTCTTTTGAAAATCTATTCAATTTGCTTTTAGGAAAAGTTATCTTTTAATCTTATACTAACGATCTAAGCAATATAATGTATTTTAAAAAATCGTCTAAAATGTAGACTGTAAAGCATCACCTATAAACCTGTGTTTATTAAAATGTATTTAAGAAATGATATTTAAAAGTTCATCTATATCTATGTGAACCTTTTTATTGGTTATCTTAATTGGAAAATTCTTTCTTTAAAGAAACTGCATACAAAATATAGTTACTGAAGTATGCTTATATCCTCACGATGTCTGAGTTACTCTTCAGAGTAATTTATAATTCGATTTCATTTGTTATTCAAATATTTTTAAGTACCAATGCGTCCCTTCATAAGTTATTATTACTGCCAGTGCGAAGACGCCTGCGTTTTATAGCATTCGCCCTTACCATGCCGTAGATATTTAAAAAATCATTTAAAGACATTTTAAAAATCCATTATTGATAGAAAATAAATTTGAATTTTTAATGTTTATTTTACTTCTTTGTACGGAGCAAAGGAAGTTTAGTAATGGTTCAAAATTTCCATTTATAACGGAAATACATACGTAACGTCATTCTCATTACAACGGATAATACCGCTAACCGGTTACTTACAGACGGCTGTATTTAAAGACTATTCAGACAACACCGTTTCCTTGAGACACAAAACTAACTTTAAACTTTTAAGAGAATGAGCGAATGATAATTCTGATGACGCAGCCCACAATGAAAATAAATAAAAAATGTGTGCAACTTAATAGAAGTACAAGGAAGTCTTCTAGTGTCCACATAAGGCTTTTATTACAGAAGAATTCATTATCAACTGAACATATATTACGATAATGGTATTAAAAGAAAATTGAATGTTTTTTAGTTCTTTTATTTAATCAATACTATTCTACATCAGCAATAATTGAATTAACAGTATTCCCAATCTTTCTTCAGTGATTGCCGTCTAGTGCGTTCCTCTAAAAATACTAACTTTAAATTTTGAACGCTATTATGAAATACGCTCAGATAGCGAAATGGCATTTTGTATAAACAGGATCTTCTTCAAAATCGAAAGTTCTCAGCATGTCAAGAAGAATGTCTCTAGATAATCAATCAAATCTTAAATATGATACTATTTACGACGGCTATAACTTTCGGAATCATTAAATATTTCGTGGTGTAGATATGGCTGCTTTTCAATTTAGTTCACAGAGATTGTATTGGATCATATCAAAACATAATTTCTTTCCTTCTGTTACATAAAAAAATTGTTAAAATATTCATTATTAAACATTACGTTAAAGCAATAAATGCTATCAGTAGCTATATATATAAATCTAAAAAGTAATACTTTAGTAGTAAGAATTTAAAGTCAACAAGTCAAAAGTGTTTCATTCAGTTTTCAGTTTCTCTTTAACCGTAACAATAATGTCTCCAGGCTAATATAAGCTATAGTTTGCACTTCTGCTGCCTTAAACAATTTTTAATTTTTTAAACGAATGAATATTTAGCTCTTTTAAAATAACCACATTGAAGTATTTTTTTATGTAGCCTCCACACTATGGCCAATTGTTCACCACTTCCTTATGGTGACCTTGAACGATGGTTCACGGGTTGCATCCACACTCTGGGCCACTAAATGAGACCAGCGCGTGGATTCGTCCATAGGGTCTACTGCGCACTTTAGTTGCGCATCTGGCTGCCTTTGATCTTTGGAGGAAAACCGCCTCCGAAGCCATTGTCCGCGAAGGCTATTTTATCGTCTGCCACTCTCGACCACGATAAGCCATACCCCTTCCAGACGGTGGTAATGGCTTGCAGTGGACCATAGTGTGGAGACCCTTTAGATATTTTCTACACAAATTAAGAGCAGCTGCCTTTGGGTAAGCAAACGTTCTACAGATACTTGGTAAGTGCCTTAAGTATTACACTAATCTTTACTTAAACTCTGCCTCTTTATTTGAAATCAAAGAAGTACCCTACTTCATTTTCAATACTAGCCATCCCTTTCGACAGTAATAATAGATGCCATAATGAGTTTTCTCATATATGTAACGCAGAGAGAAAATATTTCAATCAGCGTATGCAATCAGCGTTTATGCATGCATACGCATGGAAACACTAAAATTGTAACTGTACTGATTTAGAAGTTTACAATTTCGATTGATAAATGATTTTAAGAGCTTTATATCATTTTAAATCTTTAAATATTAGATTTTTGTTTTTTATATTTTAAAAATTACTAAAGTCTTTTCATCCCCCTTAACTTTTCGGAAGTTCGAAAATTTCTGAACATTTTTCGTTTAAAACAAACCTTTTGAAATATTTAAATTAGATTCTATAAACTATACAATATTTGTGATTAATATAATACCTTTTAAAGAAAATATAAAAACTTTAAATGCATTTTACTGAAAATGGTGTTTTTCAAACTACCGTGCACTGATTTAGAAATTTACAATTCGATTGCTAAATGATTTTAAGAGCTTTTTATCATTTGAAACCTTTAAATATTAGATTTCTGTTTTTATATTTTAAAAATTACTAAAGACTTTTCATCACCCTTAAATTTTCGAAAATTCGAAAATTTCTGAACATTTTTCGTTTAAAATAAACCTTTTAAACTATTTTAATTAGATTCTATAAACTATACAATATTTATATTTAATACCTTTTAAAGAAAATATAAAAACTTTAAATGCATTTTACTGAAAATGGTGTTTTTCAAACTGCAGCGCACTGTAAATTAAAACATAGTGCACATATTGATTGAAAATTTTCACAGTAAATACATTATAAACCTATTATGAAACTCTACCTACTTTTTCCGTAGTTGTTTATTTATTTTCTTAGCATTTATAGTATTTGAAATGAAATTTTCAAACATTATTTTAGCTTATTTGTAAATTGAATCCCCTGGTGTAATATTTCTGATAAATATTTTAAATTTAAATAGGTGGATAGTTATACCTAATATTTATTGTTTAAAAAAAATTATTAATGAAACTTACTTTGTGTTGTTGTAAACTGCTTACAGTCACCTACTCCAAAAAGGACTTTAATATTTTCAAACAAGCTCTCACTTTTCACTTTATAAAAAAAATAAGATCTTATTTTTAAGAACACATTAAATCCAACAAAACTAATTAAATAAAAATAAAGAACAAAACCTGAAAATTCTATATATTCTATATAGATAAAACTTTTCCGTTTAAAGTTGCTTAAAGGGGACGTGTCCCCTTAAATATCTAGTTTATTCGTATTTTATTGTCTATAACCTACTCGTTACAAGTATAGATAAATTAGTACTATGCGTATTTTGAGTATTTTATTTTCAAATATATTATTTCTTACTTTATATTGAGTAAAACTTTTAAATTTTTGTATTTCTGAATTTTTGTATTTTTAAACTTTTAAATTTTTGTATTTTAAATTTTTGTAAATAAAAATAAAGAACAAAAGCTGAAAATTCCATATATTTACGAAAATAATTAAATATATGATTAAGCGAAAATTAAGATAAAAATCTTCCCTTTAAAGTTGTTTAAAGGGGGCGTGTCCCATTAAATATCCATTTTATTCGCATTTTATTGTCTATAATCTACTTGTTACAAGTATAGATAAATTAGTACTGTGCGTATTTTGAGTATTTTATTTTCAAATATATTATTTCTAACAATTTATTGAGCAAAAGTTTTAAATTTTTGTATTTCTTATTTTCTTTATATTTCACTATGCATTTCATAACATTTTTAACATTCAATTCATGCAATCACAGTTATAATTTCCAATTTATTTTTAAGCTCTTTAGTTTAGTCATTAAAGAATTCTACTTGAATAATTTATAATTTGGATCAGTTAGCAAAATGTATAATAATAGGAATGCAGTTTCAGTGTAAAATGGTAACTATATTATAAGGCCATTCATGTATATTTAGGCTTTATGCTTCATTCTAAACTAAAAGCACATATCCCGTGTTAAAATTATTTTAAACATCCATTATTGTACACAAAGGAGCTTAATTGGATTATTTTATTCTGGGCTTAATAAAACATGTCAAATTAACCCAATTGAAATTCTTAGCTACTGTTGGGTCTTAAGGTAAATAGACACGACATTTCCTTCGGAAACGACTTCGTTTATAAGGAAATTTCTCGCTGAGATGGAGTTTCAAAAGTGAAGAGCATTCAAAGGTTATGTGTTCTTTTATCGCTTTATTGAAATGTTTATCTCTTAAAGCAATTACATTTTCTATTATAAAAGGATAAGAAATTCTCTCATATTTTAAAACTATATGAAAGTCACGGATAAAAAGTTGAATTAAATAAAGCCAAGGTAAAGATTTAAAAATTAATTTTATCTAGATTCACCACAATTTTCTGAACAAGTATATTTTAAAAACTATTGAGAGATTGTTCGTTTTAATAGTATTATTACATGTTAAAATACCATATTTAACCTAAACTATAACTTTTCTAATAAGCAAATTAAGACTTTAAATGCAATTTCCTTCTTCATAATTTAAGTAGCAAATTAAATATGTAAAACTTATTTGAATGTGTAGAAGTTTCATGTATGTTTGCTTGTCCAGTGTATGAATTTTTTACTAGGAATTTGGTTTTACTTGCATTATCTTTTATTTATTTTAGTTAAAAGCATCTTTTCTAATAAACAAATTAAGACTTGAAATGCAATTTCCTTCTTCATAATTTAAGTAACAAATTAAATATGTAAAACTTATTTGGATGTGTAGAAGTTTAATGTATGTTTGCTTGTCCAGTGCATGGATTTTTTACTAGGAATTTGGTTTATTATCTTTTATTTATTTTAGTTAAAAGCATCTTTAGATAAGACAAATATTTTCTAATAAATGAGAATAAATAAGTGAAAAAGTGAAATACAATTTTATTCAGCATTATTTAAGAAACAAGCTATGCAAAATACTATAAATGTGAGAATTTTCCCTCTTATTTTTTATATTGTATTCATCTTCATGAATTATAATGTTCAAAATTAACTCTTAAATATTCTGCGACAAAATTCATTCGTCTGAACCAGTACCGACAGCAACACTGAATCGTATATAATTTGTCATAAATGTTATAATGTAGAAATCATGTTGGTGCAATTTGTCATGCATGTATATCTGGATTCAAGAACAGATCCGTGTACTCTAATAGCATATTTGAGATATGTTCACTCGAAACAGATTTCATTTTCGATGCAAACCAATGTGAGATATGCATAAAGTAGCATATAAAGCCTTTTCAGTAGAATGTTAGACTGCTTTCCGAACATACTCTGTTATCTATAGCAATCACATTGCATTTCTCTAAGAAAGGAAATATATGTACATATCAAACATTGCCTTAACGCAAGTATAAAAGATCCTAAAGATTATAAATCTGTTTTACTAGATATCGTTTACGAAATCGTCAAAGAAATGTTATTTGAGTAGTCAGTATTCATTCATTGTTAAGCTTGTATTCAAAATATTAGTCACCAAACAAACAAATATTTTCTTTTTTAAAAATTCTTTCGAATATCATATACTGATATCTCCTAATATTTAAAAAGTAAATTTTCTATATTATTTATTCTAAAAAAGGTCAAACAAAATAGTACAATGCCATACTCATAATTAAATATTTGTCTCTGTCTTTCACATATAAGACGCAAACTTTAAGAAAGAACTTCTCATGTCTAGTTTTAATTGTATGAAATATTTTTATTTTAGACTTTAAAAAACATGCTCCTTTGAAATCATTCTGCATTTCTCAAAATTTCTCAATTCTGTATTTCTAAAAAACGAAAGAAAAAACTATATGCTTATCAAACATTGGATTTGTTCCATTTCAAGAGACAATTAATCATTAGATCATCATTCTCATATATCATGTGAGATTGTTTACGAAATAATTAAAGGAAATTAAACATTATGAGTAATCAATATCTATTAAATTTTTTTTCAATATAATGAGCAACCAAAAAATTACTTTCATCTTTATAATACTTTCAATTATATTTCCTTAAAATACCTTAACATTTAAAAGCTAAATTTTCTAGATGAATGTAGCTCAGAAGAAATCAAGCAGTTATATAATGTCATACTTGAGTTAAAAATTTCCTTTTAGTAAAAAATTGTACAAATGGTTTATCGTATGTAGTGTTAAATCACACACATAATTTTATTTTAGCCATTTCCAAAAGATGCGTTTTTCAATCTTTCTTACACTAAAACTGAAATATTCTTTTATTTTATACAGGTCCTCGAAGTTCTGAAACGAGACCTGTGGAAGTGACAGGTGAATCGTCAAAGTCTTCTGCTTGGTCCCTGCTTCTAAGTCCCCAGACCACACTTTTTTGTGTTGTCCCACAGACTGATGTTGGCCGCCTATATGGTGCTCCTATAATACAATGGCCAACAAATATCTGCGCCCTGGTAGTGGCGAGTGCTGTAAAAACAGTTGCCCTCGGATTATAATTAATAATAGTAATAACCCATTTAACAGAGTCAGAGCAAGTCTGGTTACTTTTCCTTTAAAATAAAACTTTAATTATTTTTATGGCGTAATCTCACACTCTAAATATAAATCTTAAAATATTTTCTAGGATAACTGAAGGGAAATTTTTTTATTAAATTTTCATTTCTTAGATAAAACTAAATGTCACAATTAACACTACCTCGCTATAAATTTTTATAGTTATGTAAATATGAGGCGCATCCAGAAAGTAAGTTTCCTTATTTAAAAGAAAAAAAGAACTCACACTTTCACGGACATAATTATTGGCAACAAGTACAGCAATGTTTCAGCTATTTTTCAACATAGCCACCACCAGAATTGAGACACTTGTCATATTGTGGGATCAGCTTTTGTATACCTCTGTCGTAGAACTCTGCTGCCTGTGAATGGAATCAGCCTTCTTGTCCCAGAACACGGTGCACATCCCTTTCCGTACAGACAGCGTCTGTTTGAATTGGGTCCTGACCGAAGATCCACTATGATGCCAATACATTAACTGCTACTTGGTCTCCGGGATAAAGTGCGAAATTCAAGTCTCATTGTCCTTGACGATCCTGTCTAGGAACTCGTCGCCGTCATCGTGATACCGTAGCAAAAATGTCAGTACTGCTTCTAAGCGTTGAATATTGTGTTCGGGTGTCAGTTTTAGCTCACAGACCTGACAGAGCTGACGATGAATTTCAATTGGTGAATGCTTTGTGCTTTCAAGATCACCGACCGAACCTTACAGGCGTCGGGAGAAGGAATTAAGAGGTTTCATTTCGGACCCCTGCTACCCCGCTGCTGGCACGAATCGGGACTAGTCCAGCTGGCATATGATTAATAGGTCATAGATCTGTTACACATGCGCAATTAACACAGCTAATTACGTTTACTTTAAAGGGGAAAACATCGGGAAACTTACTTTCTGGATGCGCCTCGTATGTATAGAGTGGTGGCCAAAATTAATGGTCTCAAGTGTAAAGGGGATAGAATGTAAGGTTTATGGCGTTATAGTCGGTGTGATTGGGATCTACTTCTGAAACTCAATTCCAAACATCAATACCAGAAGTGGTATTACCACACATTGAAGAACAGAAAGACAGCACATTACCTGATTGAAAATTGTCTGGGAGAACATGTAAATAAAGAGTGCGACAGATAAGAAAAAGAATTGACAAAAAACAGGAGAAGAGGGAATTTTGATTTAACCTAATTAAATTTCTGATGACTGTAAGCATGGTGGCTTCAAGTATTTTTAAAATATTTTTTCCGTACTTTTCCATCAAAACGGTCCAATTTATAATTTATTTAAAAATATTTTACAATTTTTGGATTTGCAGTGTTAAAACAGGACAACGTCTGTCGGGTTGTCTAGTATATATATATATATATATATATATATATATATATATATATATATATATATATATATATATATAATTTATAAACCAATATTCGATAAAGTTCTAGAGCTATCCGGTCGCCGCTACATAGTCCCATTATATTGAATTATTTGAGTCACCTATTATTTTTAATGTTCATATTAGTTTTTGGTAAGCATTAGTATTTTTTCATACCTTATAAATTTTGTGAATTTCTTCATTTTTGGTTAATCTTAAATTAAATTCCACAAGCTTATTAATTATTTATGTTTTATGTAAAATTTGTATGCGTTAATGTAAAATACTTATGTCCATAAATTAAGGATAATGAAGTTCAGGCAATGAAAGAGACAAAAGCAAAACAAATTTGACTTATTTGTAAAGTCTATTTATTAAACAAAAGGTAAAGAGCAAAAAAGATGCTATATGTTTGACATAATTAATAAAAATTGCGATTTTTACTCCCTGGAGCAAATTTCAAAAAAGAACCTATTTACAGAAAACAGTATAACATGGTTAGTATGATGGTTAATACGGAGTATGTCTCCCGGACGATGCAATACAAGCGTTACAACGCCTACGCATGCTGAGTATCATATTATCAATCTGATCTTGGGGGAAATTACACCTCTCATCAAGCAATGCCCTCCGAAGTTCCGATAGACAGTTGGGAGGGGGTTGACGGGCTGCAATTCGTCGGCCAAGCATGTCCCACACATGCTCTATTGGATTCATGTCCGGTGAGTATGCTGGCCAATCCATACGGGTGATATCCTCCGATTGAAGGCATTCGTCTACAATGTTTGCACGGTGAGGTCGGGCGTTGTCATGCATATACAGAAATTCATTACCCATGGCGCCCCGAAACAAACGTACATGTTGTTCCAGAATGACATCCCGATAGATGTGGCCTGTCATCGTTACACTCTGAACATGCAGGTCAGTTCTGGAACCAAGAATAATTCCTCCCCAAACGAGCCATCCTGCACCACCGTAACGGTGTCGTTCAATGGTGTTCTCTTAGTGGTAACGGGTACCTGGCGCTCTCCATATGAAAGTCCGGCGAGAATCAGAATGTAAACTGAACCTGGACTCGTCGGAAAACATCACACAAGACCACTGTTGCGGTGTCCACAATGCATGCTCTCTAGCCCAGCATAATCGCAGGCGACAGAGAGTTGCGGTAAGGGGAACACATCTGACAGGCCTACGAGCATATAGACCAATGTTCCCTAAGCGTCTGTACACGGTCTGCCATGAAACTGTCATACCGGTAGCTGAAGAGAGCTGACGAGACAGGTCTGATGCTGTGCTCCGTCTGTTTCTTTTGGCAGTAACTGCCAAATACCGGTCATCATTCGGCGTAGTAACTCGGGGACGACCTGTGCTGTAACATTACCATCATGTTTGAATCGTTGCCAAAGCCTGGAGATGACACTCTGGGCGATTCCAAGTTCCTCGGATACTTCCAGCTGGGTACGTCCACATTCCAGTCGTCCGATAATTCTACCACGTAAACAATCATCCAAATGCTTCCTTTGTGCCATAACTATGCGGTTATTGCACTGAAAGGCTTTTAAAGCGCTTGTGAACAATTTTACTTCTTTGCTACCATTCCTTATATACCCCTTTCATACACTCTCGTCATTGTGACGTACTATCCGCGCCATCTGGTGGTTTCCTTCAATTAGCATATTCTTCTTCAAGATGTGTGTGATAATTCTACAGGTGAAATTTTTATTTTAGAGCTCAATTTCTGTGTGATTCTGAATTATCCTTAATTTATGGACATGAGTGTAGTTAATATTAAACCTATATTGCATGTAATTTTGTAAATCTTAATATCAATGAAAAGACACTTTTAAAATTAATCAGTAGAATGTTAAATTACATTTTAGAAATGTCTAAAAATCTAAAAAAAGGGGGATCTTGTCGTTTTATAGGAAAGAAAACTGGAAATTGAAGCACAGAAGTGTGCATTTCAAGAATCAATGTTAACCAATATGAGGAAGAACCAATATGAGGGGGGGGGCACATACTTTTAAGGTAAAATGTTACTATCTGAAAAAAATATATATTAAAACCTAATACAATAAGAAAAGTGACGTTAACATTGTATATAAAGTTTCATTCATACTTTCAATTTTACCCAATTTAGATCCCTTATAATATCTAGAAATAATGCAAAAGTGTGCTAAATGTAAAAAATCGCAATTTGAAACCTATACTAATGTTGTTTAAGAAAAAGCTTTTTTTTCTAAACTTCTGAAAGGTTATTCTAATTTTTAATTACATGAAACCAACACTTTAAATGCAATTTCAATTAGCCGAGTTCTTGGTAATGGTCCGAAAATTTTGGCATTAAGTAAAATTTACCAAATTTGGTTTGGTTTGGAGTGCTACGGTCTACTTTTTTGCAACACGAGGTCTAATGAGACCGGGACCTACAGCTTAAAGCCGATTCCGAACGGCTGTGAACATCCCTGCCACAGTGGGATTCGAAGTCACGAACTCCGGAACCGATGGCCAGCACCCTAACCAATCGGCCATTGTTCGGCTTTACCAAATTTAGCAAATTTAATTGATTTTGAAAGTGACTGTATAACAAGCTAATCAAAGCGATATGTATTATAACAGAACAGGAAATGAATTTTCAGTACTTTGGTGATCATTTGAAAAGTTTTGAAGCATTCCAACCTGCCTACTAAGTGGCAGGATGGAATACCACCTGCCTACTACTTTCATTACAAGTAAATAAATAAATAAATGTAAATATATTTTCAATTTTAAGAGTCATTATAATAAATTAATTTATAAAATTTAAATAGTCTTAAATTGTAGTAATGTAAAATAGACGGTTTTAAATTGAAAATTTATTTATGTATCCTCACCATTTTAAAATGGCATCTAACCTTAAAAAAAGCTTTAATTTACAGTTGAGGAAAGTTATATAGCACATGTAAACTATATGTATTTTTACTGTTTTGTTTTATAATAATTATTTATGTATAAGTGAACAGAAAATTTATTTTTAAAATGAATGTATTTTTGTATTAAAAAATAGTTATTAAACTGTATTCTTTCTTTACTGTATAAGGTTTAAGACCCCCCCCCCACGAGTCTGAAGGGGTGCAAGACATTCGTAGGGCATCTGTAGGTAATACCGGATTTTGACCATTGCTACTTCCTGTAATATAGTATTGCACGTAAAGCACTTCTCTCGCCAAGACAGATAGCCATGCTTTGGAAGAAGTAGAATGCAGTCAAGAGTCAACCTAATCGTAATCTACTTGAAAAGAATAGCATCATCTCTGTAAATACAAATGAATGGAATATTTTCTATCTATAAAATTATTAAATATTTCAATAACCATTTTTTTCTTTTTAATACCTGATATAAACGGGATTTGTTGTAGTTTGGAGTACTAAAGTAATTTCTTTGCATACCGATTGGAAGACATTAAAACACTCTTTAAACGATGGGTTCCTGCGCGGCTAGTATCATATTCAAAGTATTATTTCGAGGTTCAACATACCATATAAGGGATCAAATGACCCATAAGGTACATGTAAAAAATGCAATGGGAAATTAACTAAAAATTCTTATTTTTTGTGTTTAGAGTACATAAAAGTCAACTTTTATGTTTAAGTATTAAAGAAATGTACTAATGCTAAAATTTATAGTATTAAATGTTGCCAAGTCGACAGTAATTACAAAATCCTTCCATTTGGATATAGTTCGAACATTTGGATATAGTCAAAAACTGTGAAGATGACACATTTTTTT
Organism: Pardosa pseudoannulata; assembly: GCA_032207245.1. Classification (NCBI taxonomy): domain Eukaryota; kingdom Metazoa; phylum Arthropoda; class Arachnida; order Araneae; family Lycosidae; genus Pardosa; species Pardosa pseudoannulata. The sequence continues at coordinate 19,235,659 of CM063502.1, forward strand.
TTTATTTTGTATTTCTAGAAATAAAAACATAGTAGAACACCCTATTTTATCCGGAAAAGAAGGCGGCTTCAAAGTAGGACCTACAAAGCAAAACCTTTCTGTTCAGTTCACTAGTTCACCATCCGAAATTTGTGTGCAATTTGTTTACAATAAAAAATTATTCATGCCATGCCTTGCAATGCAAGATATTACTTTGAATAAAATATGTCCGTTTTTTAAAATGAGTTAATTGTGGTTGTTTCAAAGTGTAATGAAATATCTGTAAATTTTCTTTGTTTAGCATTTTATGAAATCTATTTGTGATTCACAAAATCTACGATATTATGTTATTAATCTGATTCTTCTCCAAACGATAGCCGAATGGGTAAGGTGATGCTTTCGGTACCGGAGTTTTTGGATTTGAATCCCATTGCTGGCATGACTGTTTATATCCGTTCCGAATCGGCTTTAGGCAGCAGGTCCCAGTATGATTAGCTGTCATGTAGGAAAAAAGTAGACCATAGCTTTCAAACACTCTTTGTACTGGGTTTCCTTTCCTTCTCCTTCTGACTGCTTTCTTATGTCACGTTAAAGCTGATTTCCATTCACTTTAAGAATCCACGTAGTTTCTCTTAGCATTTCATAAATTCAGGAATAATCTTACTTCTTAGTTTCTAAAATTAATAACCAATCTGCAATATAAACGGTAATTTAAAATAAAATTTTCTTAAGCATGAAGTAATAACTCAAGGGAAAAGAAATCTCAAAATCCCAAACTCTCCTCAACTCTTTGCAACTGGTATTTATAAGTTTCTGTCGGGACACAAGTCTACTAAACCTTTGTTTTTGATTAGTAGTAAAACAGTAGACTATAGCACTCCAATTCAACTTGATTTTTCTGTCAGTCAATTTGGTTGTTGGAAATGTCTCATAATACATTAAACCTCAAAAGAAACATTCTTTAAAATAAAGTTTACTTATGGGTTTTACGCTGTTATGGGTTATTTCACACTGCACAAAGTTCATTTGTATAAATTTCAATAAAGTACCATAAAGACTTTTATAATAAAAGGAATTTTCTCATCAGGTTTCAAAATAAGTTACAAAGTTTGTGAAGCTGCTGATTAAAAACCTCTATAACAATGCTTTCAAAATAAACATTCTCAACTACAACGCTGGCATCCTAAGAAGCAAAATTCACTGACTCTCGTGCAAACATTTCACTTGGTATGATGTGACAAGAAGCAGAGATGTATTATTGCAGTTTAGCTATAGTTTGTGGATTAGAATGAAAGACCTGGGGTCAGATTGAAGTCAATCTCACCTTCAGTCCCCAAACTTGCGGCGATAAGCAAGTTTCGGGTTTGGTTTGATTTGGAGAGCTAGGTCTACTTTTGCAACACGAGGGCCGATGACCCCGGGACCTACAGCCTAAATCCAATTCCGAACAGTTACGAACTCCATTCCTCAGTGGTATTCGAACCTACCGGAGTTCGTAGGTTCGAATGTTTTGTACAAGAAATATTAAATCGTAATTTTGGCATACTTTCAAATTCACCCAAATTATATACGTAGTTCAATAACTATCATAGACCTTATTCATCTATAAAATTATACGTATACGTCATTAATTAACCAGTTGCCACTAACCTTAATGACATCTTAAAAGACAAATCATTAGATGGAAGCATGGCTCAGTCGTCAAGACTTTTGAATCGTAGTACTTTAGTAATCTACTGGTAAGTTCAAATCTCATCGGGAACATTGCTCTTACAAAAAAAACAGAGTTTTATAATTTGAAATTTCATCAAATCTATTCAGGCCTCTAATGAAGTTTCGGGTTTGATTCCATGTTTATACATTATTCACTAAATATTATCCACTCATCTTAAAAATAGCTAGTCAGAAGCAGCCGTGGCTCGGTCAGCAAATCCTCAGATTCGCAGCACTTCAGTAATCTGCTATTCTGTTGATTCGAACCTCAACTCGAAAAATTGTTCTTATGAAAAGTTCAGCAATATTATTATCTGAAATTTTATCGAACCCATTTAAAGTATTCATTGATGTTTTGGGGAACTCTGTTTTAAATTGTCTATAATTTCCAAAATCTTTAAATACATTTTTTATTTTACCTACTGTCTCGGTTCAGTTTGGCCGAGTGGTCAGAGCTCGTAGCTCGAGCGACAAGAAAGGCAGTGTGTGGGTTCAACTACCCATGTAGATGACATTGGCCAAATGGCCTCGAAGTCACTCTTCAATATTCAGGCTACGTTAACTAAATACAAAAAAAAACAATAATAATAACTTAGTTAAAAGAATTGAGATTATCATAGCTCTTAAAATCCTTTGTGTTTTGAGGATGCGGACAGTAGTGCAGTACAGTGTAGACCCCGGGATCTATGCGAATTCCTTGAAACTGCGGGGCTAATATCGAACTTCACCCCAAAAGATAATGAAATTGATTTATAGTCGGCTTTTGAAGAGCGTTAAGACTATTTTGAACTATTTCTTTGAAGGCATAAATAAAAACAAAACGAAGATGAAGTTGTAATTCTATAAGGCTTTCAATTCTTTATGGTTACAATTTTTTTTTCCCCAGTTTTAAACACTGTATGTATTAATTTCAGATAATAATGTTTAATCTAGAGCATATTTTTGGATAATTTTGTATTTCCTGTCTACAATTGCTTTATTATTATTTCGAGTTGGTACATGCTCAAAAAACGTCTCATGTAAGACCTCTGGTGAAAAACCAAGTATACAAACTCAGTACCCAAAATCAAACATAGTCACCAAAAATGGATGGTTTACCAATCCTGAGAACGTGTAAACATACTTCGAAGCAGATTATATAATTAAAGAAAACTTCACACCTCTTTGAAGTATGTAAAAAATATTTTTGTACAGCTTCTAAAGGATATATTTCATTCTTATTACTTAGTTACTTCTCAACTCAAAAAATGCTTGCGATTCTAAACATTTGTACACAATGAGTACAGTCTAATCCGAAATAGGAGATAGTTTTCACCTGCATTTCATGCCAGTACAGTGCTTTTGTCCTGTAGAGCACAAAGAGAATAAAGAAAAAAAACTGATCTACAAAAGATAAAAATTAGTAAAAGGGACTATTCATTACGCACTAACCAAAGTTTATTGCACCAAAATCTCCCAAATGAGAAAGGGCAACGGAAAGAAAATATTTACTAATTTAAAGTTTCTGTATATAGTCTTTTAACACTTTACTTAAAGTATTTAAGTAGATTTATCCAATCGCATCCCCCGAGATTTAGCTACATACGTACACTTACGCACTGCACGACTGCACACACACGCACACACATTCATATATATATATATATATATATATATATATACATATGTGTGTGTGTGTGTGTGTGTGTATACATATATAAACATACACATATAACAAATAAGCGTATATATTCTTCAAATTCAGTAGTGTAACCTGAGTCTTACGGGAACCCAATTAGAAATATTTTAATTAAATTATTTCGCTAAGCCTCAATTACAAAAATAACTCTGATCTTAGAGCTCGGTTCAAAAGTACATCCTATTCTCTCCTCCAAAGGCAGGATCTCATCGTTAAGCTTGCGCTTTAATCCTCAGCTTTAATTGTAACCACGGCTCGCGAAAAGCCGGAGTCTGTCTTCTTATAACAACTCATTACTCTCAAATAAGAGCGGATTCTCCCCCTTCGCTCTATACCTTACACACGTCTTCACGTACACTTGAGCCACTAAGAACGAATTCCAAATTATCGGAAGTCTTAGCCGCTGCAAATGATTCAAACCTTTAGAAATGATTAACTGAGCCCGAATAATATTTAAGATGTGATCTTAAATAATCGGAAGTGGAAATCTAATAATTGTGAAAGGAAACGCCACTTGTGATCTCCACGAGACGAATTGGATCTCGATCTCTTAGAATTTAGAGGGTGAAAAAACGTTTCCAAATCGAGCTCAGTATTTCAAATAAATGGGAATTTGTAAGTGCATTGTCAGAATTACAATCTATTCAAGGACGTCATAAGGAAAATTAATTGTTACGAGAAGAAAGTGTATCTTGCACATTTTAAGGATACTCTTATGTATCACTGGCAATTGGACACGTTCGCGTTGTTGTATCAATAAAACGAACAGATTTCTATTTTAGGTGCGGTATACCTTACTTACATTGTTGAAAAGCCAGCAGCATAAAATTTTATTAATTGTAATGTGTAAGTTAGGGTGTTGGAAAAATAAATGATTTATAAAAAAAGCGTTACGTGCAAAGCTGGGGTAAGCATATCTCAAATGAAAAAAAAAAAGAAAATTAAATGTAGACAGTTGTTTCTCAGCTACAAACTACAACAATGACTTTATATATCCAAGCACTTAAACTTTTCTTTTTCTCTCATTGATACTTATGGAAAAAATGCATCTAAAATTCAAGCGCCATATATCAAATAATTGAGAATTTGTAGGTGCACTGTGAGAACGAGTAAAAATATGAAAAGGAAATATATCTTGATCATTTTAAAGATTCTTTCATGCCATGCTACCAAATAGACATGTTCGACTTTTATCAATAAAAGGAATATTTCAATTTTAGTAGGTCTATCTTATTAACATTGTTAAAAAGCACACTGATATTATTGATGCCAGCAACATAAGATTTTATTACTTCTCAAGTATAGTAAATAATGTTTGAAAATTAGCAATTTATAAAGATCACTAAATACAAAGAGAGCATAGTTAAAGCTGAAAATGGGAAAATTAAATGCATACAGCTGATTTCTAGCTACAATTTTGTAAACTGGTTTATTCTGCTGCGGCCACTAAGATTTCCTCGTCCTCGCAATCATAAAACAGCTCATTTGTAACTTCGAAAAAGCTATTTGCATTGTTTTCAATTTATGGCTAAATTCTTCCACAAAGGCTTGCTTTTATACAATTTATAAAGAGATTGTAGAAATTTCAGATCACTGTACCTAAACTGATCCTAAAAATGTAAGCCAGTGGTTAGGAACAATTTATATGAACCTTTTTAGGTACTCCTTTAAATTTCGATAATACATGTATACCAAAGCTGTTTGAATTTGAATAAGGAAAATGACACATGCAAAATAGCTTCTGATTAAGGTAAAATCCAATAAACAGCTAGAAAAAGAACTCAATGGGATCTTCATAGTAGAGTTAGTAAGAGGGTAATCTAAAAACCTGCAAGTCTATTCAGAGGTTACATGCTGTTAATTTCTGAAGATGCCCTATTTGCCCTTGTGTTGTGATTATCCAATTATACTTGATACTTTAACTGAGTTTCTTTTGGGACATGGAAACAATTACTTGAGTATTCAAGAGGTATAAAGCTATCGATAGAGGAACCGTCTACAAGAATGGAGCTATAAGGATACTGAATGAAGTAGCTACCAGTAGAGCTATCATAGTCAGAATACCGTAAAACTACTAGAAAACTATAAAGTAATAATAAAACATGCATTGGTCAAACATTTTTTTCTGAAGTAAAAAAAGGGAGCCGTTATTTATATGATTTCACTCAATTTTATTAATACAATATATACATTGATATCAATGTAATCATAAGTGAAATGAAATGTTAGAAGAAGAGAATATACAGGATTAGCAAGAAATAAGTTTCTCCCTTCTAAGGAATCTAGAATACCTTAAAATGGTTCACATGAGATACAATTGGAACTACAGATAATTCAAATGATGTTCTTGACATTTATTACAGAAAAAACTAGTAATAAAATCTGTCTGTAGGTGGCTCTGTGATACACACAAGTTTAATATGCTTCATAAATGCTAAATAATATTAAAAATGTTCAATATGTCCCCTTCATCTTCAACAATATGTTGTAATCACAGAATCATATGTTCCACAGCTGGCCGGAATATCAAGAACATGGCACCAAATGTTCTCTTTAGATCTGGCACAAATGCTGCATTTGATGTTAGATCTTGCCCTTTTTCTTTCAACGTAAGCAAGATATGCAGACAAGAAACTAGTCTTCGACTTAACTTTAACATATATACAACGCCACCGATAGGTGGAGTTTTGTACTAAATTTTTTTATGTAATAAATGTCAAGCGTATTATTTGAATTCTTTGTAGTTCCAATTATATCTCATTTGAATCAATAGAACGTATTCTAGAGTCCCCAGAAACAGGAAACTTATATCTTGCTAACCCTGTATATCTAGCATATTTTAAAAATACTTTTATCCCTGCTTTCGAAACGGGCCATTTTGTAACGAATAAAACAAACAAATTCCTATTTCAGCAACATTTTATTTTACTTTTTACTTTTACTTTTATCGTTTAGATGGCCATTTTTATTATTTTAGACAGCAACATTTATTAATTTTAAAGTGTAAGAGATAGTGTTTAAAAAAATGAACAATTTATAAAGGGGTTTGTTTTATAAAGCAAAACAAAAAGTAATCAAAGTTACAAGACGCGATGAATCAGCTTTAAAGTTTTAACGCATTGCTTATAATGAAAATGTATGTGTTACATGCAACTTATAAGACACTAAAACCTATTAGAAATAATTTTTGATTAAAATGCGAAACTATTTGATGAAAATTTATAAAAAGGTTTCTAGTGTACAGCATACAAACCAATTGCTTTCATTTTTTCCTTTTACCTTTAGAATTTACATAAAAACAAAACTGGGTATCGATATTTTCACTTATGTTAAATATTGTTTACTATTACACAATTATTTCAAGTTATGCAGTGTTTTAGTAACTGCTTTCCGCAGTTTCAAGGTTTAAAATCCTCTATAACTCGAGAAAATACTTTTTTGATTTTCAAACACATGCCCAGTTTTATGACAAACACATTATAGATAATCTCCAAAATTTTGATTGAGACATATATAAAAAAAAATGCACCTAAAATATTTTAAGTTCTATTTTAAGTTCGGTATAACTTACATCTCTAAGAAGTAACTTTTACTATTTAAAATAGTATCATAAAAATTTAGTATATCTTAAGGGTATGAAATTGTGGGTCAAAAGTTGAAAACCCAAAAATAGGTTCCAAGTTTATCAATAATAAATTAATTAATGTTAAAACCTATATTATTTAATACTTTACTGAAATGGAAAATGTAGTCAGGAGTTCTTTTAATATTTTTATTAAAACATACGCATCGATAGCAATGTAATCAAAAGGAAACTAATTGCTAAAAGAAGAAAATATATCTTTCATATTTTAAGGATTCAATAAGACTTCTTTTTCAATTAGTTTGGTTTGGAGCACTGCAGTTTACTGTTTTGCTACACAAGGGCTAACGAGAATGAGATGTGTTGCTTGAAGTCGATTACGAACGGATACGAGCACTATTCCAGGAGCGTGATTTGATCCCGTGGTCTCTGGTACTGAAATGAGGCACCCTATTTATTGGGTCATCGTTCAGCGCTGTACGTTAGACACATTCATCTTATATCAATAAAATAAACAAGCTTTTATTTTGCTAACGGTATACATCAATTATACTGTTATTATTGAAACCAGCAGAACAAAATTTTACCAACTCCCAAGTTCATGACATGGTGTTTTTAAAATTTACCATTAGAAGAAAACGATATTGTAAATAAAATTGAATTTGAACCGCTCGAAAATAGCACTATAAAGAGAGACTTTACGATAATGCACCGAGATAATAAAGCACCAAATAACAATGAAATAAGTCATATATATCCAACAACCTTTAATTTAAAATATGCGATTGGGATAGAATACTATTAGCTATTTCCACTCCATAAATGTACATCTCAAAGCCTCCAGGAACTTACTGCCAACAGGATAGCCCTTCTAGACTGTATTATTAATTTCTACTTTTGAGAAATACGAATAATTTGAACTATAAGACTATTAAAAGATTTCAGTATTAAGTCATGTCTGCAATGAATCTTGATTAATTTTTCAAGTGATACAAAGTTTTAGTACTAATAATTAGGAAAAAAAGATAAAATCACTCAGAATTTTTGGGGTGGTTAAAATATTTTATTTTAGATTAGAAACATAGTCTTATATTCAAAGTTATAAGCCATGGTAGCTCAGTTGGCAAAGGTTACTATCTCATAACCGAAGGATTCCGATTGAGGTTTGAACTAGCCAAAGATCCACCGTGCTCATTAATGACGACTAGGACACGTAAAGTAGATTCATGGTCAAAGTGTCCTCCAAGTTCCCAAATCATACCTATGGGTGTGGCAGATTAAGCCTAGGGGTCTTATGTTTGGATCCTTCTTCCAAGTATCGAGTATTCTAGATTGTTTCTTTGTGTTGACCGTCGTAGGTAGTAATGTTGTCCACCTAATTGGTGCTCCCATAATTGTATGGCCAACATATATGTGCAGTTTGGTAGTGAAGAAAGCTATAAAAGTAAGTGGCCGAACGATGGCCGATTGGTTAGGGTGCTGGCCTTCGGTACCAGCAGTTCATGGGTTCAATTTCCACAGTGGCATGGATGTTCGTAGCCGTTCGGAATCGGCTTTAAGCTGTAGGTTCCGGTCTCATTAGCCCTCGTGTTGCAAAAAGTAGACCGTAGCACTCCAAACCAAACCAAACCTAAAAGTAAGTGTCCCCGCAGTATCGAGAATAATAACATTACGATTTGCATTAATGGGAAGATTAAACAGAACTTTTGAATTAACTTCATTTGAATGAAATTTATCCCTCGCCTATTTTTAAATGGTTCTACATCAAAATCAAATGATGCCTTATCAAAAATTGTGGTATGAAATATCTTTCAAAAGGTTACTATAAAATATTTTTGAAAAATAAGTTTATTTGCATTAGCCTTTAAGTTCTGAAATTCAGTAAATCATTTTTATTAAAGACATTCATGATTCTAAAAAATTATTTTGAAGTAGTAATCATCCTAGCAATAAACATTTATAAAAAATTAATGAGAACAATTGATAAAACATTAAAATGAATAAAAAATGTTTTGAATGAATATTATCTCCACTTATTTTTTTAAATGATGCTGTCTATAAAAACTTATCCCATGAAATGTCCTTCAAATGGACAGTATAAAATATTTTTATAAGGATATGTTTTTTTTTTTGCACTAGCCTTATTTCATCCTATAAAGGATAGATATATTTTATTTTTCCATGACTTATGACATTTAGTAAATCATTATTTTAAATTATATTCACCGATTCTAAAAGTTTGTGTTGAAGTAGAAATCATTTGGGAAATAAACATTTATGAAAAAATAATTCAAAAAATTGAGAAAACAATGAAATTAATGTTTAAAAAAAGTTTTGAATGAATATTATCTCCACCTATTTTCTGGAATGGTGCGACTATAAAAATTTATCCTATGAAATATCCATTAAATGGACAGTATAAAAATGTTTATACACTAGCTTTTCTAGCTAAATCTTTTTACACTGACCTTCTTTGACCTTATAAAATGTTAAAAACCACTTATGAAAAAGTAACTCCAGCATTTGGGAAAGCATTCGAGTTTTATTTTTTTAAGTGTTTTGAATGAATATTATTTTCCACCTATTTTCTGAAATGGAGCTACTATAAAAACTTATCCTATAAAATATTCTTCAAACGTACAATATACAATATATTAAAAAAATGTTTTTTGTACTACCCTTCTTTCACCCTATAAAGACTTGATTGATTTTATTTTCACAAGAATTATGAAATTTAGTAAATCATTACAATAAATTACATTCATTGACCATAAAAGTTTGTGTTGAAGTAACAATCTTTTGGGAAATAAACATTTATGAAGAAAAATAATTCTAGCTGTTGAGAAAACAATTAAAAGAATAAAAACAAACAGTCTATTGTTGAAATAAACATCGATGAGTTAGGAAAATACGTGCACTTGATAAAAGAATTAGGTAAATAAAATAAACAGAGGGTATACACTGTTGAAATAAATATTTATGAGTGAGGATAATATGCACTCTTGGGAAAGAATTAAGTAAACGAAAAACAAAAAATAATAAGTGAAAAGATCTGGGCAAAGTTCAAAGATTATTTCACGATGTTGTTAGAGACTCAACAGAATAAGAAAATACTCAAAACATTAAATCATAGATTCTTTCCGAAATGTGCCACAGAGAATGTTTGAGTTGAAATTAAAGTTGTCTAATGAAAATGAAAGTTTCAACCCTCGCGCATAATCAGGTTCATGAATTTAAGTGAGAAAAAAAGGAAGTACCCAAAACATTTTTCATTTATTTTGTTTCCAAATCTTTTCAGAGCAAAGCGTGGGTTATAAGTGTCGAAAACGTGAGAAAAGTCACCAAGCAGAAAAATTATTTTTTAGGAATTTTTTCACCTTCGCTCAATCCCATTGAGATACAGCAGAGGACAAAAAATTACATTGAGAGAAATGAATCCCTAGATGGAAAAAAAAAAGTCGCTTCATATGGAAAAATGATGAAAAAACAAAAAGTTTGTTAGAAAATTTTGTAGGAAAGAAAAGAATTTAGAACGAACAAAGAAGAACACAAGGGGAAAAAATTTGATGATGGAATGAGAAACGTACAGTGTGGTTTTCGCCATTTTAAATTTGTTCTCGCTTTAAACTGTTTGTTTCCGCCCTGCGGTTTAATTTGACGCAATTTTTAGTTCATGAAGTTTTTATTTGTTTGTACTTTTTATTTCGTTAATATTGGAAAGGTTTTTCATGTTAAAACTTCTTTTTGGGGCTTAGTTAAGACAAAAATCCCTTTACGTAAAAATATATATATATATATATATATATATATATATATATATATATATATATATATATATATCGTAGTAGCCCGTAAGCTAACAAGTTTTCTATCTCGTTTAATGTTTTATTTTTCTCATTATTAAAAGTCAAAGTCAATAAAAAGTATTAACAATTTATAGACAGTATGGCGGCCAAAACAAATTACAAAATGAACCTAGAATTTAAACTGCCCCAAAATCGAATGCATCGGAATGTAAAACCTCGAAACTGTACTTGAAATATAATTAATACTTTGTAACCAAAACCTCGATTAAATATCAGACTATTTATAAGTCTAGAATATTATTTTGTTATTAGTGTTCGGCTTTATTGCTGAACGTTTCCATGAGAATAAAAATCAGATGATTAGAAACTTGGTGCCTTCAAATCCCTTATTTAATAAGTTCTGAGCAACGGCCGATCTAATTGCTGGGTATATAAGTCTTTTTGCAATGTAGCCGAAATCGAAAGAGTTTTAAACTCTGATCATCTCTAACCAGTAAAAATTATAAAGACTCTCACCGAAGTTTATGTTAGTAGTTTAAGTGAAGAGTTATATATGTGTGTATGCAAAACAATCAGGCCACAGTATTTCAAAGCTTTTAATATGTGTTTTATGTTCAAAATTGAATTCATTGTTTATCTATGAATAAAAAGTTAATTATTCTTTTGATTTTTCAATCTATTCACCACTAATATTCAAAATTCATTAGCATTAGTAAATAATTCTTATATATTAAATCACGTAATATTATCTTGTGTTTTACTTTAAGCCATTGGGTTTCCAATGAAAATATTGTACTTTTAATTATTCATTTAGTTTGTACTTCTAAACATTAACCAGTAATTTTCTGGTTCTAA
>CM063502.1:19252272-19469772 GCA_032207245.1 Pardosa pseudoannulata
TTATTCATTTATGCGAAATAATAGAATAAGTTTATTATCAGATCATCGATTGTTACATGCGTGGCACTGCTTAAAATAGTTTTCTCTGGAGGGAAAGGGAATGTATTTAAAGCACGTCTGATTCACTTTTTAAGCTTCCTATAAACTGTCAATTATGCCGAAAGTTTAGAGGGAAGGAAATTTATGTTTCCAAAACATTCTGGTAAACTTCAATTATAAATTTATACATCAACTTGTATTTAAGACCTAATATTGTTAAAATGATTATAGTGAGGGTATCAGAAAAATGTTAAGTTTTACCGATTTCCTATAGTCTTAATTATGCAGGCTAGTAGGGAGCACCGAAATTAAAACTGTTTAACTTTTTGAATGAAGAAAGTTTCTTGTAATTGAATTCCTAAATATGCTACATACACAATTTTAAAAATACACAGTTCAGTGAAAGGTATATAAATGCTGCACCTTTTTCAATTAAAATAAAATTTTGAAATAAATGACAATCTACTGTAAAGTTAAAACCTAAGTTTGAACGTAAGCTCTTTGGTAAAGAATCCTATTTTGCATATATTTTCTAAATAAAATTAATGTTGATTTTATACGGTAAACGATTATATAATTTCTAGTTTTTTAAAGATTTCTAGTTTGCACAATTATCCTAGTTTCATAGAAAGTGCGTGATTTTGAAAATTTAAGTTCAGTAAAAGTTTATTAAAGTTACATCTTTAAAAATAATATTTTAAAAGACACATGTCTGCCGTGAAGTTAAATCTTAAATTTAATACTTTTTGTCAGTTGTAACATATGCCTATTTTATCTAGGTAAATATAATAGGCTTCATTTTTCTTAATTTTTAAAGTTTATTTTCTTTCAACGGACGTATATATTTAAAGTAGTCGGTTTTAATCAAGAAATAAAAATAAATTTTAAAATTCTAAAAAGGTGGTTTCTTCTTTCACTTCTTTTGAGGTCAAAGCTCTCTTTTCTTTAGAGTCAAATAAAAAGCGTTCATTATTATTATTATTATTATAACTTTCAGTGCAAGGAAATTTGCTTTTTGGAAATTTGAAAAACCAAGCCGCAGATATTCGTTGATCATTTTATTATGGAAGCACTATGTAGGTGACCAACTTTACTCAAAACAACTCTGGGACAACACAAACAAAGCAGGCCCATGTGGTTTAGAAGCAGGGACCAAGCAGAAGACTCTCAGACTTGTCCTGACACCTCCAGAAGTACTGTTTGAGAATTTGGAGGACATTGCAACCATGAACCTATTTTACGTGCCATGACATCAGTCTGGTTATGACATTAGTCTCTTTGTTGACTAACTTAACTTCCATGAATCGAAAGCTTTTATTCACATTTAACTTCAGACTCATCCTAAAACAAATATATTATACATTGCATTTCGAGCCAAAAAACTTTTTGTTATAGGATTTTTAATTTTGATTCATTATAAAATGAAAACTTATATTCATTTTAAAATAAATTATCCACTTTCTTTATTAGAACTCTAAATTAAAAATACTTAGAATGGCATTTCAACAAATAATAAATTTTGATCCAACTTCTTGTCATTGTCAGGGATTCTATGGAGCAAAAATTCGCTATTGAGCAACACGAACGTTTAAAAAAACTATTATGGATCAAAAATCTATTTGACATTAATGGAAAACATTGTTTTACTTCAGAGGGGTATGAAACATTTATTGAACTTTCTAAAGCAGTGTCAGTGTCAAAATCCTGATACAGTTCAAAAAGAAAATTATTATCACAAATGGCTCTGCTTTTGCTGTTACCATTAGCCACCTATATTTACGAAACTGGCTTTTCTGCATATGCCTTGATGAAAACTAAACACTTGAATGCGTTGCATGCATAGCGTGATATGAGAATGAACCTTTTTTTAATAATACAACCAAACTTTTATTCCATTGATACTTTTTATTAATGTAGTATTATACTTGTATTATTTAGTTAAAATAATTCTTGCTTCTGCATCACTTCTTTTTTTGTGTATTATCTACATTTTTGCATTACTTTACAGTATTTAGTTTTTATATTTATGTAGTATCAGTGATAAATAACAGGCTCCTAGTTTCTCTTTAAGAAATATTTATTCGGGGGTTCCGTTGCTATATCTGTGGCAAGTTTGAGTCCCACTGCTCTACTACATGACAGGTTTTTTTTCTTTTTTAATGGTGCTGGACTAGATTCCGAACCAGGCATCTCGAGAATTCAAACCCCTTAAACGTATTTCTTCCTAATAGCATTTCCGTTATCATTCATGACCCTTCGCTATCATTGAAATTTTTTCATGCTCTCAGGAATAAATACAAAATAAAAGAATTAATAATAAATATTATCCTAAAAATAATTTATCATTTAGTAAATAGTATACTTGTGAAAAGAAGCTGTTTTAGTACTTACTTCAGTGTGCCGCGGTAGCTCAGTTGTCAAAAGAATCGATCTCATAACTGAAAGATTGTGAGTTCGAAGCTCTAGCCGGACAAAGATCCACCATGTTCATTAATGGTGGCTGGGTAAAATAGGTACGTGGTAGCAATGTCCTCCAAGTTCCCAAACGATACTTCTGTAGGTGACAGGTTAATACTGAGAGGTGTCATTCTGCTTGGTCCATGCCTCTAATTACCCCTTTTATTTATTTGTGTTGTTTCCAGTATTGTTGGCCGCATATATGGTGCTCCCATAATAAAATGGACAACATATATCTACTGATTGGTATTTGTGAATGCTATAAAAGCAAGTGCCCCTGCACCGTAAATAATAAAAATAGTACTTGTTTCAAGTATTATTGTACAAATATAAACTTTCAACGAATGTTCTGAATTTATCGCTACATAACAGATTCAACCTTGGTGAAATATTTCTCTTTGGTGGACACGAAGATCTTCATCGTTGAATGATTTTTAACTTTATAAAAATATATTTTTTAAGTTAAAACTATTTGTAAAACTAGTTATATTTCCTATCCTAATTTTCAACGAAACAAAAATAAATCATACTTATGTAATCACATATAAAAGTGTACCTACAAAATAAATCAATAAAATTATATTCAAAATTGTTGCTCAAAATGTTCTTTTAAACATGAGCCTTAACAGTTACCTTAATACACTCATGTTCAAATTTATGAGAATTTTCAGATTTGGTCAATTATTTCCAGAAATCCTAGACCAATTCTAATGAAATTTGATGTGTACAAACATTGATAAAATGCAAATCAAACAACCCCTCAACAGTTATAAAACGCATGCATAATCGTACTAATACTCGCTGGGTTTGGTTTGGAGTGCTACGGTCTACTTTTTGCAACACGAGGGCTAATGAGACCGGGACCTACTGCTTAAAGCCGATTCCGAACGGCTACGAACATCCATGCCATAGTGGGATTCAAACCCACGAACTCCAGTTCCGAAGGCCAGCACCCTAACCCTTCGGCATCGTTCGGCAATACTCGTTGGAGTTAGAAGGTTTGAAACATAGTTGCAGAATAAAACAAAAAGATAGGCTAGTGGGGTGTATTCTCCCCTCTTACAGATGTACAGGCCTCACAGCGTGATTTCATACTTCAGATAAGCAGTTTATGAATTCCTATAACGGTTTTTTGCACTCATTCAGCAACGCTTTTTTAAGCCCTGGGTGGTTCTCGGAGGGGGATTACAAGTTACAATCGTTACAATTACCTCAGAGCGTCTCAGACAAACTCTATAGGGATGGGGTCTGGAGATCTACTTCTCCAATCTATCCGGTGAATAACCTCGCTTTCTAGAAATTCGTCGACCAGAAGATCTCTATGTGGTTTCTCGTTATCGTCCATTAAATTAAACTCATTAAATCCAACTGCAATCCTGAAAAGGCCTACATAAGGCTCCAAGAACTCATTCCTATACCTCACAACTGTCACAGTGCTTCCTTCGAAGACATAGAGGAGTGTGGAGCCTTCCAACAAAATGCTTTCCCAGACATCATAATGGTCTATTTTAGTGACATTGGAGGTCAGGTAGCGAATCCCTGGTTCTCTCCATATGAGCGCACTCGAGAATTAGTAGTTAGACTAAACTAGGACTCATCAGTGAAGAGAACGGTCCCCCATTTATCCATACTCCAGTGTCTATGCTCTCTGCACCATGCTAAATGTACTCTCCTGTTCAAAGAAGTGAGCTGCACCAAATAGCATGTCTCTTGAAAACAACCCCGTCTCATTAAGTCTTCTGGAAACTATCACTCTTGAAACTCCAATTCCTGTAGCCGCATAAAAATCACGAGGGAGCTCAGAAGCTACAGTACTCCTGTAACATCTCCCTACAATTCAAATGGCAATCTTCTCCTACCATCGTGGATCTCACACGATTTTACCCAGGCTTTCTCTTGATGCATCCGGTATCCTGGAGCTGTTTTCATAAATTGCCCGTAGTGCAGGATGGTAAATTGAACTCTCTACAAATCTAGACTTGAGACTGGCCTGCTTCAAGACTCCCCTCAATTCGCCACTTAATTCCACATCTAAACGTTGGTGGTTAATCATTTTTACTACTGGGAGAATTGAAACTTAACTAATTGCTGTAAATAAAAGGATTCGGTGAGCAGTGCTAACGAATGAAAAGTGTGTTTTGTCAAGCTCGCTTATAAAGACTCTTCTTCTACTGGCTTCGCCCACACACATGTATACGCTTAAGTATTCATTGTACAAGATTTGTACCTTTGCCTCGAAGCAGTGGTTTTACATTTCGTTGAGTTATTTTCGTAAAATTGGATGAAGTATGCACATTCTTAACTTTGAACATGAGTGTAGTTACTTTAATCAGCTTAGATACAGTTTTAAACTTTTTAAATTCTGTGAATGGTATTTAAAAGTTTCAACTTTTTAAATAAATAGCAGATTACTAGTTAAACTAAATTTAAACTAAGTTTATTGTAGGGCATAACATCTGCATATCTTTTCTTAGTGAAAGTATGCTTATATTAGTTACATCACATATAGCTTTCAAATTTTTAGTTTTTAAAGATTTCTGCATCGAAAAGCCACAAACGTTTAAAATTCTCTTCTTTGAGCAAAAAAATTAAAAATTAAAAAGAAATCAGAGTTAAAATTTAAATGTAAAATGGCAACTGTACTTTTCAGATCTTTTCCATGACAACGTCATTCTTCTTTAGAGTAAAATAGAAAGCATTTATTGACGGGTGATTGTAGTGTTGGACAAAAATTAAAAATTAAAAAGAAACCAGTTTCAAAATTTAAAAAGGTAACTGCATCTGTCAGATTTTTTTCTTGACAATATGACTCTTCTTAAGAGTAAAATATAAAACGTTCGTTGACGGACAACTGTAGAGTGAACCAAGAACAAAGATTTAAAGATTATTAAATTTGTCCCAGAATATTTATCGACAAACTTACAATAAATAAATACCGACAAACTAACTTTAAATTTACAAAAAAAAGATAAATTCCTATATTTTTCATGAAAAAAAATAGTTTGACGTTTGAAATTGCTGCAAAAATCAAAATAAATTGAAAAAAGACCAGCGACAAAAACTTTATATTTTAAAAAGGTAACTGCATCTTTCAACTGCATTTTGAAATTTCAACGTATTCTACTTTAAACTCATAGAAAGTATTTCTTGGTAAGTGATGGTACAGTGAGCCAAGAAAAAAATGTAAAGATTATTATATTGATCCCAAAATATTTACCTACACATTTTAGTAAATGTAAGATTTCATATGTAAAAAATCAAATATTTAGAAATCTAATAACTACTGTTGACAATTAATATTAACAATTTAAAAAAAGGAACCAGCATCAAGGTTTCTTTATTTTAATGTGGTAACTGCATTTATCAACTGTTTTAAAGGTGTGGTTTGGCTTGAAGCACTACGGTCTACTGTTTTATTTAAGAGGGATAAGGCGATTGGGAACTACTGTTTATAATCGATTACAAACGGCTACGAACATCCATGCCAGCATTTTGATTCAAACCTGCGAACACCGTTACCGAAGAGCAGTGCTCTACCATTCTGAACACAGTTCGGCCAACTGTTTAAAAGACAAAATGTGAATCATCTTTAGAGTCAACTGAAAACGTTTACTGAATGGTGACTGTAGATTGGGCTAAAAATAAAGATGTAAAGATTATTAAATTTATCTCAATATTTACATGAAAAACTTCAGAAAACTTAAATCTTACAATTTTAGCAATTAGTCATCAATAAATGCAGTGATTCCCATATTTTTTAATCTAACAATTATTTCAAAAACCATTTTTCAATTCATATTTTTAATTAAATTTCACTTTTCTGTACATAACTTTTTTACAGTGTAGCACATTTATAAGACTTCTAATAGATCAGATCTCTAGTACACAGATAGTTTTTAAAAAAATTGCTTTAAAATGAGGAAAAGTATCATTAGTCCGCATTCTTCTGTAGATCGCCATTATATAAATTGTGTTCTGATGGTCAGATATCACGTTTATGGGGGGAGGAGGTTATTATTTTAAACAAATATGAACCTAATGTTTCCAAAGCTCTTTCAATTCTACGAGTATAAATCCATCTGCATATGTCAGGATTGCAGCTTTTAAACTAATTATATATTGTAAATACTCAAATGCATTGTGATCAAGCGAAAATGACAGTAATATAAATGATTACGGGAAAGGTCATTTGAACTTTATGAAAACAGTTCGGTGTTCATTCATGCATGGTGCGCAAGATAAATGAAATTTTCTGTTACTAAAGTGTGGCAGAGAAATTTTGTTGTCAATGGAAAGTCATAATTTTCCCGTAAACTTCTAAAAATTAACCACTATAGTATAAATATAAGACTACATAATGTTCGATTGCAATTCAGGTAAAAGCCATTTTAAATTTAGATATTACGTGCTCTTTACACTATCACAGCAAAATAGTTATACGGTATTATAAAAATAACGTAGTTATTTGTTTTAATTTCGATAAAGTTTCGTCATGCAACCAATTTACATTTTACATATGTTAACTTAAATTAGTTATTCGGAGTTCAAAAAAATGAGTTTTTTTCAAAAATAAATTTAAATTTATTAAAATAATTTTACATCAGGTTCTAAACTGTTGTTGCATATTTTTTCCTACCTAGTTAGTTAAATTAGAAATAAGAAAATCCTTTTTCGTCAAGGGATTTTTATAATCCATGTAAAGCATTTTAAAAGTTAAAATTGTGTAAAAAATCAAGTGAGATGGGACAAAATCACTTTTCTGTAGCACACGATTGTGCGAAATTTTCTGATAATATGATTCAGCTAAAATACATCTTTGATGCAGAATACATAGTAACTATACTGACAGCAATGGAAAAAGTTTAGAACTTCATTTTTTAGTGAACAGCCTAAATTTTAACAATCCTAATTTTATTTGCATCAAAAGTTGCTTGATTTTGAGTAAAAAAAAAAATAAATACAGTACACTTTCGAACGTTCTTTGTTAAATTAAATAATAATTCGTGTCTCCTTATTTTTATAAAATGTGTTACTAAACATAGACCCGTTATATATTATTAGCATCATAACTACCCTAAAAACTGTTTTTGTTACTTTAAAATGGTATTTGTAATTGCCTCAAGAGTTTCTTAAATATTTTCAAATTTACTTTTCCTGCGTTTTTATTTAGTGTTGTATTTTAAATGTGTCCTGGATAATTTCAGATATTTTTAGTGTGTCGTCAACTAAAAAGGGTTGAAAAGCACTGCAATAGGTAATTACGGCTGTCAAACGTTAGTTTAGGTTAGAATGCATTCAACTGCTTTGTAGGATATCCACATTGATTTTGGTTTGATTTGAATGGAAGTCCTACCGTAAAAGTTTTTTTTCTTTTTTTCCAATACGAAGACTAATTAGATTGGAACCTACTGATTAATTCCATCTATCAGCATCTATGCCTGGAGTGGGACTAAAACTCCGGTACCAAAGATTAGCCTCCTTCTGAATCGTCCACCGTTCAGCTACTTTGCTCTATTCCTGCTAAACTGTCTTATGGCATTACGCTTTAATCTCTCATGCAGGTGTATTAATTTCTCACATTCAGCCTCTTGATTCATTTTGAAATTCTTAATTCAACGACTTGAACCTTCTGAAAAAATGTGGTCAGTGCAAATTCAGTTCCATGTTACCAAGTCCATATTATTTGATGAAGAAACATGTAAGGATATGTTGTTGAAAATGCGTGTCCATTTTTACTGTTGCACATTTTTAACTTACCACCAGTGAAGTTGAAGAAGATTTAGATTAAATTTGTCATTTTGTATAAATGACAAAGCTGTTTTGGTACCTTCTGACCTTCCATGATACAGAGTTTTAAATTTCAACCAATATCAAATGGCAGCTTTATCTTGAAAAGAAAACGAGATAAAAATTAAACATGTTTTTCAGGTAAGGTTTAAAGATATGATAAACATTGTACTTTTGCCATTTTGTGTAAATCATTTAATAGTTCCAAACACTAAAATAGTCTGAAAACTTGAAAAGTTCGTGATTTTGAAAATAAAATCAACTTAATCTGTGTTGCTATCTCAATTCCTTTAATTCATTCCGAAGTTTAATCATTTTTAGAAAATTAAGAAATAAATACCTTAATAAAACGATCTGAACTATGCTTTATAACTTTCCCGTTTTTGAGATTTTTAATAAGCGATATGATATTATAGTAGGACACTTTAAAATTATATAATAGTCAAAAGGAATAAATTCCTTTTTGGAATATTTATTACTATCAGATTTTCTTAATAATATAAAGAAACTGCCATCTATTTGTTATTTATCATATGTTTAACGTACCTTAATTGTAGTATCTAACATTTTGTAACAATTTTCTAAATTGTCAAAACCTGTAAGTGTAATTGAAAACTATAAATTTAACAGCATATGAAGAAATTCTGTAACTTGTAGGAAAATATGCGAATATTCAAATTCACAGAACATTCGATACCTATAAATTAAGTTTTTTTTTAACTGAGACATTTTAATCAGTGCTAAAATCTGTCAGCCTATATTTGTGACAGTTAAATAGTAAGACTCGGTAATTGAATTCTATTTTTAAAAAGTTTTAATTCTCTCCAATTCCGGGCTACATACTCTTCAAATATAAGAATGATACAACTGTATTTTGATAGCTAAAGGGAAAAAAGTCTATTTTCCACAAGAGTACTGATTTCTAATTTCGATGAAATTGGAAAACGTTTCGATCGTAAATAATGGTGGAACGGTGTACAATCTTTTATTTTATTGCCTTGGAGTGATCTGAAATAAATGGTAGAAATTCATTTGTATGTCTTGTTTACCTTTTTACTTCTATAAAGCACATGCACATTTTAGTCTTATAACAAAACTTAAGAATGATGGGATCAATAAGGATTTACCATTTGTTACTCGTATGACTTTAAACTCCTTAAAATTTATTCAACAGCCTTGTACAAATAGCATGGTTTAAACTGATTACATTTCATTACTCTCTGTCCTGCTTAAGTATGAGGTAAGATGACTTAGATGACTATGGGTGAAAACAGTGACAATGGGAATGGTAAGCCTAATGATACCATTCATTGTAAAAGCCTAATACACTCTTTTTTATCTTATTTAAAGTTTTAGAGTAGGTATTCTTAACTGACTCTACAAAGCACTAGGAATCTCTAGTGTTTTCCCAAGGAATTAGTGCAGGTTTCACATTAAATGAAAAAAAATTTCACTTTTATAAACTGTGAGAAATCCTTGTACTAATAATTACCCTTGTACTAATGGCTGAAAGCCATTTGTTTCTTATTGGTAACAAAATGATACAAAATCCTTACTCATAACCTTTTTTCAACGTTTTGTAAATATTTTTGACTACAACAACCGTCAGCTTGAAAGGAATAATTATTTTTAATTACGTCGTTATTACATTATTTCTAAAACAATCATACTTTTATAAAATATTTTATAAATAGTTTATATTTCTTTCTCTGCATTCCAACATTCTGATATATATATATATATATATATATATATATATATATATATATATATATATATAACGAATTCTCGTTACATTAAATTTCCAGATACAGACTTATCTACGACCGTGAGAAAAAACGGCATAAGGTGGAAATAACAAACGTGCCTTTTGTGAGCACTTGAACTGAGGTCATCTTTACCTAGTAAAAAGACGTTTTTCTCGCAGAATAGTATGCTGAATAGATGATTATTAACAGCGAGGACCATCTCAATTATTCTGTCTGAGAAATTCATTAGGATGCTGGTGAAGCATTTCCAGTGTTAGTTTTAATGGCATCCCGAAGAGAGAGTCTCACACGACAGAAATCCTCTACATTGCAAGGGAAGCAGCAATACTTTCCTACCATGTTCTCCAAAGGTTTGTCGAGAGACATCGATTAATGATCTGCGAGATTGCTCCCGAATACTGCAAACTTTCCTTGGAACCGGGCTTGCACCTGTCCGGCTAGAGTTGTACAAGCGGTTTCCTCACCACGTCATCAACCAGATCTCCGATCAGCTGAGATGGACATTTGCGGTCAGACGAAGATATAAGAAGACCGGAGTTCATGGCCCAGGGTGAAAATTTTGACCGATCGAGTCTCCTGTGAACTCATCGGCCGAGAGCATAGAGACGAGCGACTGAGAGTGTCCCCCCCCCTTTTTTTTCTCTCCAATGAATAGGAAGCTGATTAATGTAACGATCATCATTTTCATTTGTAGATATTCATCGTGTTCATCTGTCTTCATAATAACTTCAACATTGTGTTTGCAATAAAAATCTTTAGTCTGTACGTAGGCTTTAGCTACTACCAAGTTATAATTTCATTCTACTTCAACTATGTTTTAACTTCTGATTTAAAAAAGATTGCTATATTAATTATTCATGCCACAGCTGAAAATGCTGCTGACGGTTAACGACGATTTCTCGAACTTGTATTAAAGACATCTAGGTTAGCATGTAATTTAGAATAAACAAGTTTATATTTGTTTTTGAAAGTTTAATGTTTAGCAAAGCCTATAGTAGTCGTTATAGTATTATAGTAGCCTATAGTAGTTGCCTATATAGTTAATTATTTCTTTTCGACGTCCAAGAGAAGATAATCAAATCAGGACTGTTTTTGAAATTGCATTTTTTTACGCCAAAACTTAAAAACTAAATAGTACTTACAGCGCGTTTACCTAACTAAATAAACGCCAGCGATCTCATTGAAACATATCGCCCCAAAGTCACACAAAAGTAAATTTTCCCGTGCGAATTTTTTAGTTATATATTTTTGGACTTAATGGGACAAAAATGTTATTGAATGTGCTTTGTCAGATCTCAAGGAACAGAGAATTTATGCGAATCCCATAAGAGCCACATGGAACCAAACAATACAAAAATGCAGATTTAGAATTATTATTCGTGTGATAAAGGAAGCCACTGTGCTCTTGGATTGAGGCTCTTTTCTTCATTACGACGTAAAATCAATATTGCAGAATATAATTTAAAAATTATCCTAAAGATAATTTAGGATAATTTTTAAATTTATAACTCATATAAACATTTCCTCCCAAAGTTTAAAGATTAAGCCATTATTTGAAGATAGCTCTATTTAATAACAGTTGAAATATTTATATACTCTTCATTTTGAATATAAATATCATTTTCAAATTTACATTGAATAATTATAATCCTGCCTTTTTACATTCTTTATGGCGGATGAATCCTTTTATTCGGCTGTGAGGAAATTTCGGCTGTAAGTTTTTTGAAATTCGGAAAAATAAATTTTTAACTGTGCAGTGGCGCCATCTTATATCTAAAGTTTTTATCATTTTCACAATACCAGGAAAAGCTATTTCTACTTAGAAGAAGAACTTTGCTAGTTTTATCTGAATAAATAAATTTAAGAAAGAGTTTTTACTTAAAATCATACATACTTTAAGGTTTCCAGTGCCAGTTTATTATTTTTAATCAAAATTATAATTTATACAAATAATAAGAAAATTTGAATTAATTTGTGGATTAATTTAAACTTTACCCCACGTTTATTGCTAAATGATATGATTACATCTTCCTATTCTACTAATTTTATATTAATTAAATTTGTTACATGTGGAAAATGAAATGTGAATATTTTCTCTCAAATAGCGTATTATCAATTTCATCTTTATTATTTATACGGAAATCAGTTTAAAATTGTAGTTCCAGATCTCAAAATTTAAATTAATTTCAGAATGGTTAAATTAGTAATATTTTTGAACAAATAAATTTAGCCATCTAAAAATAAATAAAATCTATGTATAAATTAATGTCTGTTTTTTTTCTATTAAAAAATATTGACATTCGTTACCAAACTTTAACATCAAAATTATTACCCCGTAAAATAAATACGTTAAATGTATTTCAGA
Source organism: Pardosa pseudoannulata (assembly GCA_032207245.1). Lineage (NCBI taxonomy): Eukaryota > Metazoa > Arthropoda > Arachnida > Araneae > Lycosidae > Pardosa > Pardosa pseudoannulata. Next base: position 19,264,690 of record CM063502.1, read on the forward strand.
AATATTAGTAATCCTTTATAAACTTGTACTCATTCTTTGCTAAGTACTTAATTCATCGCACCTATATGGCGCCAAGTAAAAAAGTTCACTAACTGTTCTTCAAGCTCTTTAAATTCTCTAATAGTACATATCCTTATTCCTTAAATTCACTGGATATTTTTATTGAATAATAGAGCTTACTTATTAATAACTGTTTATCCAAATGTATGTTAAGAATGGAATTTAAAATGTCTTTAAATAAATATGTTAAATAATACTGCTAAATAAAGATGTACTAATCCTTCGAATATTTTTACAAATTCTTTTGTACTTATTGCTTGATACATTGCCTCCAGATGGCGCCAACGGAAAAATTTAACTAGATGTTTTTCAATTATAGAGAATTTAAACTATCTGTTTCTCTAGTACGTGATTATTTTTTCGACAAATTATATAAATAATTACGAATAATAGCACTAAATGAAAATTAGAGTTTACCCAAATAGATGTTAAGAAATGAATAGAAAATGTTAAAACTTCGTTCTCGTTAGTACCTGCGAAAACTTTCATTCAACATTAGTTTAAATCTAAAACACTGTTATGCAGTATACAGGGTGTCCGAAAAGGTCGTTTACAAACTTAACATGCTGGTCTGTCGTATCACGATGAACAAGATTTACATAGGAACTTTTGTCTGAAAATGCAAACTGCGACCGCTATAGTGTTATGATCACGAGTGTGGAGCAGGCAAAAAAAAAAGATATCGACAGCGGTGTTACTATGATTTTTACTACAGATGATGATTACATCACAGAAAATGCTCAAAATTGTTTCCCTTCGCCACAATGTACGTTTCACAACATCAGCGCATGGATTCACGAACCCGTTCAATTTACCCAGGAGTGTCACGGACAAGTGCTGCCGCTTCCGAGATCCTGGCGATATGATCCATGTCCGATGTTAGGGTGTCTCGTACACCATGGACTTCATGTGTCCCCACAGGTAGAAATCCAGGGGAGTCAGGTCGAGGGATCGAGGTGGTCCGCCTCTACCAATCCAGCGATTTTTTATCAATTATTGCCCTCTAGCGGTCACAGTTTGCATTTTCGAACACAAGTTCCTATATAAATCTTGTTCATCGTGATATGACAGACCAGCATGTTAAGTTTGTAAACGACCTTTTGGGACACCCTGTATATATACACTCATGTTCAAAATTAAGAGAATTTCAAATTTGGTCAATTGTTTCCAGAAAAAATAGACCAATTTTAATGAAATTTATATGTACATACATTGATACAATACAATATAAATAACCATTATCTGCATAAAACTCAGTGCCGGAACTAGGTTCTTTGGCGCCAATGGCAATAAACTGATTTGTCCCCCAAATACTACCAAATGTAAAGGAAAAAATATATATGTAAGTTTTATCCCTGTAGTATATATTCAGAATGAACTCAACTTACAGAATAAAAAATGACTAACTTTATCCCTATGTATTACATAAAGAGAAAATGTATTTATAACATTATTTTCCTAGTTTTATCTTCTGTGTAGTTCAAGTTGTTTGTGGTATCTTCTTCAATACACAGCATATATTCTGTACACGTTCCTGTACCAACGAGAAGCATAGGTGTGATTGTATCAGTTTCAGCGGGATAATAGAATGTTCACATTAACATTGTTGCTACAATCAGGTATACAAAGTTTCTCAATGCAATTACTGAATTTGTGTATGTATGTGCTCTCTAATTCTAGCTAATGAAATCCTTCTAAAATTTCGAATGAACTTTATTTTCTTTCTTTCCAACTTTATTTTCTAAAGCTTTTTCAGTATTGAAATTTGAAACTTTACACTTGTGAAATGGCTATGATTTAATGTGTATTTAAATTAGCGAAATTTGGAATGGAAGGCCGACGGAAAGGGGTAGAGTTGGATGAAGCGATAGATAAAGGGGTGGGGAAAGAGATAGGGAAAGAAATATGGTAGGGTTGGGGGAAAAGGGTAGGTGAAGGGGGACGTAAAGTGTTTAGGTTGGGGGTAGGGAGAGGGTAGGATGTGAGGAAAGGTGTCGGAGGTAATTCGAAAAATCGGATTCAGAAAAAAAATTCAATGTCCTCTTTTCCTCTGTTCTACTCTTATAATTGAAAAAAAATGAACAAGACAGTTTCAAGTTGCAATATGGTAGAGTAAATATTTTTAAATTCTTACATTTAAATAAAAAATCAAAGTCAGTAAAAAACTCAAATTATTTTCTTTTCGACTTAAAAAAATTAAAGTCTAAAAATTTTTCAAATTCCTACATAGAGTAATATAGTAGTGGTACGGTGAAAGGGGTAGGGCTATGATCAAGACCAGACTTGGAGGATTAGGTATATCACACTTCAAATGTGTCCGAAAAATCTAAGTTAGGAAAAAACTCAAATACCTTTTGTTCCTGTGTTTTATTACTATATTTAAAAAATATCTGAAGCAGTTTTAAGTTGTAATTTGGTAGAGTAAATATGTTTACATTCTGTCGTTTTTTTAAATCCGAAGTCAGAAAATATTTAAAGTACCTTTACTACTCCTAAAAAAGGAAATAAGTCCTATAAATTTTTAAATTCTTACATGAAGGACTATAGTAGGCATATTGTGAAGGAAAGGGGGGGCTACAATTAAGCCCAGACTTGGAGATATAAATATATCAAAGTTCGAATGTGTTTGAAAAATCAAAGTCCTTTTTTCGTGTGTTCTACTCTTAATCATTATTTTGATAGTTCTGTTTTATCGTCTTTTATATAGCAGTTATGAAGCAAAAAAGAAACGTGAGCCTTTTTATAGGACTTTGAACACGAGAATCAAAAGAAAAATTGTATGGCTCACTTATTAAAAAATTTAAAATTTATTCTTATTTTAAGGTTAAACCTAAGGACTCCATCTCAAACTGCAAATTAAGGCTGTATTGCTTGATTAACGATTACAGCCAATCGAAGATTAAAAGACAATACATCGAAGACGAGTTCAATTGCAAAGATCCTAATTTTGCAATTGAACTAGATAGTTAATATCCGTGAGACAACATTTACTTTAAAATTACCTCTAATTCACTATAATTAAATGCGTAGTTAATATCTGATTAGTTATAACGGTAAGGCCAGGCCTATGCTCTATTTTTTAAAACACAAAAATTGTTTTTATTAAGGACCGGTTTCACCACAGTCATTTAACGGCTAACAACGATTAATCTCTGTTTAAACGGAGACTTGCGTCCCAACATCGGTTGGCGCTATGGGTTAATCGCGGTTAGCGGCTAAACGACTTTGTTGAGATCGGCACTTAGGGCCGATCCCACCAAAGTCGTTTAACGCTATCCACGATTAATCTCGGTTTAAATGGAGAATTGCGTTCCCCCATTGGTTGGCGCCAGGTTAATCGTGGATAATCGTAGTTAGACGTTAAATGGCTTTGGTGGGATCAGCCGTTAGTGCTTTGCTATTTTATTAATTTTGATTATCTGTAAGATTTGTTGAAAAGGAGAATAAATTTGTGGCAACAAATTAGTTGTTTTGAGCTTCATACACCTCTCGACTTTTGAAATCTGTTCTCAACCTTGCAGCAATGAACTGAAAATGGTACAGAAAAGTATGAATTTGATGGCTTTAACAGTTTTAAATACATTTTAACAGTTGTGAGACGATTTAATTTGACGTTTTATTATCCAATGTTTATACGGTTTCCTGACCATCTATGGCCTTCTGTTCTTTCTGCATTCATCAGTTCGTCGAGTGCCATTCAGAGCTACGGGGTCTCTTACTGTGACACACGAGGTTTCTGATGGCCATCTATCAAACGGACATCAAAGGTAAATTCACACTAATTCTTTATAAAAAGTTGGTCAATTCTTACACTGTTTTTGCTCGACTGAGTCAATTTAAGAGGATGTTAACTTTGAAAATATCGCATTGTTTAAATTGACTCGTATTATAAACATGGCTAAAAAATTTGAAATCTAAATCTTTGATGTTTTTAAACTTATGCATATAATTTCATTTATATTGTCCCTTTATTTAACTGAGCACTATATATGGTTTTTTCGAATGTTTTACTCCAAATTCCATGCTTTCATAATTCGAAAGTTATTCTAATTAATTTGTATTGAAGGACAAGTATTAAGTTTTGTGTAGAGCTTTTTTATAATATATATGATAACACTGTGAATAAGCAAAAAGGTGCTTTATTATGTTATAAATTGATATAAAGAGAAAAACTATCAAAAAGCTTAGTTTCTCTGTATTAGTAATATTTTTATAAAATTTAAGTCTAGAAATATCTAAAAATTCATTTATAGACTTATTTAGGGAGATTTAATAGATCTGAAAGAGAATTTTAGAGCAAAAAGATTAATGCTTGGGATTTTAAAAACGTTTTACATATAAAAAAAAAAACTTGTTTCAACAGATTTTATTTTCTTGATCTGCTTTAGATTTGATCTTAAAATACAAAATGATTCCAATATTTATTGTAATACTTCGAATTAACTTGTTTTCTTTTAAAAGAGTATCATGTTCCCTTAAAATTAAACGGGTGTTAGGTGCATAAAATTTTGTGCACTCCAGCATGCCCATTGTTTTTTCTAAACTAGTTTAACTGAATAATTTGTAACTCTGTGACACCAGTGTCTATAAATGAAATATTCGTGGTGATTTGTCTTGCCTTAGTCTGTCATGCTAGTATGAAAATGATTTATTTTAATGAGCTGAATTTACTGAAACCCGAAAGTCATTATGTAAGTATGCAATGTTGTAAACGTGGCATCGGGAACATTAATTTATTGCATTTTTCTTTCTTTTTTGTGGAAGTAATTTCTTTTTTTTTAATTAAAGTTTTGATTTTTTAAATATTTTTATTTTGTGCTGAAGTGATTTCCTTAAATCCTACCAATTGATTGGAAACGTTAGCTGTATATTCCTCATGTCAATGAGGATCGCTGTCAATTCACTTTTCCCTTAATAAAAATTTAGTTTTAAATGTGTATGCATTGGAAACTTTTATAAATCTCTCCCGCTATACATAATTATGATCTTAGTTACATAATAGGCATATCGTATTTATACGACGATGCATGTTAAATGTTTGTATTCTGTAGATCAATATATAATAGGTTTTCATTTTGAATTATTTATAACGGTATAATTGGTTTTATATAGAATTTAAGTTTGTCTATTAAAAATTTAAACACTTGCTAGGATTGTATTTGTGTTATCATAAGTGATCTGAATGAATCATTGTAAATATTAACAATTTTTTTAATGATCATTAATCTATAAAACAGTCGCCATTCAAAATTTAAATAGCACTTCACAATTTGTTTTCAGAATGAAGTCGAAAATGAAAATTTTTTTAATTTTTAGCACATTAAAACTACGATCCGACAGATTTTTTTAAACTTATTTATTTTGTGTGTGTGTGTGTGTGTGTGTTTTTAAATAAATCTTTATTACAGCATGCTCCATGACAAAATAGTCACACTACATGCATCTATACAATATAACATACAACTTATACACAATACCTACATATACAATATAATTTAAAAATTTAAACAGGGAATGTCATTAACAAAACGAAGAAAAATAGAAAAACAATCGGGTCTAATTAACATCTCGAGTTCTGGAGGCCACATCAGTCCACTAATAATAACATGCTGGTACAGTTCACATCTAAAAGAGTCTAGCTGAGGACAGGATAATAAGATATGTTCCATACTTTGAGTTTCATTTCGATTACAGGAGCATTGAGGAGAATCAACATGCTTAAACCTGAATAATTTTTTTTAGAAAAATGTAGAATATTAGATTTTTCAAAATTTAACTTAACCTTGTTTTTAGAATTCCATTCCAAAATTTTTGACATGCAAAAATTTCCATGCTTTTCTAATTTGATTTCAGTCTTTGCACTAATCAATATAAGAAGGTTATCTGCGAAAGCAACTATATCCATATTTGAAGAAAAATTTAGCTTTAATAATGAGCCATAAAAAAATTGTCCAAAATCTCGGATCACAGCAAGAACCCTGGGGACAACCCATGGTGACTTCTCTCGTAATGCGTCACGAAGAAGTGGAAAGGCAAGCCGAGCGTTCTGCAAATTAGTCTCTAGCAAGCCAGTACAGGTTTCTAGGACAATTAAATTCTCGTAACTGATTCAATATCACAGGCAACCAGGCAGCATCAAAAGCAATAGCCGAAACATGATAATTTCTTTGTAGATTTTCTTTCACTATGTTAGACTTAAAAATAGCATCAGTAGTGCTTTTACCTGGTATAAAACTAAATTGATTAGAACTTAATTTATCATTTGAGTACAAAAAAAATGAATAATTCTATCTATAAGTAATTTTTCAAGTACTTTTCCACTAACTGGGAGTAAATTTATAGGTCTAAATTTTGAAGTCTCAAAAGTTGACTCTTTACCGGGTTTTGCAAACAATCGAAGACAAACGTGTTTCCACACATGTGGAAAACACCCTCTCGACAGACATGCATTATAAACTGTTGTAATAAAGCCAGGAAAATTCCTGAAAGCCTCTGAAACAATTTTGCTAGAAATACCATCTTCCCCTGGATATTTTTTTGGATTCTTACTGTTAATAACAGAATTAATTTCATCTTCAGAAAAACCTGAGTATTTTATCCTGAGTATTCATAGAATTATCTATAAGCTTTCTAACGTTCATATGATAATGTCTATCCATAGTGATATCATCTAAAGGTACAAATTTGTTAGCAAGAACATGTTTGGTCTAAATCTAAGGTATATTCACCAGTTAAAGTTTCAATTGTTGTTAAAGTTGTTTGATTTTTGTGCTTACCAGATGCTATCCTATACAAAATAGTCCAAGGTTGCGAACCCATGTCTGTACAAAAATAACTCAAAGATTGAATCTTCGCAGTCTTGAGTTTTCTGCTGTAAAGTTGTTCACACTCAAAATAATCGTTTTCCGTAAATCTCTTAAAAGTGTATTATTAAAAGCTCTTTGGTATAATCTCCTTTTTGAGTTAACCAGCTTCCTTAAGTTAATTCATTATTCCACCACGAAACTGTTCTGGGTTTTTGTCTGGAGCTCAGCTTTTTAGTTGGCATAGATTGGTTACAAGCATTTTTAATGCAACCAATATATAAAGAAACAAAATTATTAAAATCCCGTATCTCCTTAACTAAATCTTTTAACTCAATATCAAGATTTTGAATAGTAGTGTTGTAACTGTGGTTTGAAATAAAGCAAGAGTGTATGAATTCCGATTGCAAAGCCGCATGAAATAAGGACCAATTTGCTTTTTTATAGTTATAATTAATCGATGCATATCAGTATCAGGAGATAAATTACGATTTTTTTTTTTTTTTTTTTTTTTTTTTTTTTTTTTTTTTTTTTTTTTTTTTTTTTTTGTGTGTGTGTGTGTGTGTGTGTGTGTGTGTGTGTGTGTGTGTGTGTGTGTGTGTGTGTGTGTGTGTGTGTGTGTGTGTGTGTGTGTGTGTGTGTGTGTGTGTGTGTGTGTGTGTGTGTGTGTGTGTGTGTGTGTGTGTGTGTGTGTGTGTGTGTGTGTGTGTGTGTGTGTGTGTGTGTGTGTGTGTGTGTGTGTGTGTGTGTGTGTGTGTGTGTGTGTGTGTGTGTGTGTGTGTGTGTGTGTGTGTGTGTGTGTGTGTGTGTGTGTGTGTGTGTGTGTGTGTGTGTGTGTGTGTGTGTGTGTGTGTGTGTGTGTGTGTGTGTGTGTGTGTGTGTGTGTGTGTGTGTGTGTGTGTGTGTGTGTGTGTGTGTGTGTGTGTGTGTGTGTGTGTGTGTGTGTGTGTGTGTGTGTGTGTGTGTGTGTGTGTGTGTGTGTGTGTGTGTGTGTGTGTGTGTGTGTGTGTGTGTGTGTGTGTGTGTGTGTGTGTGTGTGTGTGTGTGTGTGTGTGTGTGTGTGTGTGTGTGTGTGTGTGTGTGTGTGTGTGTGTGTGTGTGTGTGTGTGTGTGTGTGTGTGTGTGTGTGTGTGTGTGTGTGTGTGTGTGTGTGTGTGTGTGTGTGTGTGTGTGTGTGTGTGTGTGTGTGTGTGTGTGTGTGTGTGTGTGTGTGTGTGTGTGTGTGTGTGTGTGTGTGTGTGTGTGTGTGTGTGTGAGAGAGAGAGAGAGAGAGAGAGAGAGAGAGAGAGAGAGAGAGAGAGAGAGAAATATCATTATTCAATTACCTTAACCTATTTGAATACTGGTATTCGTACTTTGAAATAATATATATATTTTTATTATTAATGATATCCGATGATAGTGACCTCTTTGTTTGTTGTATGATTTTCAGAACTGATTGGCCATCTGAAAGCTTTCATATCTTTAACATGTGTGGATCAAAATGTTTCTTGTAACAAATTCTAACTTAGATAACTTTCAAGAGTATTTCACTTGTTGGAATTATCCTAAAGGTTTTTTATATATTTAGAAATTTCATGTTATTTAGTGGTTAGCATATTGTACTCAGCTTCGATTCACGTGTAAGGTTTCGGTGTATTTTTGAGGAGAGCAAAAATTCATCCAAGTCTCAAAAATGTTGGGCTTGGCTTTTTAAAGATAATGTTGATCGTTCGCATAAAATGATTACCAAAATATGCAACTTTGTAGAGGACAATGTTAAAAAGGCTCTAAATTGCAAATAAAGTTTTATACCTTTTTAGCGACTATTATTTTATTACTTTTTTTCCACTGCAGCTGACAAAGCAGACAGATATTTCAATGCCAAACATGGCTGGAACCGGCAAACATGTATAGATTAAGAAATGACCCTCAAGCTTGCCCTGCCTACTCCAGAGGATATCGAAACCCCGAACTTATTTTACATACCATTAATAAATTGGGATCGTTTCCACTGACTAACAATACTCCGGTTCTGAGATCGGAAAAAATTCCACATTGCTTAGTTACCCCACTAAGGGTCGGTCTCACCAAAGCCATTGAATGGCTAACCGCGATTAACCCATGGCGCCAACAAATTGTGAGACGCAATTCTCCATTTAAACAGAGATTAATCATGGTTAGCCGTTAAACAACTTTGGTGAGACCGACCCTAAGTGTAATCGTTTCTACAAATTGTTTAACATAAGACTGATAGATGGCGTTGTTATCCGATTTGTTTTCGACAGCCAGGGGGCTTTTAACATCGAAAAACTATAAAAGAATCTACATCCGGGAGGGTTGGGATTGGTCTTTACCGTAATTTAAAAATGATTTTCGTAACGTTTCGTCATTTTTTTTTATAGGTGGCGCTCTTATGAACTTTCTTGGTGGCCGCTAGAGGGCTTTTGACGAAAAAATGTATAAAAGTGACTACACTAGCAAGGGCGGGTGGGTTGGGAACTTTTACTGGTTTCCTCACCGTGGTTTAAAAATGCCTGTTACAAGACACTTCAATCAAATTCCTTTTCGTAACACTGGTAGATGGCGCTCTTATCAATTTTCTTGGTAGCCGCTAGGGGGCTTTTGGTGAAGAAAATGTATAAAAGTAACTACACCTGCAAGGGTGGGCGGGTTGGGAACTCTTCTGTTGTTACCTATCTTCCTGTGATATAATCGTTCCCAGAATCTTTAGCTTGACCGATAGGTGGTGCTGTTTCGGGATTTTCGATGGCCGCTAGAGGGCTTGTGACACCGAAAAACTATAAAAGAAACTGCATCTAGAAGGGAGGGCGGGTTGGGAACTTGCTTCGTACCCAGTTGCTTCAGCTCTCTAGTTTCATTCTGGCTTACAATGTTGTAATACTGACCACAATGGGTTTGACTAAGATAGGAGCCACTTCCTCCCTCTCGAGAGGGTGAACGATTTAACGGTCATTTTAGAAATCAGGAAAGGATACACATGCAATGAAGTATGTATTAAAAGTAAACATTTCCAGAGATAAAAGACAATTCTTGATTTCTAGGTTTACAATCAGAATATAAGAATTAGAAAAAGAAGGTTAATAATATGGCACATAATCTTCATTTTACACACTATGATGGCCTTTAGCGGGTTCGAATCCTGCTTCTAGAATGGAAAACCTTTTGGAGTCTTTTCAGCCCAAAGGTAGGCAGTAGAGCTCCAAACCGGAGTAGTTATTCGCTGCGGTAGCTATGGGTCTTTTTCCTGGTCCCTACTTCTAAACTATGAGAACCCACTTGAGCATAAAACGTGCTTTCAGCTTTGAGGTACTCGCTAAAATGAAGGCGCACCTCTTCACCATAATAAGAGTAGCCTATGGCTCAGCTGTGCTTGGTTTGACCAAGGGGCATTAGAAACAACAACAACAGTAATTCGAAAAAAGCCACCGATTAACATTAGGAAAATAAGGAACCAAATTTCAAGGAACAAGAAGAAATAGGAAAGCTACAGTCTACTGTTTTGCTACACGAGAGCTATTGCCTTTAGAAAAGGAGGGAACAAGAAGTAGACATCACATACTTTATTTAAAAAGGTTTTTAAATTACCAAAATTTCGAGGCATTTTCTTAATCGTAGTAATTTTTATTTTTTAGGGAGTTAAAATGAAGAGCATTTCCTATTGATATAGAAACTTTTCCACAAATCAGTTTTGGTGATACCGAAGCTGATAAAAAGTTTTCAAATATTCCCAAGTATATCTTAAGTTTGTAAAATGACTCGTAATAAAAAGTGGACGTAAAAATGATTTAGTTTAGAGATCAGGTTTAATATATTTCTTACCTTTCGAAGCATAGAAAGCGATCCAACCGAAAAGAGATTTGTTAGATATGTGCATTTGGAGCAGACACATATACTAATAAATCTCCATTGGGTACAATAGGACGGGAACATTATTTCAATTACAACACATTCAATAAAAATTATGTTTATAAAAAATTTAACGGTTTATTCACTCATTAATAAAATACAGACGATAGAAAAAATTCAACATATAAATAGTAATAAATGGTTTCTAAATAAAGTTCTGTAGGAAGAAAAAAAAGAACTTCATATCAGATTTATATAAAAGGAAAAGAAGAATTCTAACTTTTTAATGTTAGTTCATGAAATTAACAAATAACCACAAATTTTTAAATGTATAAAAAAACTTTTAGGGTTGTCTCAACGAAGGAAATACACTCGAAAACTACTGAAATTTGTATTTTAAAAAATAATGACCATTTGTTAAGGATATGGAAGGATATCCAATCAGTTCTAAAAATCGTTAAGTAAATAGATGATTAGTAACAAATAAAAATATATTTCAAAATAACGATACAGTGGATTAAATTAGTTTAGGAAATTTAATGATCCTTAATATTTCTACAATTACCTATTTACAAAAGCGTAAGAAGTTACCCAAGTAATAAGAAATCCCCAAATAAAATTTTATATGAAGAAATTTTTTTAATTGTTCATTTCCTTATTTATAACTAAATTCTATCTGTATAAATAGGATGCTTTATTATCACTGTCATCTGATTAGCAAAAAATTGATCAAAGAGTTAACTAGATCTGTTAGATAGTAATTTTAACATGCTGTCATAACTTACACGGTTCTTAAAAATTTTGAATTGATAATGTGCTGAAAAAAAATCTGAAATGCTCTTCCAGTTTTGAATGACTACTGGTTTATAGATTAATGTTCATTTAAAAATGACTAAAATGCAACGATACTTATTTAAATCACGTTTGTTAACATTAAAACACAATTTGTCTTTAATCTTTTAATATACAAAAAAAAATCTATTAAAAGCATTTATACTCGCATAAATATTTAAATTAAAAATAAAATGCATTAATATATACTTTTCTATAAAATACAAACATTTAACCTTGTAATAAAACTAGAATGAATACGTAAAGCAATTTAATATGCAATTGTTCAAGTAAACCCGTTTGAAAAACAGCAAAATGGACCTAAACACCATTCAATTTTAAAAGGGCATGACAATAGTTTAAAAGAAAACCATTATTACAGTAAATATTGGAATTGTTTTGTAATTTAAAGCAGTTTAGTAAAATAAAGTCTAATCAAGTCATTTAAATTTTTTTAAACCTGTAAAAGGCTTTTATAATCTTTAGATCTCAAGTCTACTACAAATATGTTCTATAAATGCTTTCTAAGTAAATATGTGCAGGAATTCTTAGCTATCTCTAGAATTATATTTCATAAAAAAAAACACAGTTAAATACAATACATTTTGACAGTATATTTAATATAATGTGTATAACCAAATAACGAATCAACTTTTTACATACACCATTTACAGTTTTATCTTACACATGGCAGAAAATTCATATACATAATTTAAAGCTTGCATGTTTAACACAAAATAAGACTTGAACACCGTTTGTAATTCATAGAATTTGAAAGAAGGCAAAACACGGGATATATACATTTGCAGTTTTCATTTGGTAAGAAATGATATAAATTATATTATATGCACGAGAAGCTTCAAAAATAATGAAAATACAGACATACTTTTTTTTCAGACATGTTTGTAAATGTGAGAACGCTGTGACCCAGTTGAAACAATTAGATAGTCTTAAGGTTAAAGCCTCCTTCAGCTGACTTCATCGTGATAAATTAATTGTAAAACAGTATAAGAATTCACAAACTTCACGAAAAGAATTATTTACCTGAAGTATCCGTCTGATAGTTGCTCATTGAAAACGTCGTGGTTAGAACCCCGTAGCTATGACTTAGAATGCGCTACCGACACTCGACGATCTAATAAGTGATTGGTGCAGAAAAGTCATGACGCCATAGACTATCCAGAAGCACTCACTCATTCAACCACTAAAAAAATTAAACATCAAATTTAGGCCCGGTCTCACCAAAGTTGTTTAACGGCTAACCGCGATTAACCCATGGCACCAACCAATAGTGAGATGCAGTTCTCCGTTTAAACAGAGATTAAGCGCGGTTAGAGTTAAACGACTTTGGTGAAACCGGTCCTTAATGTTTTTCATACGTTCATGACACAAAATTTATATTTTTCCGTATAATTTCCAGTTCCTGCTGAGAAAATATTTTACAAGACGAGAAGTGTGGCAATAAATGAGTTCTTTAGAGCTTGCACACAAATATATTCTCTTTTTTAACAAAATTTATAGATAAATAATATCAGCAAAAAGGAAAGCACTTCATGAAAACCATTTTCATTTTATGAAAAATAGAACAAAGGTTTGATCATATAGAGATTAATTACTCATTTAATTATAGATGATTAGAGGTAATCTTAAAATGAATGTTAAAGTCTCACGGAGTTGAATTACATAGCGCTTAATCTACGGTTATTTTTAACCAACTCTTATGCATCCAAGGCTGCTGCTCACAAGGACTCTAAATGATTTAAATAGTCTATTTTTTCGACTGGCTACATCATTATGACGAAAATCATCTCCAGAGTAGCAAAATCTTCCATCTTCGACATAACCCAACTTGCCTAAATGCAGTTCTAGTGACGTCATTAGATAATCTAGTGGTGTAGATGATCGCTGTGTGTAGCAGCATCGGGCTTACTCTGGACGTTGCGAGTCGGTTCAAACGTTCGTTGTGACATCACTTTGACGTCAATTATGCGAGCAAGCGATCAAGCTGACGTCAAAGTGACGTGACAACGAACTTGCGAACCAACTCGCAACGTCCAGAGAAAACCCCCATATGATTTGTCACAAGCACTTTTTTATTTAAGAAGAGATACCATAATTAGGATAAAAATAAATTTAGACTATTTTGAGTGCAGCCATTCTAGCGTTTATAGTTCTCTATCCTTAATTTAGTTAAAATTAGTCTGGTAAATACAGAAGTGTAAATAAAATATGACCTATTACAAGTCAAATTTAAACGTGGTAAAAACATAGAACGTAAAATAAGACATGATGTGATTTCAAATATGTTTTTTAAGATACAATGAAATTATGTTTAGCATTGCTGATCCATTTTATGACGTATTTATGTATGTATTCAAAACTATGGAGATGTGTATAAAACTTATGTATGTATGTATGTATGTGTGTAATGAATACTTTTTATAAAACTGAAAGTTCACTGTACTTTGGATTAAGACTTTGGATTCTTCCTGAAAGCAAATTCTGGCTATGTCCCTGGTAGATTCAATTCATAAAATGATCCCTTTCATGTTTTTTCATAAAAATCAAACTTCTTTTTATAGTCTCTTCCAATTAATATATTTTGTCTCGCTATTTTACAATAATAAACTTTTCCTTTTATTACAATTTCTCCAAAAGTCGTTCAACTACAACTCTCTTTCAAAACATTGGCTTTGACTGGAAAATTATTAACTATTAATTATTATTTTTTTATGAAATGGAAAAAATCATTGACAATAATGCGATTTTACGCAGTAGGGCACATCTAAACTTATTGCAATTCTGGCTTTAGTTTCAAATGAAAGGGCAATTTATTGTTTGTCTATTGGCTGTTATAAACATGAAAATGAATGGGAAGGGCATTATAGTAGTTCATGACGTTGCGACAAATTTCTCTATTGAAGCATTTGTAAATGTTTGCTTTCGTTTTAATTATTAAATGATATAATTTTTTGTAACTTGTGTAAAAACTTGCATTAAAGACTATTTGCTTCCTTCGGAGACACTTTATAGTAATCATATAGTTTTCATGCAACAAAGCACTAAAATTTTCTGAATCACCGAACTAATCTATATCATTTATTAAATGTAATAAAGAATCTTCGTTCTTCAAACATGACCATGGGAGTTGGTGTGGATCGAGTCCCAAAGCAGCATTTTCATTCATATCAAGAAAAAAATTAGTCGCAGATGCGAGTAATTCTAGATACAAGTCCCAACAGGAAAGGATTCAGTTTGCAAGTCAAGACACCACTGTATTTAAAATATCATCAATGAATAAATTAACGCCATTTGTACCTATTGTTGCAAATAGTGCATGAATTCTTTCTTTCCCAAAAATGTCCAGCAAGTGCTCCTGTAACATCATTCATCCTTCTCGTCCTTTTGGAAACACTATTAAATAGCCCTTCCAACAATTACAAATAATGTGTGTAAATGGGGTATGTCGTTTCTCATAGTTGGGAAGAAAGAGCTAATGATGCGCATTAAAGAAAAAGAAATCCTTTCCAAACATGACAATGGATGTGGTTGGAGCGGAAGGAGATACGCACAGCTGTTACCATTGCATTCACACATTTTTAGTGTGCGGGATATTGCATTATTTGCAAATATCTGGTTCAAATTCTCTGTTAATATTCAATATTCGGTTAGTTTATCCATTTTTCCATTTTATTAAGAATTTTTTTATTTATTACGAACTAGTGTAAACAGTTAAGATGACACTTAGTGATATTGTTTCAAATGTAAAGAAATTAAATTTTCAACACGGTTTTTAGAAACAATGAATTTCAAAAATATAACTGATGACAGTGTTCTGCAATTTATTACACAAAGCAACTTATGGACTACATTTTCGGAGGTCTACAAACTGTTGCTATTCTGATGATCACAGCTGAAGCTGAAAGTTGTTTTTAAAGATATTTTAAAGAGACACTACAATACTAAGACAGACTTAGAGCTCGAGACATATTCGCAACTGAAAAGAAAACATAAGTGTCATATCTAAATTTAACGAGTAAAAAGTACTCGGTGTGTTTGCATCGAAGAAAGACTGATGAATAGATTTAATTTACAAATATTGCACTTACATTTATCAAAAAGTGCAGTTTCAGTTAAGAGAAAAGGGACTTTATATTGAGTAAAAGTGCAAATTTTTGTACATCGTACAAAAGCTTTTTATAAGTAAATCATATATTATTTGTAAAAATGGGAAAATTTGACATAAAGTAACTTAAATAATAATCAGGTTATCAAGCATCCACGTGTTCCCCCATTTCCCAAAAGGAAAAAATTTGTTTTGAAAAAATATAGGGCTCAAAGTAAATGCATTCGGAAAAAAGAAAAAAAAAAAAAGTAGACCTCATCAAAAATTAAAAAAAAAAATAATGCGTGGCACCCAATCAAAATCATATAACATAATTATTATTAACTATTCTGTAGTCAAGTTCACCGATATGTGTACATGTTTTTCGTTCACCATAAAATCTATCATCCTATTGGTTTTATAACATACCATATTAAAAAATGAAATGTTACAGTATTTTTACCAATGAGAACTTGTTTACAATTTATTTTCGTTGCTTTTTTTAACTTGTAAAAACACAAATGTATTTTAACTAGTAAATTATTTCCTATCTTCATATTTAATTTTCCAAATTTGTTTTTTGATCCTCCGTTTCAATGATACACTTACCGTCACTGCTTATAAAGGTAAATTAAATCAGTGTATTTTAATAAAAAATTACCTTTATTAATATTTTTGTTATTCGTCACAGTTAAGTTTTCTTTCGTTCGTTTATACACTTAGATATTTATTCCAGTACTATATAATTTTTTTCCAACAACAGATTCTATCGACAACGAAAAAATTAGATATCTGGTGCTGCCATCTGTTGATGATAGCTGAAAATTTTAACTTGTTGAAATAGATTCATAAAGTTCTACGTTTATAGAATTCTATTATTCTGAGAATTCCTTTAAGCATAAAGTTCTTAAATAAATATCACGCATTTTTAAAAGAGTTCTGTTTTAGTTCCACTTCCGATTCCTATACTAAAATATGATAAATATCAGCGTTTTGAACACAACAGTTTTGCTGTAGCTGTAAAAGTAACTAATGTTTATGATAATTCAAAACCAGAAAAAAAGGAACCAGAAGAACTTATGGATGGTAGAAAAAACAAATTCTAATATATTACAATGAAAAATTCATTGGCATTAAAAGGAAAAAAGAATGATCTAAAGCAAGGATGCATTGTTTGAAAGAAGGGGAATCCATTGAATTTGGACCTTCATCAAAATATTTTCAGTGTATATATTGTAAGGTTTTTTTAAACTTATTAAAATTTGTATAGATTGTTAGTTTCCACTTCAACAGTTGAAAGATAGTTTTCAACTATGAATAGAGTAAAAACATTTTCTTTATTCTCTAGGTCAATTTTACTGCATCTTCGCAGTAGAATTGACCACAGTAAGTTGACAAATTTAGAAGTACTTTCGGTGCATATAGGCATGACAAATCTCTCAATTTGGGGACATTTCGAGTTCTCGAGCAGTCGTGGTGTTTTGGGAAACAAAATTTTAAAAAATCTAAATTTGTTGACTGTCTCCGAATTTCGAGGACGTATGGTGACCTTAAAGACAGGAAAAGTTGGTGTTGAAGGAGGCCTAAAAGAGGTAACCAAACAAACGAGCATCTTAGGTGATGATGAGTGAAACCCACATCTGTCAGTATCCGCATCCTGATGACCTGCCCATGAATCGCCAATGAATGTTCAATTTGGGAACATTTCGAGTTCTCGAGCAGTCACTGTGTTTTGGGAAACAAAATTTTAAAAAATCTAAATTTGTTGACTGTCTCCGAATTTCGAGGACGTATGGTGACCTTAAAGACAGGAAAAGTTGGTGTTGAAGGAGGCCTAAAAGAGGTAACCAAACAAACGAGCATCTTAGGTGATGATGAGTGAAATCCACCTCTGTCAGTATCCGCATCTTGATGCCTGCATGAATCGCCAATGAATCTCTCAATTTGGGGACATTTCGAGTTCTCGAGCAGTCGTGGTGTTTTGGGAAACAAAATTTTAAAAAATCTAAATTTGTTGACTGTCTCCGAATTTCGAGGACGTATGGTGACCTTAAAGACAGGAAAAGTTGGTGTTGAAGGAGGCCTAAAAGAGGTAACCAAACAAACGAGCATCTTAGGTGATGATGAGTGAAACCCACATCTGTCAGTATCCGCATCCTGATGACCTGCCCATGAATCGACAATGAATGAGAGGTACCCAGAACAAGATTCCCAAACTGATCCATCCATGAGCTAGTGTATGCCTTTTAATTCTTTACACAACACTTAGGAACATCTTATAAGAATACCTGTTTTAAAACATTAAGTGTAAATATGTGTAGATAGAAAATTAAAGCATTCATTCAAAAAGTAACTTAGTATTTTATTATATCTTCTGTATGTGTCTTTTATCAAGTGATAGTATGTTAGGAGCAACAACTAATAGAAACTGGTATTACAGCTATTGAAATCTGTTTATTACGAGGGCCTGCCAAAAAAGAACACATGAATAATTAATTTTGTGCATGTGCCTTGTAAAAACTACCGCTAACAGTCTTTAAGTCCTGTACTTTCAATAAAATTTATTTTATTGAAAGTACAAGGAATAGCAGGAAAAATATACCTATTTTAGAACTCAGTTATATAGGATAAACAGGAGCTAGTTATTATAAAAAAATTTAATACTTTTTTAAAGAAACCATTAGAAAATTTTTCGCCATGTGAAGTTTAAAATATGCTTTAGTTGCCAAAAATTTTAAACTTATTTTTAAAAGCAATTAAATTAACGATAATTCAAGTTATTAGAAACTATGTAAATCCATCTGCACTGTAACAACTTGGTATGGGCCATGATGTTAGAGCAGATTGGATAATTTGTTATATATATATATATATATATATATATATATATATATATATATATATATATATATATATATATATATATATAACAACCTTTAACAAATCAACTTTAACTTTTAAGAATAAATACAACTTTAACACCGTGTGTTTTTATTATATCATTATTTTGGAATTTCTGTTAAAAAAGTCTATAAAGTTTAGAATTCACATATTCACTTAATTTTATAAGCTAGTCTGATGAATTATAATAATTATTGTTCGAATTATACTTTCTACAGATATATAGTATGTCATGCTTAGAAGAATGGGCGTCAGCACATTTGAAATAATAACAACGTTGAAGCTATATTATGATTGATCTGGATTTTGAGCATGGTGTATTACATATTCTACGCAGAAAAAAGTTCTCGTCATGTTCGTGATAAGAAGCTTGTTTAGAAGACTATTTCCTTGATTTATGTCTCTTAGAGGTTCTTACCTCTTTTCACTATGAGAAATATTTCCTTTTGATTAAATTTAATCTGCATGTTTTCTTTTAATTACAACAATTATAAAATATATTTCAGTAATAATCATATGCAACTACAGATTAATGAAACTTTAATACTAAAATTAAATTTAGGTTCACCGTTTGATGCGGATTGTACGATCAAATTGGATTGTTTTAGAGAGCAAAACAACAACAATCTACCAATCAGCCTTTTAAATTTCTCTGTGAAAGAAACATTCATTTTTTGTGTATGTTACAGATTTGTAACACGTTCACGTAAAGAGTTAATAATCTCAAACTTCAAAGGTTCTTCAATTATTCAGTCTGATATCTATGTGCAGTTAAAATAAGAAATTATAAGGAAACATGTTCCATTGCTAAGTACTAAAGGAACAGCACTTCCTAAAATAAGTAAAAATACGTCAAAAATCTTAATCTCATGTTGCCATTTTACTAGCCCAGTATATTTACATTCGGAAAGAAACTATTGAAGAAACAATGAAAGTTAGCTACATTAATTAATTGTATATATTTAAAAGTTAATAAATTATTAATTTGTTAACATTCGTACTGTACCGAGGTACTTTTCCACGATGGTCAGTACGTGCATGTACAGCTGTGGAAGAAATTTCCAAGAAGAATTTAGGACTTCGATTGTTGACTTCGAGTTTTAGGGACCACTGCGGAAGAGTTATAGATAACGGAATGGCACCAACGTAACGGTCAAGCTCGCACAGAGATGTAACCGTGAGTTATGGGGACAGGGTCTAAAAGGGATGTCAGCTTTCACAAAAGGGGCTATTTTGATGAGCCCACCTGCATTCCCGAAGGGGGTACAGATGTGGGAAAATTCATCAACAAGCGATTGGCAAATAAGAAAAAGGGGCGTTAAAACCGAGGTGAGGAGTTGGGAAAGAGAGTGAAAAAAAAAGGAGTCGAAGTCGAGATTGAAGAGTTGCTGGACATCCAGAGAGCTCGGACCAGCAATCGAGTCCCGAAACCCGTATGCCACCATAGACGCACAGCAAAATAACGGCCGCTACGCCAGTACCGATGCCGTTTACATCCTGGTGAAAGGCCGAGCCTTCTCCCCTGTAATATCCGGAGGTAAATGGATTTAACATATTTATGACGATTATTTAGTCCTCAGTTAGTAATTTCATATTTTGATTAAGGAATAACGTATAACAAAAGAGAATTGTAATAATTATTGTGTAATGATAAATATAAAATCTATATAATTGCTGGTTATGTTATATGATGATGAAGTAGTATATCAATTTGTAAATAGTGTACAGAATAAATGTCTTAATCCAAATATAAGGTATTATATTTTTACTGTGTTTCCCCTCTGTAAACGAACACTGGTGTTAGTGTTGTAAGTACATTACAACACGTACATAAGTGTGATAATCATAAACTTTAGCTTAAGATTTTGCTTATCAAATCGAATCCGTAACTTAATGATATTTGAAATTTCTATGGAAACATTTGACGTATTATCTATATATTATTGTTTTATTTTATGCATTTTATTTACATTTTATTGTTACTCTCAAAGAATCTTATATGATGTCTACGTATCATTTTTCAAACAATAAAAAATCTTTCTCTTCCAAAGAATTTCAGCCTTGCATTTAAAGCTACGCTGAAAAATTTTCATTAAAGTGTCGCAGGACTATTAAATTTATATAAAAAAATTAATTTTTTAATACATTAATTTCAAACAGTTTTGCACATTTTGATAGGATTAGTTTTGCCGTATCTCAAGTAGATCTAAGTTACAGCTAATTAAATGATTTGCATCTGCGTCATATTTGTACTTTAAGTACACACGTGACACAACTTAGAAATACTTCTCGCATTCATATCATTTTAGTTTGTGAACGTGATATATAAATGGCTTCGTGAAATTTTGTGTATTGCTTTTGCGCGTTACTTATTGACACACTTTCGTATTTCTATACTTTGAATTTTTAACATTAAAAATTTAAGCTATTTTCTTACTTTTAAATTTTCAAGCATAAATATATATACATTTTTAATGATGTATGAAAATATAGTATTATCGATTATTTTTCTGAACGAAATTGTAATGGATATGTAAAAAATTTTCTGATATCTGGAGTGCAATACTATTTATAATTTTTGAATTCCAACACAGAATAAAAAAAACATGTTATTATAATGAAATTTACTTTTCTCTATTGTTCGCTTGAAGCTAATATGAGGCTGTTAATTGAAACATTAAAAGTAGTTTTAAATAAGTTTTCAAGGAACTTTTACTTTCAGTGATATTTTTTAGATATGTACGCCTCATAAAGGGGCTTTAGATGTTAATTGAAATCTGAATAACTATTGGTAACTCAAGATTGGAAAGCTGGTATCTCAAGATTTGTAGAAGAAATGAATACAGAAATAAAACGTGTTTTATTTTTGTTTCTCTAAGAGTATTTTTGTTGTTGTTGTTGTTGTTGACTTATGACACTTGGTCAAACCAAGGATGATTGAGCTAGAGGCTACTCGTATTAAAGCCGAGGGGTGCGTCTTTCGTTTTAAGGAGCATCTCAAAGGTGAAATTACGACTTATGCTCAACTTATGTGTGTGTGTAATGATATTTTTATCCTAAAAATTAACCAACGTCATTATGTCAATCTTGAATTAATTTTCTGATGATTCTATCCTTTTCTGGCATCCTTGGTGAATATCTTTGTTTTCCCAGTTCATTTGGCGACCTCGCTCTTCCAAGCTTTCGGTTTCGTAAGTAATTGAAAATATCTCACGACGTTTAAACTACGTCATTGGAGTCATCTCCGTGACATGTAATTAAACTCTGTTTGGTTGGCCTAGAAAACTATTTACCTGAGATGTACATGTTTGGCAGACAGACTTCCGTCAGAGAGTTGCCTCAATAAACTCCGTGCTTTTCGATTCCAAAATGTCTTTGTGCAATGATGTTTTCCACTCGACTGATGTTTTCACAATGACTGCATGCTGAGTCAAGATGGATTGCCTTCCCTTTGTGATGAGACAAAAATCTCATTATATATATATATATACACATTATTATATTCTTCCAAAATTTTATATACTTCAAAATTACCTTCATGCATGTTCTAGTTTTCTTAATCTTAACTCCTCCCCCCCCTAAAAAAAATCTAGGATATATATCTAGAACTGAGATTGGTATTCACTATCCAGAAGTAAATTTGAAAAATAATTTGCCACTTGTGAGCCTTCTTTCCCTTCTGTAACCCAGCTGTTTATTCTCCCAGGAAAAACTGAAGATCTTTACAATTTTAATTCCGTTGTTTCCAGTTTCACCAAATTGTATTAACACGTATTAAAATAAATGCTGATCAAAAACTCTTTCTCATGAGAAGTCCTCCGCGTGATTTTTCTCTCTTTGGGACGGTCTTTCCCCAGATCAAATAGTAATATCTTCTTTGTGTAAGACATCCTTAACTTCTAACACCATTCATCTTAAAGAAAATATACTTAAGATGAGTGAGTACTTCGGCTGAAAGAGAACTTTTCTCGGCACTATGACTGCATGTGAGTTATATTGCCTAGTAATCCCTTGCAATGAAAAGCATGGAATATCTCTCCCATGTAATCGTTGAAGAATGTTTTTATAGGCTACAAATTCATACAAGCAATACCTCCCCCTCTTCTTTTTGGGTTGAACAGGCTGGATGTAACATAACATTTCAAGTATAACAATTATTGACTTAGTTTTCATATACTTGAGCGGATGGGATAACATAATACCTTTATTAAAATATCAAATATGAGTTATTGGTCAAACAGAAAATTGGTGAAATGATAAAGAAAGAGGAAGACAAATCACGAGAACAACTAATACTTTATTTTCTATTTATACAAGAACTGATTTCAATCACAATCTAGATTTTTCTGCTGAATAGTGGGCAAATAAGAGGGATGCAAGGAGTGAAAAGCCTCTTCCATATTCGACTTCGTGGTTGGAAATCAACAGTGAATTGGTGAGAATTCTTTCCATCAAACGGAAACAGTGGAAAGATTGGTCTATTTGCATCAACCCCAAATCAAATTCAAATAAGTCCGACAAACCAGAAGAAACATTAACTGGGGATAAATTCATTTCTTGTGCACTAACATACAGAGATAACAAACAGATTGGTTCTCACATAACAGACTTTATTAGAGATAATTTATTTGTCAGACCCATGACTCATAAAACAAACCTAAAACAGAAAGGTTCATCACAATTTATATTATGCCTATGAAGATGAAGTGTCATAAAGTGTTATTTAAGTCCATTTTACAAATATGCTTTTATCTAAACAACAACATTGAATGGAGTGACTGTTATATTCATGTACAACGGGTCAGTGAAGAGATGCTTCAATATTTCTCCAAAAACTGCGGTTTCAGTAGATCTTTCGTACTATGATCATACAAGGGTTAAAGTGTTATGTCTGTGAGAAATATAAGAAACTCTTGGGGGATTCTTCAGAAGACACAGGTACATTTTTTTTTATCAAATATCATATGCAGGCTCATAAAGTGAACGGTTATCACACCTATATTAAAAGAGGTAGTAAGAAGATATTAAGCTCGGAGGCTTTAACAAAGATGCAATAAAAGAAGAATACCAAGATTCAATAGATTCAGACTTTTAGAAATGTTTATATATAGACACGAATAAATTTTTAGTAAATAAAATCTTAGTTTTTTTAATTTTTTTTATTTTTTCAAAACACGTTGAAATAAAATAAATTAATTTTCATTAAAATGCAAAAACAATTTTTAATTTTCAAAATTTTATGGAATAAGATATGAATTAATAGTTTTCTAGGTATTATAAAACACAAATAATTTGCATTTAAATGTAATAATAATATTAATGCAAACAAATTGCACACAATTTTAAATTAGAAATCGCATTAAAGAAATTCTTTCATTTTTGTGTTCATAGATGGCGCCACTAAATAGTAAAAACATTCAGCAGGAGTTTTATAGCAGGGCTTAATTTTTGGCTCTTGTCCCCCTCCCCTTCCCACTATTTTCTCTAAAGAGTGCTTTTAAGATCTTCGGTTTTAAGTATTTTTTTTGGCAACAGTGTTTAACGCAACATAAATTAGATAAAATATTTTAATTCTTGCAAAAATTAAACAAAAAGAAGCCGCTTGAAATGCAAAAGAGAATAATCAAATGAAAAGAAAATTATATTCAGTAGTAATTAAACTTATTTTCGAAACGTATTCACGGTTTCTCAGCAATTGTTTAATTAAGAGAAATAAAAATTTATAGGCTAAAGAAATTAGAAGAATATTTTAATAAATAAATAATTAAATAAAACTTCCTAGACTAAACGCTTAAAATGTGAATAAAACTTTCGGATTTGGATGACCACCAGAAAGCAAAAATATGCGTAGCATTAAAAACGAAATAATAAATTGTTTTGTTCATTTTCTAAATGATTTGCTTCAATAAATTAAGTACATACCTCCCAAACAGAGAAAAAAAAGTATAAATATAAAGGTCATTTTTAACTAAGTCTAAAAAACTATTTTTGCCTTTAAAAATATAATTTTAGTAATGAAACCTTTGCTATTTTTAAAATTTTAAATTTGCTGCAGTTAATAATTAAACATATCGATGGCATAAACCTAGCCAGACATGCTTGCTGATAGAAAAGATTCGGAAAAATGTTAACAATGTTGCCATATTTTTCATTATATGTTTGCTTTAAAATATATATTTATATTTTCATATCCAAAGCATTTACTTCACTGGAAACTCTTAAGTATTTTGTATCTTTTGATTTGCAGGCACAGTATAACTACCTTTTTAGTTTTCAGATACATTAAAATTCCATTCGAATATTACTGTCTACTGTTTACTGTTTACTTACTGTTTTAGTGGAATAATTTGGAAATTAAAAAGTTTAAAATATTAATAAAAATTGGGGGAACTACTCACACAGAAAGAAAGACAACAATTTACTTTTATTTATTTACATTAAGATCAGTCTGTAGGTAGTTGATTGAAGTTAATTGCGATGGACAGGAGAAGATAGATCAAAAATCTCTGTGATGATGTTTCAGATGCGGAATTAAATAAGGTGTCGGTTTTCTTGATATAAGGTACCTGAAAAATCTCATTCAAGACTGTAAATATTATGAATTTCAATTTTCCTTTATCAAAATATACCGTTCATAAACTGTTATGAAAACAAAGACTTTATAACAGTAAAAAATAAAAAGAAAATGTTTTTGACCTTAACACTTGTTAAAGCTATGGATTTTTTTTAAACAAGAGAGGTGTTTCAGAATTGTAAAAACATTATATGAAATATTTAAACAAAATAGAACCTATATTAAATATTACACCAGATAGTCTTAGTGGAATTTCAAAAGTTAATTTAATTGTTTTTAGTAAAGTCTGGACATGATATTAGAGCTCGTTCATAACAAAGTAATAATTTGTAACTTAGGTATTGAAAATTATCATTTTTTGAACATTTTTCCGATACTAGACGATAGACGTGTTTCCAAAGTTTAAATATTTTATATGAATAAATTTAAAAAATCATACTATAAAAAATTATACTGTGAAAAGCCTTACTGGATTCTCAAAAGTTCATTTAGCTGTTTTCAATAAAGTTTGGATATGAAAATTACTTCCCGTTTGATAATGTACCGCTTTGAGTATATTTTGATACTGAAAAAATGC
This sequence comes from Pardosa pseudoannulata, assembly GCA_032207245.1. NCBI lineage: Eukaryota > Metazoa > Arthropoda > Arachnida > Araneae > Lycosidae > Pardosa > Pardosa pseudoannulata. Next base: position 19,290,390 of record CM063502.1, read on the forward strand.
AGCCAAGAGACGTGTTTTAAATATTTCTACTACAACTAAATGGGAATTGTGACTTGAACTATTTTTTTTTCTTTTTAAAAAGTATAAGTATATCGTAAAATATATCTGTAAAATAGTGAATTAACATTCTACAATTAACTTAGTTACACAGATTTCCGTTAATCGGTTCAAAGTTACCAGGGCAGGTTTCTAACGAAACATCATTTGCATAAGGAGAAGAAAAATTGTTGCTAGATATTTTTAATAAAGGAAATAAGTCTCTCTTTTTCATGAAGTACCAATTTGAATATGCTCGTACTTTGATAGTCACAATTACAGGGAAGAGACTTTTAAATATTTCTAAATCAACTAAATGAAAAATGTGACTAGAATTTTAGTTTTCTTTTTTAAAAGTTATATTTATATTATAAATTATGTATGTAAGTAGAGAAGCAACTTTATACAATCTACTTAGTTCTCTCACAATTACGTTATCAGGTTCAAAACTAACATTCAGATTTCTATCAAAAGACAAGAATTTAGAATGATTTAAATTGAATATGCGAAAAACAAAAACTATATTTAATACCGTAAAAAAATAAAAATAATGGAAAATCTTAATAATATACAAGTGTGAAACAAAAATCTTATAAACTAATAAAAGCATCAGTTTTTAACAAATAATACACGATTTAATAAAAAAAAAACTTTCAAGAAAACTTGTGAAATTTAAATTCTGCGTACTACTTTAGGAAACACCTACTATAAATTATGAATTATTTAATTTAGGGAATAAATATTTCTTCGCTTAATAGTAAAAAAACTCTTTCTTGACATTAATAAGCCAAACTAATTTAGAATAACGTCAATAAGTTTAAGGGGGAAAAAACGGTAAATTTGTCTGAATAATAATTACATACATTCTTAGTAGCATATAAATATGAATTGTTTTACCATTTGATATTAAAAAAAACTTTTGTATAAAACATCAACTAGTAAAATTATTCATATTAGTATGTTAGTAAGTGATCAGAAATTTTACTGTTTTTCATAAATAAGCATTTAACCCACAGCCAATATTTAACCTTTTTTCAACTCCTAATGTAGTAAACATTGTTTGATTTCAGATAATTATAATGAGTGTAAGATAAATTAATACTTGAAATGAATGTAAAGCATAATTTTCTGCGAGAAAAAAGTAAAAAAAAAATTCTTTTAGAAAGAAAACCAGATTATAAGCATTTTTTGAAAATATATTGCATTAAATAACTGTAAAGTTATTTTAAATGCAAAATTAATTATTAAATAATAAAAATTGAACAATTGTAATTTAGATGTAAATAGAGGGCATTAAAAGTCTATCACCTGGAATCATTTACTTTACTTTCAGGTGAATTCATCGTCCCGGTTTACAAAGAACAAAATTTGTATGTTCAACAAAATTATAGGGTGTCCTAATTAGAGTGTTCTCTCTTTTATAGCAGATAGCACTTTCAAACTAACTATTCTTTGCTTGAATGTCTTTACATTTAGGTGTCAACACGCTATTGGTATACCAACATTCTGGAATAAATTAAATTGCTCTTAACGAAGTAAATTAAAAGAGAATTTTTAACCAATCACAAGTTGTCTATGAGTGATATAAACATGTCTGAAAGTATCTGAATCCAAATCATTACAGCATTCAGCTTAGTAAGAGTTTCCAAGACAAAAAGGAAATAAAGTCGGAAAGAATATTTATATTATCTTACACTGTTACATGCAGCTTCGATACAATGAGTTTGTGTGGTTTACGTATTACAGAGAAAGCTCAAGGATTTTACAACCAATAAAAAATACAGAAATCTGAGAAATTTCTCTCAATATTATGAGTGATGACTAGAAAATCGTGTATTCATGTTTGGTTAACACCATACACCATTCTGTGCGTAGAAGGAAAAAATGAAAATTTATGTAAAGCTATAAGTTATCCTGAAAGAAAATTCCAACATAAAAATGTGGTAATATAATTATAGGATAAGTAATATCTTGAAATAATGGCACTTAAAACAGATTAAAAAACTATCATTGCAATCGGAGCATGTGAAATTTGGATAAACATTTCGAATATTGAGTTCAAAGCAACCTTAATTGAAAACAAATATCTAATTTTTTACATTCTAATGTTTATTTTTAAAGAAAGACGTTCGAAAACGTCGATTTTTTTACTAAAAGTTAAAAATATTTTGATGTTAAACCGACATAAATTTTGTACGCAACTACTGTTTCTGTAATACCCATTTGAAACGAAATTTATGCATAGCCAGAAAGAAAATTTAATAAAATATATTTCCGAGCACAGTAGCATGAGGTAGACAAGTGCGTGTTTTTAAATTTTCTGTATAATACCAAAGATGATTGCCACGAAATACCAGCAGACCTTAAGGCTTCTATTTAAATTTATACTTCATTGAAATAAATTTAAACTATGTTATTATATAATTTCATTTTGAGTAATACACGTGGAGTACAAAAATTGATTTTCCTAACTCTTGGTAGCATTTTTTATGCTGTCAGTCAAAAAATAGAGCGTAACTCATGCATGACAAAGAGAAATCTAGTGAGTTTATCACTTTAACGGTGAGAATTCCCCAACTGTGTTTGCATTTTTGCTATATTCTCTAGCATTTTAGATACTGCACACTGGCAAGAACATTTATCCTTCGAAGCTTTACTAAAATGGCAAGAAAAAATATAACTTTAAAGAACTAATAACAAATAGATGGTGTACACAAATAGAATTTTGAATACTAGACGGTCAAAAATCTATTTCCATATAAAACGGTATTTGCAATTGTTTATTAAAAACAGAGATCACTCTTTATATAATTAATGCTACCTTCAAAAGCATAACACTAAAATTCGTAGAAGTAATCAGCAATATTAAGAGGTTAAAATACAATGATCAAACAATACAGATCAGATTCTGGAAATGGCGATCTCTTTATGCTTTTCTACAGAAAAATCTACCTTTTAAATGACTAGACAAGCATAGCCAGCATCGTCAACTAAGATCAGGAACTAGCATATAGCCCGTCATATGACGGGATCAGTAAAATTTTCAATTTTCCAGAATTGTAAAGTACCCTGTGAGGTAGGAAAAAAATGGTTTGTTTTTTGGTTGAGAATTATCTTGCAACAAAAAATAACCGATGATTAAATTTTAAATTATCACATATGTACCTAACCCACTATTTAAGCCAAATATAAAAGAACGTCAATTACGTAATATCTAAGTTCAGAGATAAAACGTATGAAAATAATGCAGACGATATTTAAATAATTTAAAATAAGTGATTAAATGAGATGGTTAAAGGAATGACGTCATAGTTCTAGAAAAAATGTTATTTATTTTTACCTATTTATTATGTGATAAATTGATAGATTTAATAGCCGGCTCTTAAAATGGGGCTTGATATAATGGCATTAAACGCTCGAAAAGGGGAGAAAGGGTGGATTTCGAACGTTTAAAAGACTGTAGTATTTTTCGCTATGATATGAAGCATATTTATACCAATTTATCTTAGAAATGGATCGATCGTTTAGGAGAAGGTAAACTTTACTCGCTTTGAATTTTGCTAACCCTAACTCATCAAGAATGCAGTATGGATATTTCTATCCATTCCAGGTCCAATCGCTTCAAAAATTCGAGGACAGACGGACAGATAACTCAGGCTATTATTATATAGGGGATACAAATGCTGAAAAGCGTGTGTATATACGCAAATTTATCTAATACTAATTTCGCTGTGTGAAAAATATAAAACCTAGATCACATTTGTATTAAGTCACGAAAAAACTATGTTTCAAATATTAAATTAGAATTCCATAACTCAAAAAGCTGTTAAAAAAGATGAAGTAATTAAGCAGCTGAACTTTTTAAAGGGAGAAAGAGAGTTAATTTAGAACACACAAAAAGAGGGGAACTATTCACAAAGAGAGCGTTATATCCAGAATCTAGTTAAACATGAAACATCAACATATTAAAAAAATGTTGTCCTTTCAATAGTTAAAAGTTTCTAAAACTTTTTTTTTACTACAATATAAAAAGCTTTATTTAACGTAATTTATAAATAATGTCAAACTGCAGTTTTTTTAACTATCTATTAAAACAACTTTATCCATTCGCAGAGGCATCAACATTATATAGAACCTAAAAAAATATCAGTCAATAAATAATGTGTCACAAACATTAACAGAGCAAGAAATATGTGGAATAGTGGAACATATTCATTTAAATGTGGTCAAATGCAATTAAATAGGCAGATTCTGTTTTAAAGTATCTTATATGGAAGAAATAAAACTATAATAATAATGATACAGATATAATTTAATAAATCGTTCCGTCTAAAACATAACAAAAATTATAATGTAATATCAGTTGATTAAATCAAAGTCTTTGATTAAATATGAGGGCTTGCAAAAGAAGACGTCGATACCTCTGTAAAAAAGGGCGAAAACAATAACAAAATCTAACAAAATCAACAAACTAAATTAATCTATACATTACAAATATTGCGTAGTGTTTTGGTTACACGGTATGATTTTAGAGCAAATTAGTATAACAATCAACAACTTTAATGTAACTTAGTGAACACAAACATTAACCAGATTGTAACATTAGAATACGTGACTACAAACTGAGAACAATATACAATTCATACACCCTATGAAGCAACATTTGGAAATAATAGTAGAAACAAGAGTTTGTAACAGATAATATGTACATTGATGCAAAACGAAAGCTAACTGGAGGGGGAAAACATCCAGCTCTGCTTAAACAAGTATATCACTGGCATAAACAATTCCGTAAATTGCAGAAAACCCACATCGAATGAAAAAACTCTACAATTCTGTTAACGATTGGTTCATTTAAGCAATTTGGTTTATTAAAAAGATAATAAGCGGAATTCTTCCTAGGTGATATTCATAGGAAAAAAAAATCAAATGAAGGGTTAACCGAAAGTCAATAGTGCTAATAAGTGTAGTTCATTTAAATAGTCGATTACGATCATACTCAATGAAAAAAAAAATTAAACAATGGGTAGAAGTCCATAAAAATAAAACTTTTTTTTTTCTTTAAGTCGATGGAAATGAAATTTCTCCATGAAATTACTAGAAATATATTACTGAGCGGTGGTTAGAGAAGCATATACCTATAATCTAAAATATTTATAAATTTTAGATTAACCCTTTGACAGTCTCATTTTTTTCCAGAATTCGGTCAAAAAATGTCACATTTTTTTATTGCATTTCTTTGTTAATTTTACATTTTTAAGTAAAGATATATTATTAAAACTAACGTTTCTAATATTTTTAAGCATTTGTTACAACTTTTTTTCTTTCTAGGAAAGAATCATAGAACTGAAGTTTATCTTTAGTCTTATCGATATCCAAGTTAATTTTTGGAATTCCAGTGAAAGCAAATCTAGGAGGCGGATCCGAAGGATTATCACAATTAATTTTTAAAAAATGTCTTGCTTGACTGATTCCATCTGTACTACTATCAGAACCACTACTATCCAGGTCATCTAGTAAACTTTAACTACTATCATCTACAGATAATTCAGTTTCTGATTCCGAGTGCACAGTTCGAATCACAGGAAATTACCTCCATACGCTCTGAATTATCCATTATTTAAAAGTAAAAATATATTATTCAACTCTTACTTCAATAAAATTATAAGGCGGTTAGTAAAATATAACCAGGAAGATATACACTGAAAGATAACAATTCGTCTTCTGATACAAAACATGCGAAAAAACTCGCGCTTTTGAAGCAATCAGAGTAGAAAATACAATAAACTGCAAGCTATCATTTACTGGACATCTATACCAATAATTTGTTACTAAAATTGGAAAAAATGCGGCCGAAACAATGCTAGTGAAATAGAAATCAGATTGCCCGTACACCGTACGGGCAAATCAGTAAAGGCCCGAAAGCTGTGTCCGTACGGCGTACGGGCAAAACAGGGAAGTGGTTAAAAAATTATAAATTTTAGATTAAAAAATCATAAATTTTAGATTAAAAAATTATAAATTTTAGATTAAAAAATTATAAATTTTAGATTAAAAAATCATAAATTTTAGATTAAAAAATTATAAATTTTAGATTAAAAAATTATAAATTTTAGTTGTTTTTTATTTATAAATGTAAGTTAAAAATTACGTTTGAAGTCAAATATTCGAAATGAAATTTTTAATTTATTCAGTTAAAAAAATATCTGGTTTACTTTATTCCAAACAACTTAAAGTTACTCAAGTTGTTCTAAGAATTTAAGAGTTTTCAAGATATAGTGAAAGTCTAATGAATGATAATTTATTCTTATGAAAAAATTCGCTATAATTTCTAGTGGAAAGTTTAATATATATATATAATATATGCTTATTGAACAGAGAATGTTTATATATATATATATATATATATCAGTGGCGTGCGGTAGGTTTTCATGCAGGGTGTGCAGAGAACATAGATTTTCCAATAAATCTTTAATTATTGAGACATCCGAGTTCTCCCTTCTGAAACGGGTTATTTATTATGAATATAAATTTAAAGATTACAATAAATAAAATATTTACCTACGAGTAGTCAAGTTATAAATATAAAAACAGCTAAATTTATGAGAATTCTACTAGCACTGATGCGAAAATCATGTCTTTTGTTGTATGGTGTCAGATCGGCGTCGAAAAAGCAACGCTTCGGACTTCCACGATATGTTTGTTCAGCAAACGTAGCACCACGTAGCGGTGTCGAAAAACCGAACATCTGTTCCACGTGCAGAGGATTTCGCTGCACGCTGGCACAATAGAGCGAACTGTTTCTTGTTCTGTCAGTGGATTAAATTATATTTATTAACTGTTTTTAACATTTGGTTGGTTAATTGGTTGGTTGGAGTTTTACGGTGCAAGGTCCTATTTTGGACATAAGCGACAAGTACAAGTTTTTAACATTTGGAAATCATATATTCTGCGAAAAACATCTTGACAATTTTTAAAAACAAAACCAGGGATATGGTGTTACCTATAGACAGTATATATAACTTATATACTGTCTGTAAGACACAATGAATGGTAAAATTTAGACTGTTCTGTTAAAATTCGTTTCTTTAAAACAAAACAACATTGTTTTTCAGCTAATTATTTCAATAAATAGAATACATCACCGAAATTAATTTACCACACTAAAACATTTTACTTTATATTGATGAAATACTTCTTTTATATTTCCATGAAAACAAAATCTTACGATATATAAATTTAAACATTAACCGTCTGCAAAATCGTATGGCGAGTTAATCAGTTAAAAAACCAAAATCGCTTCAGAACATAAGTCCCCGCTCTAATACAACGCTTAATAACTCGTACCTTCGGCTGATTCTGAATGCCAAGTGCAGGTAAAATAGCTGCACTTGGCTCAGTGCGATAGTATGCGGTTCTTCTCCAGTAGCCCATACATATAAAGCGTGATTTTGAATTTAGTGCGCAGTGCGTACACATCAGAACTTCCTATGTACAAGCAAGCAAATAGACATAATATTTGAATATATTATAAATAATATTTATTATATACCATATAAAGAGAGGTAGACATAGGTGCAGAAATTTATTGTCCCTCATAATTTTGCCAGGGTGTGCTAGCACACCCTGTACATATGGACCGCACGCCACTGATATATATAACATTCTATGTTCAATAAACATATATATTCAACTATCTCTTTGATTACCACAATTTTAAGATCAGCTTTTTTTTTCACAATGTCTTAAAATATATTTTGTTTAGGTATGATTTGGAGCCCCACGATCTATCTTTTTGCATCACGACGGCTAATGAGATGGGGACCTACTACTTAAAGCCGATTCCGAACATCTATGCCATTATGAGATTCGAACCCACGAACTCTGGTATCGAAGATCAGCACTCTAACCATTCGGTCATCTGAGATACTTTTTCCCGTTACTTAATATGAATTATTCAAATAAAATTGCATATTTTTATAACTTCAAAACTCAGAATAAAGGGTTTGTGTTTCACTCTCTCAATCATATTACAGAGAATCTTGGCAAAAATCCAACAAGACATTAGAATAGTTTGTTAATGGTTCAGAATAATAGGCTGAATCAATACATAAAAAGTTGTGTTTGTTCATAAAGTAACTACCAAATTTTAACAAGAGTTTAAACGTAGAATGGGTTTTCTGCAAAGTACTTAAATTGAATTTAATTTGTTTAAGTAGTTTGATAACATTGTCATAAAATTTATTTTAATAATTGCATTGCGGTTTTAAAATTTTGCAATCCTTCAGGAAGCGAAAAAAATTAACAAAATTTAGTTGTCATGAAATTCACCAAGTCATTCACAAAATGCGTAGATAATACTTATAGAAAAGACAAAGTCATTTAAAACAATGAAAATAAAATACAATTCCATCACATATATAAAAACGTATGATAAAATTTAAAAAAAACTTCGGGAAAACAAATTCATATAATACATAAATATAAATTTAATTACAATTCATTATACAGAAGTAAAATGATTTATAAATTATAGAGATTACAAAACGTTTCATATTTAATATTTTTGCCATATAGTTTACATTAGTCTCCGGAATTAAATTTTTAAGCACATTAAATATACATATAGCCACACCCGTTCATAACGAAGTCGAAAACAATCAGCTTTCTAATAAAATTGATATCTAATACCTATTAATAATTTTTTTCAAATATTTTTAATGGCTATTATACATTAATCTTTAACGAATTTGCCCAGCAAATGCATGCTTTTAATTTGCTACGAATTCGTCATATACGGGTCTGACTGCACATCCATCCATTTTGAACTGAAAAACTAGACAATATCTTGCTTTCAAAAGGTGAAGAGGAGCGAATTGGAATTAGCCTAGGAGTTGGGGGAAAACAAAAGGAGGTAAATACACATTCAGATTGAACAATTATTGTATTTTGCCGATTTTAAATGCGAAATTAACCTTAAAGATTTTTTTCCTGCTCATTTTTGAAGGTATCCAATCCGCTCCTGAAATCCAGCCTCACTTGTCAAGGTTAAAACAACTTTCATTCTCACGAGTGCTAAGCACGCAATCTTCTTAGTCTAAAATATTCACATTTTGAAATCTATGTTTATAAGAAGATGAAAAACTATTTAAATATTATATAGAACCAAAGAGAAAGCTCTCAAATCACGTTTTGTGGGCGGGGCATAAAAATATGGGATTCATGGATCCTTATGTCCTTGCCAATGTAACATTTGATTTTTCCCCGTATACAGAAACAGTTACTTTCGTCTCAGTTTTTTGGCAAATACGGGGTGGTCACCTCCCTTATTGATCTAATCCTGATTATGACTACTGGTGACCACGATTTTATGACAGAGGCTACATCGTCATGAGAGCACCAGAATAAAGTGAGTCGTGCGAGTGAATTTAGTTGGCTGGCAGTATCATTTTTTCTGTACAGCTAATATTCTGCAAATTTGCGGCAAGATTCAGCCGCTTGCATTTGGCCCTACGGTTCTTAAACCAAAACTGGATATTTTTGGGTTCCAGTTTGGGGAACTTTTGCCTGTATTGCATGCTGTTGAGCTCTTGCGTAAACCGAACAATCTGGCTGTGGGAAGGATGAGTGTTGGCTGAAAACCATTGCTCCAACCGTGGAACTTCAGAGACTGGATCAATGAAGGTCCGGTTTCGTTTGCGGCGTTCCTCCAGGCGACCCAAAACACGACCTGGATAGTTGCTTACCTGACGATCAACATCTCCTTCCTGAGACACCATACTTTCGTTTCCAGAAACACCCCCATTCTGTTGTATTATCTCACCATAATCGCCTCGATTTGCAGGTTCGTCAGTTATCATATTCATGTCTTCCATCACGTCAACTTCTTCGTCACCACTATCACTCGATTCGATGGAATGCTCACTACTTGAGTCTCTAGGTTCTTCTTTGATTCGGAGTTCAACGTGTGGTTCATTTTGTTCAGTTTCGTTCATAATATCGTACGTATGACAACGCCGAACAGAAAGGTCCAAAGTATGAACATTATCTGAATCATCTGAACTATTGGCCTGGGATTCTGAATGACTTTCACCCCCACTGAAACGTTCATTCTCATTTTGAGGTCTACATGCTGTTGACTCGGATACGAGAGATCTACTCTCTCCTCCAGTCTCTGGACAAGGGCTGCGAACACCATTGCTTTCAGAACAACACTTCTGTTCAGCTCTTTTATGGGCCGCCCGCGCATTTTTAAACCAATAAACAACGTTATTCACATCTAAAGGTTTCCTGCCTCTCCGAGACTCTAAAGAGTTCAACTCTCTCACATACTGTTGGATTTGTAAACGTGATGGATGCTGATTTTCGGCAAACCATCGATGCAACTTTGGCAATTCGAGTTCAGGGTCAAAAGATGTCCGAATACGGGTGCGACCCTGAGATTGAGGTCCAGCAAGGGCCACTCTAGCTACTAAATCTTGGGGAGTATGTGGTGGACTGCCGGACACATTTAGAGATTCACCTGGTTGAACAATTGCTGAGTGATGAGGGTGATGATGATGGAGATGCTGCTGCTGTTGTTGTTGCTGCTGCTGCTGTTGCTGTTGTTGTTGCTGCTGTTGGAGCAATGCAACTTGCCGACAGTGTTGAAATACCTGCTGAAGGTACCACTGATCAAACTTTTTCCGAGTTTCATCAGGTATATCACATTCTAGACGCCCCTTGGTAAGAGCCGCGAGAACACTCTGTAAAGATAAAGAAAATCAGATTAGGAAAAATGCAATCAACAAGACCTAAATGCAATATTGGAGTAATTGAAATTTAAAAGGATGCACTGAGCAAGATCATGAAGTTTTTGTTTCTTTTACTTAAATTGTACATTATAATACGATTACGAATCAAAAACTATCAAAACATAATAGTCAATAAAATTTTCAATAAAAAATATAGATTTTAAGAAACTAATTTTTGCACAGTGTAAAATCATAATCCTTTTTTTATTTCCACAATATCATACAATGCAAAGATGATGATTTGGTAATATGATGGTAATAGCTATAATAACAGATGACTCTTTTATAATCAGCATTGTCTTGAATAATGTAATAATTACCCATTCAAAAAATATAAATCCATATTACCCGTACTACCCTTGTAAAGTAATGAATATTTTTGTTTCAAACTCTTGTGCAACTTTAACGCAGGTCTGAATAACCTAAAACTCTCAAAGGCTCCATTAACTAAGCTCAAGAGTATTGTCATATAAATGTTTATTCCTCTAAAGACATCAAGCTTACTATCCTTAAACGATTAATTGAATAGAATTAACTGCTAGTTATTGAATAAGCCAAAAATATAAAGGAAACTTAATAAATTCAAATGTAATCTTAACCAATCAAAAACATTTGAAATTTAGAATTTAAAAAAAGGTAAAAAGAGAAAGCCATATCATATGTCATCAAACACAAAATAGTTTGGATTCTAAGGAATTACCCGGAAAAATATCGGTAAATACAGCGTTTTTTGACTAAGCTCAAGACGTTTATTAACTAAGCTCAAGAGTATTGTCATATAAATGTTTATTCCTCTAAAGACATCAAGCTTACTATCCTTAAACGATTAATTGAATAGAATTAACTGCTAGTTATTGAATAAGCCAAAAATATAAAGGAAACTTAATAAATTCAAATGTAATCTTAACCAATCAAAAACATTTGAAATTTAGAATTTTTTTTTTAAAAAAAGGTAAACAGAAAGCCATATCATATGTCATCAAACACAAAATAGTTTGAATTCAAAGGAATTACCAGGAAAACTATCGGTAAATACAGCGTTTTTTATAAATTGTAAATAAGTACCACGAAGCTACACGATTGGTTTGCATTACGTAACTCAAGTGATCAAATGAGGACGACTAACTGTTGACGAAGATGACATCCAATTACTCATAGCGAATGTTATAGTAAATAGCGAAAATAGCGAAAAAATGTAAATAGCGTAAAAAAAATGTAATAGCGTGTAAATAGCGAAAGACTGCCGGTAACTATACTGCCCGTTGTTCATGAATTGATTTTTTAAAAAATTATAACACACCAAATCTCAATACTAAAACAACAAAAGAAAAGGGCATCTATAATAGTCACTTTCGTTGCAGATGCTACAATCGTAACTTAAAAAGAGGAAATTAGATTAGGATATACTGTTTAAAGACATTTTAAAGAGAAAATCGAGCCATGGCTACAGACACATTGCAATAGGACCTTAACTGACAGGATTGAGTGTTGAACGTCAAAGCGCTCTAGCTATTCATGCAAAATATATCCTACAAACCTTAGGAATAGGATATTTTCTAAAACATTTAATTATAGGATATTTTCTAAAACATTTAATTATAGGATATTTTCTAAAACATTTAATTATAGGATATTCTTAAAGCATTTAATTAACCATATTTTTTCCTTTGATTCTGAAATTTAGATTAGAATTCACATCTCTGGAATTGTGTAACAAAATAGTAGACAGCAGTGCTCCAAACCAAATCCATCGTTGGAAAAAGAATTAGAAGGAAATTAATAGTTATAAATAAACAGCATAAATTTTAATATTTAGTATTAAAAAATCTGCATCCTCCTGATAGTTTAACGGGGAGAAAAAATATGTCAGAAGGAATGAGAAATTTATAGGAGAAAAACAAAATCTCATGAAAAGATATCCAAATTTTAAACTAAATGTTGACAACGAGCTGATCCTATGGTCAGAAATTGAATTTTTGCCGAAATTAAAACTACAGTCCAACTCCATAAATTAAGCTTTTCCTTTTCAGCTTATAAATTTCAAAAGTGAAAATCTTGCCAATTTTTTTTTTACTTGAATAACAAATAAAACTATTTATTAATATTTTTACACTAAGAAATTTTAACTTTACGCAATATTTAAACAGTGTAGCACTTATTTGTATCAATACGAAAAAAAAGACCAAATTTAAACTTGTACACTTCACGAAATTATAAATTTAGAGAACTTAAAAATGTAATATTTTTAGTTTAGTACTATAATAAATATCATTTATGTCACCAAACGTGTTTTTTCGTGGATTTTTTTACAGGTATTTTTAATCTTTAAAATCGCAAATTAAAAAGAAAAATTACGGTATAGGAGTTTTAATTTGACTGACTGCAGATTTTGTTGCTGGAAATAAAAAATGTTAGTACAATAATGGCGGGATACAGCAAAACCATGAATAATTACCAAACAAATATTTAATTAACACATCCCTCTCAACGCATTTCATTTCAAATTACTGCTTTTATACAATTTAAACAGCATTAAATTGTAGCTGAGCGGTTTCTACTGGACAGTTTTCTTCGATTAGTAATAAATTATGCCTACAGAAAAATAAGTTTTTTTTTAATATTAGTTATCACTTATTTGTTAAAATTAGGGACATTGATTAAAATTCTAGATCAAGAATGATGATAGTTAACGTACACTCGTAATATAACTATACATAGTCTCTCATCGTCTTTAGTTTGCTGCACTTTGGAGGTAAAATATATTATCTAAAAATTGTTACTTGAGTCCAACTTATTAAGATAGGTAACCCATTAAAAAAGTCGGATACGTCAAAAATATAATACGAAAGCCAACCTGTAATAAAAGAAAACATTCAAGATACTGATAAACCGTACACATTTGAAGGACATTTAAGATATCAATATTTCTTATTACAAAATAAATATGTTTCGAAAAAACTATAAAATTATTATGTTTAATATTAAATAAATTATGTTTTGAAATTTATTTATTGGCTTTCTTTAAAGGAAGATATAAACAATGTTTTTTGTCATTTTATTCATGGAAACTGCTGGACAGATTCAGGCAAAATGCACAGCGAAAAAGGATCAGCAATATAATCGCAGATAGTCCGAGGACCAAAGAGAGAATTTGCTCGTGTTTGGAGTAAGAGCTGGTAACTTCAAGTCCCAGTTACCATGTCATTCGGAAGCTATATTTCAGTTAGCGCACGAATAACAAAACCACCCCGATTAACTCAGATGTAGAAGAAAACAAACGTTACTACAATGTTATACATATTCTGTAGGGGGGAGGGGGGTTAGTGGCATTTTCGTAGTGTCCAGTATATTTCTCAAACAGACAGGAAAATGGTATAATATAAATAAAAATGTCAAGTCACAATTATGTAATAGCTCAAAAAACGATTAATACTCAGTCGATAATAATCTACTATGAATGAAATTTATTAGACTTAAAAGAGGGTAGACGAAATTTTAAGGATTTTAGATAAATAACAACTTTAAAGAATCCGACCATGTCACTTTTTGAACTAACTCAGTGCGGGAAATGAAATTAATATAACCATTATAATCACTATCATTCATTAGTTTCCTTAGAAACTTTAAACTATATATTAAATGGAAGGAAGCATTGAACCAAATACAGTTTGGTTAAAGATACAATTTAACGTAAAAAATATGTGTCGTTACTAAAGTAAAATATCGAAACTCTCAAGGAGTTCAAATTTAGTTCATTTTATGTGGTGTGGAATTTATATTGTAATTTTTGACAAACAATAAAACAAGTTATGATAGGCAGGATAATTCAAATTCCTCAGTTGAAAGATAATTTTTTATTCAGAGATAATGAAATACTAATTTATACCGTTTCATAATACTGATTGCTATAATACTCCTTGTAAAGATTTTTTTCATAGAAAATCTTTAAATATTTTCTGATTTTATTAATTTAACAATAAATCTCGACAGTACACGTATCGCAATAAAAAACTAAAGCAAAGAAATTTGAGATAGCTCGGCAAACACATCTGAAGAAATTTAAGCATACAGCTTTCATAAAAGAGGGGTTTAATCAAAATCATGAAGTAAAAATCCTGTTATATATGATAATGTTTAAAATACACTTCTAAATTTTTTACAACTTGCAAAATTAACAAAACCTTAAATTATTCCGTTCGACTTTTTATTTCCCTTCTTACGGCAAAAGACTCTACAAACATTCAATTGTCTGACACTAATATTTTAAAAATTAAACATTTAAATTAAAATTTCTTAATGCGTGAAAATGAGATTGAATTAAATTTATCTTAACAGAAGACAGACAATCAGCTTGAACATAGTTGAACATTTCTATCAACACAAGAAATTAGGAGGAATAGGATTTCAAGTTAAAAACAAAAAACTGTCGTGGTTTTTCAAAACAAATACTTTGAAACAAATAATCTAGCAGGAAGATTCGGGTATCCAAAAACAGATAATAGTGTGCGCCATGCCACATTGTCCGGTTAAATTTAGCGCGAGCCGGCCCTTTTAGAGCAAGAAAAAGTGCATTCTTTTTGGGGTCGTAATATACTTTAAACCGAAATCGATAATTTCGAGGCGCTGTCATAATTAGCGTTAAGACGACGCGCGCGAGTCGAGGCAAATCAGGTTTTTAGCTCGGTGTAATCGACTGCAGAAGCAGGTCAGCGTTTTTCGACACTCGATAGAGAGCGCAGGTGGCAGCCGTAAGTCGAGTCTCACCGGAGTTTTATTAAAAACGAAGCGTGCCGTCTTATCGGAAAAATAAGAGGCATTAAGTTTTCTTTCGTAATAGAAGGCGAGCGTGTATGTGTAGTAATAATAGGCCGGAGACGTGGTCCCGATGCTCGGGGTCCGGCCTGGTCGTAAACCAATTTTAATTTGGGTCTTTTTTTTCATGGGGTCGGAATCCGGCGTCGGCAGGCAAAGAGGATTGAGCCGGGTAACCACATTAATATGTGCGAGCGTGTCGCGGCAGAACAAATACTTTTAATCACATTGGCGCGCGCCGGAATTAGGCGTAGCGATCCCCGGTGGTGTGCGTTAACCGCATTTAAGCAAACAAACAGCTTGTGTGTGCCTTGATGAAGAGTTGCCGCTTTTTGGGGGCCTCCCCTATTAATTACGGCATCGGCGGGGTAATCCTGTGCCCGCCTAATCCAGTGAAGCGGCAAGGTGGCGAACGCGATTACCTGTTGCTCTTGTGTCCTCGGCACACACGCCAGGAGGACATCTCGTTAGCGAAGACGCGCGCGCCGAAAACTGGATAAACGCCGGCGCGGTGGAGGGGTGGGGGAGGGAGGTCGCATTTTTGCCGACGTCCCGCTCTCGCACATCCCATTATCCCATCCCATCTGGGACGCGAACGGGCGATATCGAACTGGGATTACGGGCGAACTGCTTTAAATTTGAGAGCGCGTTTTGGCGGGAGGCGAGGCACAAGATGAAACGGACCGCCGCGCCGCGAGGATGAAAGGGAAAAGATGGCGCGCGCGCACGCGGGAACTAATCCCTGATAATGAAGATTACATTAGGGCGGTAAGTGAGAGGCTCGGGCACAAAAAGATGGGAGCCCATGTTTATGGAATTAATTCCCTGTGTCTGCTAGAGACCAGTAATGATATTAGAAGGCGTGCGGCTCATGTAATTAGTGTGGCCGGGGAAATGCCGCCAAAGAAGCGGGACCGCCTTTTCGCCGGAGAAGGAGCGCGGCTTACGAAACATTTTTAAACGCTTAGCAACAGAGGACGCATAACAAATAACTCCCACCACGAAAAACCCCGCGCTTCGATTAAGGCACGCATCGATCCGCGTACACCACCTAATTGCTCAATGCCACGGACCGCGGGACCCTTCGGCCCACACGAGGCGCGCAGCCCTTTGTTCATCTTTAATGGTGGCCAAGACGCAGAAAAGGGCATTAACAGATCACACTCGCTGATTAAACACCCAAAATAAAATTGGACCGAGGATATTAAAATTCCCCTATTTCCTTTGGCCATTCCTACAAAGCGCACAAGAAGCTCAGACACCTATTCTCTGTTTCTTATTCAATTAGTCACGGTACGAGACAAATTTTCCAACACTTAGCTCCCCTCGCTTTTAATTAGCGAAGGAGGTGAAAGGGGGATCGCAATCAAAACAAAGTTCAATTCCACCAGAGCGTTCATGGGAGTAACAGGCGCTATGGAGGGAACTCGGCTTGAAATAAAACAAATAGCGCACTGCTCAAAAATCCATCTTTAGGAGATGATTAATCATGAAACGAATGTTAAGTGGACAGACACGGGAATCGGAAGACGATTACAACTCCAGGCATAGATTTTATTTCTGTCGTACAAGGAAGATAATTGAGAACAATTTAAAATGCTGATACGAATCAGATTGAACTTCGTTACTTTGAATGACATTTACCGGTAAAAGAGGATTCACTGGATGGGTAGTCATAAAATACGTTTCAGCTAGAACCATGTTATTTTAAACGAAACTTATTTACCATATTCGAAAATTGAGGCAATATTACTATACTAGCAGCTTCGATCACATCATTCTTTCTGAAGAACTGAGGAAACCAAATTAAGGTTACTTTTATCTAGAATTTATATTAGTGTTTAGTTTACAAAACGTAACTACCAAAATATGTTTAGGAGGAAACAAATGGTAATCAAATTTAAAATGTATATTACGGTGTGCGTATATTACCAAAGAAAGTACTAAAATATATAGTGAAACATAACGCAAGGAAGTGAAAAGTTCCTACAATTCCTGTTGCATTTCAGAGTTTCAGATGCGAAAGCTAACTATTGAAAATATAATAAAAAATGAAGAAATGATCATTTTTATGTATTATTTGTGATGCTAAATAGATATATTTATAATGTTCTATAAACATTTTTAGGGAAAATTTATTTTCACATATGTTATGAGTCACACCCAATAAAGATCACGGTATACAATTTCCATGCGATGTGCTGATAGATGCGGAATATATAATTTTATTTATATATTACAACTGGAACATCGCATACCTTGGCATTCATTTGCGCCACATATAGAAGTTGCCAATCAAAGTAATCTATTAAACATTACTTAAAAAAACATAATTCGAATTTCGAGAAACAGGATATCTTAACACATTGTTGACCGGCCACGAGTAAACTCGTGATGCGTTTTTTTTTCGCATCGCTGTTGTTTTCTCTGTTGGCGACCATACAGTGCAATTGTAGGTCAGTATAATACAAGCTGTGTCTCTCGCTTATAAGACACGCCAATTCTTTTGTTGTAAAAAATATTTAATAATTAAAAAAATTAAAAAAAAACTATGACGGAACTTAATGAAAAATCTTTCAATGAATTATACACGGATGCTGATTATCCGAGTGATTATGAATCAAATTGTGGTAACTGTAAAATAATAGCCAGCGACATGAGATAAATTTTCAGTAAAATTGCCGGTTAACAATGTTTTAAGGTGAGGAAGGAACTATTACGAACAAATAAATAAATAAATAATAAAATAAAGGCTTCTTAATCTATTTAGTAATTTTCGTGCGATGCGCAGGCATAGATGAAGAAATATTTATACAGATAAAACTCTAGTAATTACACAATCAGGAACGATTAAACTACTGGGGTGAAATATAAAGCAAGCATTGGATTATTTCAAAATATTCTGAACATAGCCGACACAGAAATTACTATTAATATAAGTGTTTGGAGTACGGTTGTCATGTCTAACATGGAAATAATGCAAGTAAATTCCACCAGAATATTCAGTACTGAAATAAGATGCTAGAAAAAAGTATGTTTACAAAAGTATAAGGTATTTCACGATGATATAACAATTTTATAGTTTTAACTAATATATAACTTCACTTTTAAAATAAAAAAAATCAGGGGTAAGATTCATTTTATTAAAGCAAAAATATTACATTACTTGAATATACATATTACAATGTACCGATAAAATAAATGCTTAATTACTATATTGTAAAAAAAAAAAAAGAGATGGGTGATGAAACGTTTACGTCGTATTTGCAAAATAATTGAAAACAGAAATTTGGATTAATTTGAGACAAAACCAGCAATTTTTTGTTTATTTGAAAATATAAAAGTTCGTCTCTCAAATTCAGTAAGAGATAGATGGAATTATGTGTAACCTATTCAGGAATATGAGTAACAAGATTTTTTTTTAAGACTAAAAAGACTAAAAGTAATGAACAAGTGCCAATGATGCAGAAAAGTAGTGGAAACTCCCAAAAATGTCAAAATTTAGCCATCAAAAGGAAACATTTACTGTTCAAATAAGAGAGACAGAGAGGAAATGGGGTAAGTAAATAGCTGTTCATCTTTCAATTGTACCATTTTGAATGATGTGTGTGAAACAAAATTAGGAAAAGTAAGAAACGGATTCATATGAGTTTAGGAATAAAGGAACAGCTATAGAAATAGATATACAATTCTCGATATTTTGTACTTTACCCCAAATTAACCAAGGAAAAAATTAAGCTATCGGTTTTACACCATTAAATTACGATTGTCAGTGTTTTATACATTTTGAAAGGTGTGTGTGAAACAAAATTAGGAAAAGTAAGAAACGGATTCAAATAAATTTAGGAATAGGGGAACAACTATCGAAATAGATATACAATTCTTGATCTTTTGTACTTTACCTCAAATTAACCAAGGAAAAAAATTAAGCTATTGGTTTTACACCATTAAATTACGATTGTCAGAGTTGGATTAAACTGACTACTTTGGAAAAAAAAAAAAAAAGGTCTGTGGTATCTTTAACGATGCTGTTCGGAGGTAGATGACCCCGTTCTTTCATCCTTAATCTTAAACTACAAGACAAATATATTGGTATTTACTTCAGAATCTTCAAACGACTCAAAAATGAGCACAACAGAAATAAACGAACATTAATGGGATTTTTTCATAAGTTAAAAATAAATATCATCAGACAACTATTATATATTTAACCTTACTTTATATAGTTATTGAACAGTGTATTTCCTTTTATTAATCGGAATAAAAAGATTTAATGAGTAAATATATTTATAAACTTCCCAACTTTCGAGTTTGTTTTTTCTCGATAAATGAAGTTTCTAGTTTTAATAAAAGGAAATGTGCAAGGAACTATCTTAATACTTCTCCTTTTACTGATTTACATTACAAAGGTTTAATCCTGTTATAACAGAATAATGAATACAACGAACTAAATTTTTGGTCTCGCCACTAACGTATTACTTTTAATGCTATTAATAGGAAATCTTCGAAATCTTAAAACTCGGATACAACGAACTTTTTAGTCGCTCACTGATTTAACTTTCCCACAGTTGTTAAAACAGTATCGAATTTCAAAAGAAAACGCTTGAAATTAATAAGTTTCTATTCACACAAACAGCAGAAAAAACTATTAGTTTTTTTATTAATTTTCATAAAGAAATTCATAAAGTTTCCTTGGAATCTGCATCACGTGAGTAAAAGGTTACCAATTATTTCTGAATCTAAACAACAGTCAAGGATAGAAATAACTGTTAGCAACTGATGAGTTATACATTTTTGTGAGACATATTTTCTTTAACTGTATGGATACAGCAAACAAAACCTTTGGTCGTATGAAGTTCGTTATAAAGCAGTCTGGCACTATTAATAAACCCCGATATGACTTAATTTTTAAAATTCGAATTTGAACTGTATATTCTAAATGCGTATTCAAAAATGCTGCATTTAGTCTTTTAATGTTATGGGACAATTTTGCAAACTGGAACTGAAGAGAAAAAGGGAAACATAATTTAAGCATGAAAAAATATCAGTCATTGAAAAAATATGTGTAAGTCCTTCCGTTTCACTAGAAAACATAGCGGAAGTATTACTATATAATTAAGATTACATGATACATATATTGAAATTTCATCAGAAATTTTTCTAAGGAAAGAAAAACACTACGTATTTTTAAAAGCCATTAAAAATGAAAAATTTTATCAATTTTAATTTTGTGAAATTTTTTTACAATACTCAAACACATATATTGGCTAACACATAAATATTTATTTGTAACATATTGATTTTCACCCACACATATTCTATAACTTGTTTAAAGAAAAGTTATGGAAAAGAAAAAAAATTACATTTAAAAGAGATATTTTTTGGAGTAATGCCAGATTTTTTATATTTCTTTAAAATATAATTAAACTTAGCATTTTATTTTTTAATAGATTTACAAAAACATATCAAGATATTATTTTTAAAATATTTCCATTGAAGCCATAAACGTATAAAAACCATTTCAATACAGGAAATCTTGAGTTATCCCCTTAATTTTTGAGGTTCCCTAAGTCACAAAATTTGTTGAAACAAACATATTCTCAAAGGAGTTGTTCGAAATTGCAGAAAACACTGATCTATCAGAAAAATATATTGGACGAGTTATTTAAAATCACGGTGAAATTGAGTTAGAAAAAAGTTAGTAAAAAAATGAAGTCTAGTCCAAATAAACTGATACAATAAGAAATAAGAAGTGCCAGAGACAAACTCCCCAAGGTGGGTCAATCTCATTGTTCCTTAAATGTTTAAAAAAATTGCAATATTTTTTCTGTTCAAAACTGATAAGGTAAATAAGGTATTTGTTACAATTATACTAATTTCGTTAAGTTACAGTGTTCATAGAAACAAGAGGAAATATACTTTATATTACGAAAAGCCTACAAGGCCGGAAATTTTTTTACTGAAAAATGAAAACTGGATAAGTAAACGCAGTGTCAGAATTATATGGAGAAATATTATATATAAGCTCTAAATTAGGATACAAACGTGTTTTATCATAAAATCACAATTTTAAACAACTGGCCTCCTCTTCTAATTGTTGAATACAGTTACTCGTATAAAGCTTAACGGCTACGGTATGTTCATATACAGTGTGTTTACTGTTGGAATATCACGATTAATTTCTGAGATGTAGTTTTCTGGTTTAGGTCGTAGAGCTGTATTTTTCGTTTTTGAATTGTATCCCCTTCTGCGAATCGATATTATATTTCAGCATCAAAGGTTTGTCCTACACTTTGTTACGTTCCTGGGGAAAACTTGAAATTTTGTTTACTCCTGTAAGATTATCATTGTAAAGTGTTGGAAGAATTTCTTGAAATGATCTTGCAGTATGGAGTACAAAATGGTAAAACTTAAAAGTGGTACAATTTAAAAGTTTTTAAATTTTAAACTCCCAACCTGTCTCTTTAGGTTGAGGGAGGAGTGTGGGGTTGACCACCCCACCTTGTAAAGCAACTCTGTTCATAAATTCTAGGAAGTTAAAGCCGGAGGGCACGGAATCTTGGAACAAGTCTTGGCATGAAAATAAATATGATTATTAGAACATCGAATACAAGGATTCTTTACAAGTGCGGAGCCTTGAAATATTTGGTTCAGGTGTTTAAACAGTATAATAATACCAACCCAGTAAAAAAGCTCATATTTACCAAAGCTATAGGAGCTAGAAAGTAGTGTAAACCACCAATTAGATGGCTTGATTCTGTTAAAATCGACTTACGTAAAAAGACTGGAGGAGCATTGCCTCGGATAGGATTATATGAAGGAGACTCATTGGAACGGCCTTGGCCTGTAATAGGCTGTAGTCGAAGAAGAAAATTTGAAAGTTACAAATTTATTTCGCTTATTTGGAAGAGGTGACTAATTAACTAATAACATATATTTCAATACTGAAGAACTTATAACACTAATCTTCTACGATTTGGCAGAATACTATCAAGTGAAAAATCATTTATAATTCGGATACCTACAACCAAATACTTGTCCGGTTTTTAAAAGAAAGTGATCAAGCATTTACAACAGGGATTTTTGAATTTTTCTATTGTAGATTTTGAAGTATATGAAAGGCCTAATATAACCTCTACATCGGTTGCATGTGGCCCGCAGCCCGTAGTATGATTATTAGTGTTTAACATTATAAAAAACTAAACGATTTGAGTCGCAGAGGGTGAAATTATCAAATTATAGTTTTAAAAAGTTTGGGAGGAAATATTTTACAACTTGGGATTTTTAAACTCAAATTTCTTATTTTAATTTAACATTTTTTAAAAAGCACCAATAATTTTACAATCTGTAAAATACATAACAAAATATTATTAAATAAATAGTGAAAGAATGTATAGTCCTTTCTATAAAAAGTTTTATGTCAATTCACTATGCAATTTTATAAGGAAAAAAATATTATCCTGTTTCTCCAAGTTCATATTAAATGTAATCATGTTAATTATATTCAATATGAACTACGGAAATCCTAATTTTGCAAAAATTTAATTAGTATTTTAAATAAAGAACAATTTAAAAAGCTGATATAAAATTTTATAAAATCAATTATTAGTCTTAAAATGATCTATAACAATGTAAAAAGTAAAAATACACGACAAATTATAAATGTGGCAATCTCCATATATTAGAGAATTATAGAATAACTGGTCCTAAGACTTAGTAAAATAAATACAAAGTTCATAATAACTATCAAACTGCGCATATTATTTGATATGTAAAAAAGTTTTAAAAACAGTTAAAAAATTTCAAAAAGAAAGAAGGTTATAGTATGAATGAAAAAAGAATAAACTTGAGTAATTTACAAATAATGTCAAAATGATGGGAAAAGAATAGAATTGTCTCAAATTTACAATGAACTGCTAGATTTATTTGTAAAATATTTGAAATTTCATTGACTGAAATGAATATAAATACACTGAAAATGATTGTATTTAAAATAATGTCTAATTGATATCAAGATTTCTGATTACACAAAATGCTATACTATTAGATTTTCTCAAGGTAATTGGGTAAAGAAACAGCTCTGTTTCATAACAGTAATTAAAATTAAACGTAAACTACCTTAAAAAATCAAAATAATCTGTCTCAATAAATCAAAAGTTTACATTTAAAAACCAAAGATATTAAAACCATTTCAATAGGCTTAAGTTTAGATTTTTTCATTCAAATTAAAATATGTTTATAATCTGTCACGGGAATAAAACTGCCCATTTATAAGATGCTCTGTCTTATTAGAAAGGAGAAAAATGTTTCCTTAAACAGAAAATTTTTACAATTAAAGATTTAATCAACAAAGGCAAATTTCAAGAAACTCTTCCAACTCTTTACAATGATAATCTTACAGGAGTAAACAGAATTTTAAGTTTTCCCCAGGAAGGTAACAAATTGTAGGACAAACCTTTGATGCTGAAATATAATATCGATTCGCAGAAGGGGCTATAATTCAAAAACGAAAAATAACACTCTACGACCTAAACCAGATAACTACATCTCAGAAATTAATCGTAATTTTCCAACAGTAAACACTGTATATGAACATGCAGTAGCCTTTAAGCTTTATACGAGTAACTGTATTCAACAATTAGAAGAGGAGGCCAGTTGTTTAAAATTCTTCTCACAAAATTTCGTCTTGAGACTGAGGTATGCAGTTCTTACATTGTTAAAAAGTTTTGCGAATTTAAGTACGAGGCCTGGGACGCCCCGTTTAGGTAATCGCCTATAACGACCCAAACATATTAATGCCTTTCGGTTTCTAAAACATGCAAGGCGAGCATGTTTAGGAAAAGAAATAACAAATGGGAATGTGTCTCCAAACAGATGAGGAGGAAATTTTAAATCAGGAGAAAGAAAAACACACACAAGAGAGAATCCGAATAAAATGGTAGCTGAGGTGCGTCTACAAGGATTCCATCTGCTCAGAGTAGCGTAATATTGTAGAAATTAAGTTTTTATTGGGTTCATACAGTTAAAAATTGGAATTCTGAGAGCAGAGAGTGAATGAAAAAAAGAGCTCTTCTTCCACCCCCTGAAATAACTAGGGGCTTAACATCCCGAGGAGACAGAAGGGAAGCAAAAGGAGAAAAAAAGATAAATAAAAAGCTGCTCGTGCTGAGGGGAGTCAATAGGCTTTGGACGAGTTGAGTTCGTCGAAGCGCAACGAGTGTAAAATATTTTATCTCCGAGAGAAGTATGCTTCGTGACACTTTCTATAAATCTATAGCGGGAAAAGACAAGAGGCGCATCTCCACGACGAGTGCAGAGTTGCGTTACAAACAATTACTAGGCGAGAACATTACAGGCAAGAAGAAAAGTTTCGTGTTCCAAACAATTCTCGACTTTCTTCGCGACAACGGCTTTATGCGTTATGACAGTAATTTATGTGAAAGAACTTAAGTACACACTTTTTTCCATCGTCTCTCCCCGAACCAGGCAGCAAAGAAAGCGGAGCAAAAAGTCGGTAAGACGCGCTTTGAAAGGCTTAGTCAGCGGCGGAGCAAGTTGCTGACAAATCACAGCAAGCAATCACTCCCGCACAACAGTCTAATTCTTTGTGATTAGTGCACAGTTGCCAATAGGTGCATCGGGCCCACTCATGCATGGCAAGGCGAAGAGAAGTCTTTTTCTCTCTTGGAACTCCAGAGAGGGGGGGAGGGACTTAATCCTCGCTCATGATGCACCGCCGGCACTCCCCTCTAATCCCAACATCAACAATCAGATCCCGGACCGTGGCTTATCGCCCCCCCCCCTCATCGAACAGCCGCAGCCAAGAACACACACGCGGCCCAGATTTCACACGGCCTGAACACTGAGCTCATTTCTCACAACGCTGGGCACACGGAAAAAACACACACACACACCACTCTCAGGGGAGGAATTTCAATAGATTAGAGAAAAAGTTTTTCTCGAAACGCAAAGAAGGGGTGCTCGCTCCTCCCCCCTCGAATCAGGCAGGCGTGCACGACGCAAACTAATGCCCTCGCACGCCACGAAGGAAATCATTAAGAGGATTGTTGATCCCCGTTACCTGGCCGACAAAAACACTCCATCCCAACCTCCAATACTCCAAGAATAATACCTAAAACTTACAGATGCCAGCTCAACAAAATAAATACCCACTTTTTGCAACCTTCAAATTGACTTGCACAGTTTCAATCAGTTTTTTGTAATCAACATCGAGACTTTTCGTCTTCAGAGCGTCTTTTAGAAGTAGATCACAATCCGGGAGAGTTCTTTTATTCTTTTTTATTAGGGGAGTATGAAATCTGTACCATGAATATGGAAGTATTGGCAAAATTTAAAGATATTACATTTTTGTCAATCTTAGAATTTTTTAAAGTTTAAAAATAAACGTAATTCACTTTTTAATGTAACCCCCAAAGAGTGTTCGACATATTATTAAGCATGCAATTTTCCTCACATATAAGCTGAACATCCAAAGAAGACTATTCATTTTCTTACGAAACAAAATTATAAAATACTTATTAGTTAAGCTACAGAAAAGCGCAACAGAAAAACGCAAATTTCTGAATTTTTGATTCATTCTGATCCCATCGCCATATCTAGTTGCATACGATTTGCATAAGAGTAAAACCGCCGTTATGTTATTTACCTCTTGGTGGAAATCTTGAAAATGTAGATGAAAAGCTGAGGTTTAATCTTATACCACCACACAAATCCACTTTCCCTTCCATTAGAGATGACCTTGTAACAGACAGTTATAGTTATTCAATTATAAGTTTCTCATAAAAGAGAGCCACCCTTTTAACACTAGCATGTTTTGAGGAATGAAGGGCAGTGTGTTGAAAATTTTAACCTACATCCAAATCTACTTTAATCTGAAGGGCGTCTAATTGTATGTTGCTACTCGTAACGGACGCACAGTTTCTCGAGAATTACTTCATTTATGCAATTACTAAAAGGCTTGATTGTCTAATAATAAAATGAAAATTCATGTGTACAAGCATTGATGAGTTGTGATGACTATTAAAATGATAGACTCTTATGCAGGATAATACCAGTTTTAATATGTTTATCAGAATAAGATATAATAAGTCACAAACTAATCATTCAATGAGCAATCGAAAGGGTTCGCGTGAAGTGATGCTCGAAAACTTGTGAGCAAATGAAAATACTGTGAGAAAAAACATATTTAAACTTTCCCTTATGGAGCTACCCTATAATAAGACTATGTTTATTACATAAAATTTAATCCGATATCATAATACTTAAGTAAAACGGATGTTAACGTTACACAATGCGTGAGTTAATCAAAAATAAACCCCTATTGAGAGCAGCCAATTGGCAAAATCGCAAGTGCAGTGACACAACCAGAAATTCTAAAATTATAGATGTGTACACAGGATAAATTCCCGTTTCAAGCGTACTTCACAAAAAAGGCAAAAAGTATACCTGAGTAAAACCAAACTATACTAATAGACGTTCCGGCCCTATTAAAACAATTCAAAATGATTTGATAGCTTTTTTTTTTTATGTTCCCCTTGCCACGAGCTATATTCAGTTTAAAATCCATCCAATACCGCAATTTAAAGCCTTGCCTTCTTTGTACTAAACATTAATAAATAAAAGTATTTTTTCTTAATTCCTGAACGAAAAATTAAGCATTCGGGGAGCTTTTTTTTAAGACTTTACACAGGAAAAGAATAACAAAGGAGTAAAGTATTTAGTAAATTGTTCAAGTACGGTTTATTGTAATGCATTCATTTCAAAGCAAACACGATATTAACTCTAGTGTAAAAATAACCACTTAACACGCAGATATATGCAGCATAACTTTTAAGCCAATGGATTAGACATTTCACATCCTTTTTTAACAGGATGATTCGATTATTATTCAAAGGAATATATAAAATTGCCAAAATAAAACTCTAAAAGTTTCATACACAAACCCTGTAATGCTGTAAGAGATGTTTTCTGAATTTATTACTTCACTTTAGCAATTTACAAGCGCTACATCTTTTAGAGGTCCAACACGTCATACGGACGTTTATGACCGTGAGTAGATGAATGCTCAATGGAACTTGTTGCATTGCAACTTCCTCAGAATACAAAGCAGCTGTTAGCGGTGAATAACCTCGAATATTGACGGTACGATCAGCGAAGATGAGAAATATGTAAATTTTGGACAATTGAACAGAGGATACATACCGTCGATATGTGTTCAGTTGATACTTGTAAGATCTCTTTCGATCTCGTTATTTATTTTATATTATTGTTTTCTCATCTTTCGTAAAAAGTAAATAAAGTTTTGTGTACAAGAAAAGAGTCGTATGAATTCTCTTTGAATCCTTTCAAGCACAGAAACGGAAAGACCCACTCAACTTACAGATAATCCCTAGATTATAAACCACAAAAGAAGTTATCTTAATTACCTGTGTGCTATTAGTGAAAAAAGACTGCAAATAATTACGTTAGATTCTTAAATAAACACAATTCTTACATAACATTACCTCAAAAAAAATTTTTTAAAGGGACGCAATAAAATTTATGACATTTGAATCCCTTACAAACATCAACTAAAATCACCCCACACGTGAATTCCCGAATCGACATAATCAAGTGAATTACTATTACACAGAAACTAAATTAAACAAAATTGGTTCTAAAAGTAGGGACTTTCAAATGCATAATCTTTTACTATAATTTAACAATAAGGAAGTTTAGAGAATTTTTCGTATAGAAAAATTTTAATAAACTTTAAAATGTAACGTTTTAACCACAAATAATTTCATTTGCTACTAGTTATCAATATTATAATTAAAAATTTAAATCAAACCTTCATTAAACATTAGAGTTGTTATTACAGGCAAAAATTTAACGTCTGAAAATTATTTGAATTGTAATATGAACAGTGTTTAATTTGTGATAAATTTGGCATTATATTTTATCACAATCATTAAAATAACTATCGAAACAAAATATCTTAATACAGTAATGAACACACACACACACACACACACACATATATATATATATATATATATATATATATATATATATATATCTAAATAAAATTATATAATATTATTAAAACAAATAGTATCGAAAAACTCTAGACTTCAATGCAATTGAAAAGTAATAAATTATATTTAATAGACAGAGGAGAAAACAATTTAAGGAATGTGAATTAAATACACAACGTTAAAATAAATTACATATACATCACTAGTTCAGATATGAGTTTAACACTTGCTAATCATCTTAAGATGCAGAATCAGAAAAATAATTCCTATATCATTTTATAAGAATTTGACGGGTTTCGGTGGGAGGGAGAATTTGACGCGTGCTTTGAGATACTAATCGAAAAGTTCCTCTGTGCTTCTTAAAATAATTAGAATAAATAAATTTTATTCATTCCAACATTGAAACGATAAGCAGTCCAACATCGCAGCATCACCATTCTCTGCTAGCCCTCTTTATCCAAAATAGCCTGCGAATCAGCATTCAGCTTAGGTGAATGATCAAATTGGGAGGGAAACTGAAACAGATTACCGTTTACTTAAGTTCATCCTTCAAATTTTAGGCCATTCGATAGCTTTCTCATGCTTTAAGAGGATTAAAAGTTATGAAAAACTAAACAGCGAACCTTACATGAATTTTCTAACAGAACCCAGTCTTTTTTATTTCAGGGTAGGATAAAAAGTCTCTAACAATGATTGCACATTTATCTTATCTATGAATAAATAAATACTAGTTTTGCGGTAGTAGTACAACAATTTTTCTTTAAAGATAAGTCAAATAGATCTGTTCTTAACAGCTAATTCCAAATAGATAAATTAGCCATGCTTAATATAGGATTTATTCTTCACAACGTGTTCTAAAAAACGCAACTATTATTGAAAAGGAAAACAGTTATCTATTATATATATATATATATATATATATATATATATAATATATATAATATATATATATATATATATATATATATATATAATATATATAATATATATATAATATATAATATATATATATATGTATATATATAATTACTTTAATCGTAAAATGACATACATTTTAACAAACTCTAGTATCTACACTCACTCCTGCATTTATTTTGGAATTTGTAGACTCCCATAAATGATTATAAAGGAAATTGAAATTTGTATCAAATTATAGATTGTTGTAAGATACAGCTCATAAATCTATTAACCCATAAAATCTTATAACGTGAGCGCCAATGCCAAAATAACAAATAAAAACAACCTATTTACATATAAGATTTTATACTATTTATTTTTATTTGAAACTTAGCGTGATTTGCTGGGTAAACATTCACCTAGAAAACTTAAAACACACTGTGGTTGCTAAATGAGAAATTTTTGTTGAAAGACGGTTTTTGAACCATGAAAGAAATCTATACTTTTTGCATGTATTCCGAACCAAAATGAAATAAAATTTTGTTTAAGTTTGATATCTGACAATCTAGTAATCTGACAGTGGAAAGAAGAAAACTTTTTTACAGCACAAATGTAGCTATCATACCTTTAGTATAGACATTACTCTATTTCGAAGTCAAATATCAGAATAAAAACGAAGTGTTAACGAACTTTATAATTTTAATACGAAACTAATTCAAATAATTTTAATTCAAATTCATGAATAAACTAAATATTTTATCAAAGACTGAAATCACTGAAATATTAATTGTAACATTCCTTATAAATTACTACAATGCACACAAAAACAAGGAAATTTTGTACGTATTTACAGTTTGAGAATAAGTACTTTTGATCAAGAATAATCTTTGTTAAAAAGAAATAGTTCCTTATAACTGCTATACTTATTTTGATACAGGGCAATATTTATGACACAAAAAATAAATATATAAAAAATAAATATAGCAACTGCAAATATTAATATAGTGCCTAAAATTTGAACGTATTTCAGCTAAAAAAAATGGCTAAAGATATAATTTGAATAAGAATAAATAAATACACCTTATAAGATATATATCCCGTTTTATATTAGTTAAGACAGAGTTTCAATAGATGGAGTGCAAAAAAATTGAAAAAAAATTTAAATAATTATCCTCTAATAATAATAATCATTAAATACAAAACTATTTACTTTTTATTAAAGCTAAACTTTTCTTTAGGATTTGAACTACAGTGAAACATTCAATAACTTGTATTAAATTTTGAGTCTGTAAAAAGTCTCAGAAAAGTTTCAATTCTTAAAAAGTGTATTTCACTAATACTTTAAGAAAAGACAAAATAAATTATTATGCTCCCGCCTTCAATGTTCACTTCATAAATTACTTAATTTTTCTTACTTACAGAAATCTATACATTAAGTTACGGATTCTTAGTTTTTTTAACATACGTTAAGCCTCGATATTCACAAAAACATTTTTAACTTCTTTTCACGGTTTAACAAGCAACCCTGTATAGTACCTATTATTCTGTGGCTAACTTGCCTGAATACGTAAAAAGAATTCTTTTTACAGTAAAATTAGCATTAATACATTTCTATTTAAAGCCAAGCTTTCTCTTAAAATGGGTCTCATCTGACAGAAGTGCATCTAGTATTACATTTGTTTACACGAAATATTTTATCCCAGAGGATTAAATGATTATCAGAAACAATCTCTTCGTTTTTATAATACACAAATTTATCCCGCTGGACTAAAAATACAACAGGAACCTCTATTTATCATCCTTCTTTAGTAAATTAATCCCTCTTAATTGAGAGAATCACTGAGAAAAGAAAGCGCAAGACATTTAATAGGAATTTCTTCGCATATATTAATAACTCTTTAAAGCATTATACTACAACAGTAATTCTTTAAATTGCAATACATGTTATAAAAACATGTCAACTTTCTATTTTACTATAAAACGAAGAGGAATCGAATTAGTGCTAAAGTAAAAGCAGGTTTTTTTTCTGTATTTAACACATTATTGACATATGTTAATTCAATATATACCATACTAATCCATCAATTAAGAAATTAAACTATTCCTATATAGAAAATATTTAAATTCATTATGCTCTCACTCTCTTTTGTAAAGAGAAATATTAAGCGGCGTTTTTCTGCATGCTCACAAAAATCTCAAATACCTATTAATAGACTGAAGCTGCTTTTAAGACAAAGATGAAGAACTAAAGCAATTACAGTCGTGCTCTGTGTAATCAGAGAAGTTATATCCAATACAATCAAATAATAAATATTTACAAAATTAATTTTTAATTATTCCTCTTATTTAAAGAATTGTACCCGGATTTCAACAATTGTAAAAGATATTTAGAGATCCCACTGTGAAAGTTTCATAGTTAAAAACTAACTCTGAAAAGAATAATCGGAGTAATAGTTACATTCAATATAATCAAACGATAAGTATCTGCAAAGTCTTTAGCGGACAGTGGTTTCGCAGCGAAACCTCCTGTTCTAATTTTTGGAGAAATATGAATTTTGTTTTCGATTTTTATATGTTCTTGACATTTAAAACTTACAATAAATGACAGTATTACATTCAATTTATTTTTTTCTTTTGAAATATATGTATTTATACTTGATGTACCTGGAAAGTTAGAAATGGAATTATTTTTCACTTATGACCCCAAACAAAAGTATCTACTGAAACAACACTTATAAATTGTTAAACTATTTATTTATTTTACTTTTTTAAGAACACTTATTTACTGTTCTTTATATATAATTAAAATTTTAAAAAGTATTATGTTCACGCTGTACAAGGGGATGGGTTTGTCAGTTAACCCCCCTCAATTCCTCCTATGGTATCCTCTAAGGTAAATTTCTCTAAGGATTGCAAAGAAAAACTTTAATACATTTTGCATTTATAATATTCGTAGATAATAAATATAAACTAATTTCATTAAATTCAAAAGAATTAATGTAGGTGACCTTTAAATGGTTAATACAACTCATCTTTATAGTTCTTTAATGTTTCACTGACGAAAAGAATGGTCCCTGGTTTTAACATCTGTAAAGACACCCGAAAATCCCACTATAAGAACTTAATAGTTAGAAAATTACTCTGAAAAGAATACTCAGTTACATATCATTTTACCTTTTAATTTTAAAGCCAGAGAAAATGAGAGATAACAGTATGGAATAGTAAGTCAATATTGGACGGGTATCTGTAATCTTGTGAGATTTTACGCTGGAGATATATGCCTACTTGGCAAAAGTGAGTTTCGTTCCTGCCGAAATCAAGCTCGAGAAAACTCCGAAGTGAAATTAATAATGAATGAAAATCACACCATGAGAACTTAATAATTAGAAAATTACTCTTAAAAGAATACTCAGTTACATATCATTTTACCGTTTAATTTTAAAGCCAGAAAAAAATGAGAGATAACAGTATGGAATAGTAAGTCAATATTGGACGGGTATCTGTAAGCTTGTGAGATTTTACGCTGGAGATATATGCCTACTTGGCAAAAGTGGGTTTTGTTCATGCCGAAATCAAGCTCGAGAAAACTCTGAAGTGAAATTAATAATGACAGTGATTGAAGACGTCAAAGTCTAAAACATATAAGAATTTTTTTTCTGGGACATCTTCCTATGGATATTTGCTCTAGCTAAAGATTTGACGGGCATTTATAAGGATGTAAAAAGATCACGCCAATTAATTTCTGAAACCTTACTGGTTTCTCCTAAAATAGATTGAAAATGTCTTCAATCATTCAAATCTCATCGACAGTTAGTGTAAATATGCTTCCTATTTTTTTTTATCCTTCTAAGGCATCATTTATATATATAATGCCTTTATTCTAAGAAAAAAGAAAGAAGTAAAAGCATCCGCGCATTAATGAACTATATATTTCATTATTTAAATTTTGGAATGTTCACTTAACAACAAAATTAGGATTCTTTTAAGCCTAGTTGAAAATTTTCTTTAAAACTGAAAATAGTGAAATTACTAAGTTTGCATTAAAAATTACAGCCAGGGCTAACTTTGAACGGTGTTCTTAACGGAATTTAACTTTTAAACTATTGTTAAATTTTCCCCCTTTTTTTAGAGCTATGATAAATCTTCCCATACCACTTCGGGATCTACTGCTTAAAAATGACCTAAAACAGCTACGAACATTCGTGTCAGCAGGGAAATTCAAGCCCAAGGATTTCTATAATGTGAAAAATAAAGAATTATCAAAGATCATCTAAAAGATAAGTGCGCAGACTTTCCGCCAAATGTGTGTGGTCAAGAGACTCGAGGAGACTGACACAACCAGACACCGATTTCTGGATGATTCAGTGAGAAATTTAAAGAGTAAATTTAAAATATATAAGTCATTAATTTCCTTTCATTGGAAAGTTACAGTACTGAGCCGTTAGGAAAACACACGTCGTTTGTATTACAAAATGAGAAATATAATTAAAGAATTATACAGATAAAATTTAATGTATTACATACAAGGTGATTCACTACTATCGCTATTTACATGACGTGTGGAAGGCACAAAGACGGTTTGGAAATCATATAGCTATAAAGAATGGGGAAGGCTTCCGTTATGCGGTAGAAAATTGAGGTCGCGTGAACAACGATCTCAATGGAAATTAGCATTTACTGTAGAAAGAAAAGTGAGCAAACGGTTATACTAAGTCTAATACTGAGGGACAGGCTGAGTATACATGTGGAAACGTGAGGCAAGGCAGTGAGAGGATGTAGTAAATAAAAGATTATGATTTACAAAAAAATAAATATTAATTTATTAAATTGCTAAAATCGCATGATAGTAAAATAAAAATAAATTGTGATGAAAATATTTAAACGTCTAATGACATTTAGAAAAAAAACTAAACAACAGTAGGATAGCGATTTAGAAACACGACAAATGTGTATCGACGAGATAGTTATAGGAGCAATATTGCAGTAGAAGCGAATGACAGAGAAAAAGACCTTGAATGCTCTTAGCACGGATCTTATCGGATACTATATCACGGGGTGATGTCCTGTGTCAAAAAACGCTCATTTATCCGCCTTCCGTACTGTTTTCACATTTATATTCTAGGTATACCTCAATATTAGGCTTTGTAGAACAGTTCAAATAACAAAACAGGTCTCAAATGTTAACTTCTAGAGGAATCGATGTTCGCGCCATCACTCTCGTTTAACGCCCTTTGCTATATGACGAAAGAATTTCAGACCCTGCAGTGCTGTGCGATTCTGAATAGCCTTTGACATCTCTACATCTCCGACGTCTCGTCGCTCTACTCGTGATTCTACCTGTGTGTGAAATCGATCATTTAACATCTTTTTCCAAATCAAAAAGAAATAAATTATTTTTTATTTCAATTTTGGCAATTTGTCTCCTTTTTGGGGCGTGGTGGTGGAAGGGGACACTCTAATCCCTTGAAACATTATATATTACATCTGTGCTTAGCTGTGCATTAAATTATTTACAAAATTAAATTTTTACTATTTTTTATGTGTACCCATACAAAGCAAAACAAATTCTGGTAAATATATATTAATCTCTATAAGAAAACAGTCAAAATGCGTAATATTCACATTTCGCAATATAGTGGAAGGGCACACAGAATTCCTCCGAGGCCCGTAAGTTCTCCACTCCCTGTTTAAAATGATTACTGCTAATTCTTACACATTTAATACTAAAAGATAGAACGGAATTTTCATTAACGTCTAAATAAAATTACGACATTAAACACCCTTGTATTTAACAGTATAGATATAAAAAATATTTTAATATAAATAAGCACCAAAAAGGAAATAAATTTTCCGACTACGCTTGGAGTTATTTGATGGAAAAACTTTCAAGAGCCTGAAATGTTGTTTACAGGCCGTTTTAGTAGAAAACCAAAACATGGGACTTCATTGAATATACATCAGCTTCCTCGTTTCTCATTATTCTTTACATTATTAAATATTTTAGGAGCATCATTAAAGACTGTGTATCTGTAAAACATAATCACCTTCTAAAAATATTATTGACAATAGTTATTAATCAACTTGAATTAATGTGTTATTGTCCATGAAAAAAGTCAATTTTTTTATCTTTTCAAATTTACGTATATTTAAAGTGGAATAAATATTATTGATATTAATTACTGAAATTGATAATCAACCAAACAGCTTAAAAAATTAATGTATTAAATTAATTTTTTTAAGATTTAACTGCACTATATTCTGAGTGACTTACATATCCTTTGTTAATACATGAGAGTATAGTTTTAGAAAATGAGTTTGATATTGTTAATATTATATTCCTATAAACTTCCTTTAAAGTTCCTATAAATCCATAAAGTGCAATAAACAGTCTGATAAATATGTTTTACTTTTTATCAGTAAGACTACTTTCAAATGAATCGTATATATTATTAATTTCTATTGCTAATCTTAAGTTATAGAATCAGATTTTGGACAGAATGTGCACCATAATAGTACTGAAAATATTACTGGCCAGCTTAAATTGTCCATATGATTTCTAAAAGAATTATAAAAGGTGATTTTTATTGTGTATCAGCTTATTCCGCAGAATGAGCTCTTTTAATTCCACATTTTGGTACACAATGATTTCTTAATATACTCATATGTATACCATAGATTTTTTAGTAATTACATAATCACTCAAAAACTGTATATTGTACCTGAACGAAAAAAATACTATGATGAGTATATGAATTAGATTTCAAACACACATTCAAAGCTCCCATTAAGTGAACAAAGAACTTCAATCTCATTTAAAAAAAAAATATTCAGCTTTTAAATGCAATTCTAATATGATTATAAAAAATCGCTATTACATAAACTATATAAATCACTAAAATCTACAGAAAAAATTTTTTTAATAAAAACTGAAAACCTTTTTCATAAATTGAGTCATTTCTCTTCATTTTTTAAAAATGATCTCAACACATTACAGATCAATTCAGTGTTTTAATTCATTACCGATTACTTTTATATAGAAGTATAATTGAGTATCATATACCGCTTATGTTAAATACAATTTTTGGAAAATAATTATTTAAATTTGTACAATGCTATAATAATTTGTTTTCTTTCTTTTGCTGTACAGCACACTCTGTAACTCAGCAAAATACTCACCCCTTTAATACAAGATAACAAATGGTAATACAAGCACTTGAAATAAGTAATATGAAGAAATTGGGAATATATTAAGAAAAAAAAAATAAATGGACGAAGAACATTTTTCAAAGTCTCTAATAAAGTAAAACACATGAATCTAAAAAAATGACTTCAATTTTAATACAAAGAAGCAAGACAAAAAATGCATTTTATTATAGAACTGCACGTGAAGTTTGACCTTTTCGGGATGAGATACTATGATTTCTTATTTTTATTTGAATTTCGTCTTTTTCAAAATTCTCTCGTTCCCTTAAATTAGATTCGTAAGAAATGCTGAAAATAAATAGATACTGGAAAAACTAAACTAATCAAGTTCAGGGGGAAAAATCCAAAATTTATAAACATTAATACGTTGTAATATTAAATTTAATATCTATTCTCTAAAAAAATTAGCAATAACCTACTTCAAATAAAAGTTATCGAGTATTGATAATTTAGCATATAACTCATTTCAGTTGCATTACTAGTATTTGTATTACCAGGCAGTAAAATCTAGAAAATACTGTCAGGCTTCTAAGAGTCTGCAATTTATCTCTTTTGAAGGACATAATTTTGTTGTCTTAGTGAAAGACAGATAGTTACAAAATTAAAAAGTTTAATAAAATATATTATTTAAGACTTTTCAAAACAAAAAATTTATAAAAATTAAAAATTGTATTTCAGAACAGGATTTCAATCATAACTTTAGTTTCAATCAGTAACGTTTTAACCAACTTTTATAACTTTATTACGATTAATTCGCACATGTATGTGTATATATATATATATATATATATATATATATATATATATATATATGTATGTATGTATATATATATATATATGTGTATATAAATGTATATATGTATATATATGTATGTATATGTATGATATGTATGTATGTATATATATATATGTATATATATGTATGTATATGTATGTATGTATATGTATGTATGTATATGTATGTATATGTATGTATGTAGATATATATACATATATATATATATTGTAATATTGTATATACATATATATGTGTGTATATATATATATATGTGTGTGTGTATATATATGTGTGTATATATATGTATATATACATATATATATGTATGTCTGAATATATATATGTATATATATGTATATATACATATATTCACATATATATAAAGTACTCAAAAGATTTTATACTACTTACCAGAATTCTAAACTATTTCTATTTAGCCGAAGCAACACTAATTAAATTTAAATATTTAAATATCCTTATGAATATCATCGTCTATTATAATCGATATGTACTATTAGAAATACTGTCTCTAGTCTTTATTTAAGATTTTATAAATAAAGTAAAAATATATTATACAGCAAATATTTCGGTGCAGCTTTTATATTTTAGCGTATAGCAATCCCAAAAAAATAAATGTAGAAATATACAGTTTTAAGAAATGTCATTTGAAATTCCTTGCTAAAAATAATGTGATAGTTTTGGTGATTATATATATATATATATATATATATATATGTACATATATATATATATGCAGTTTATTCTGAGAGAGTGAATGTAGATTTATACATCGTCTCTCGAACACCCCGCAGCACTTGCAACGGATCATTGAGTGAGTATTAACGCAGAGATAAAAGAAAAAAAAAGGTGATTTTTCGCAATCAGAAAAAAATAACCTGATTGTTTAATCTCTCTATTCTATATTAATTAAATCCGTTTGATAATTTTTTATCTCTTCCTTTCAACTTATTTAATTCTTTATTTATGTTACTTCATCAAGGATTTACTGCAGTTAAAAAAATCCTTTTTTCCTCATTAAGTATAAATGCAGACAATGAGTAACGTATTTTAAAATTAAGAGCAATCAAATGAAATTCCGACACTCAGTAAATCGATATATAAATATTAAATAACAAAGATAATTATGTCTGATTGTTGAATGAAACATAAAAATACAACACCAGTTTTTTTTTCCTTCATAAATAATAAAATAAAAATAAAGGCTGTCTAAAAATTTCTAATTTATAAAAAAGCCTGGATCATCTTTTCAGTTTGTTTTCTATCCTTATAGTCAAGAGTGTCTTTTCAATTTACCATAATACGGAATTTTTACACATTTAAAGTGCAATTTATTAATTTATTACTAAAAATGCTTGAAAAGATGGAATTATTTAAAAAACTATCATTTTGACGAAATTACATAAATTTACACATTTTTTAAAGTAAAATTGTAAAATAATATATTGTATCATGCACTGTAATCTAGGATTAAAACAAAGATCAACAATAAAAATAAATCTAAAAATTAATTTTCTTTTAATTTTAGTCAAGTTCAAAACGTTTAATATACTCAAAAACTATATTACTATTACGAGGAATAAATATATGCATTATTTCATCAATGTCTGCCTTATACTCAGATATACTATCAATTGATAAATATACAAAAAAAATTCAAAACAATTCGAAATGTACAAATGATACAGTTGTGTCCTCTTAAAATCAAAAATTTAAAGTGTATGTGTCTTTAGTGTACCTAAAAATGTGTCAAGTGTATCTAAATCTTAAGCGTAGAACACTTTCCAAAATAAAACGTCTAAGTATTACGCTATTAATATGAAACGTTATAAAAATCATTAGCAGATAAGAATTATAAGTGTGTAACCTAAACTGATTTATGTTACCCACTTTTCTGATGTTTCAAATGTGACTATAGATTTTGCATGAGTGATTAATACATTAGAATTAACTACATTTTTTTCCTTAAGATTCTTTCATGCATAGAGCTTAGAAATAATTTCTTCAGAAGAACTTGTTTCTTGCTACACACTTTTGAATGAATATAATACACTTCCTGTATTGAAAAATTTCAAACATTATCTACTTTAAACTTAGACAATCTTTCCTGTCATTGCTTTAAAAAAACTTAAAAAAAAACAACACAGCTTCATATTTATAGATCTAAAATACTTTGAATACTGATAAATAAATGAAACAGCTTTAAAAATAACAATTTACATATTAATAGAGTGGCTTAAAGAATAGATTCTTTACACCACCAAACTGGATGCTTCACATTCTTAGTTTTGAAAAGAATTTAGATTATAAAAATAATAAATGCAAAAATAATTGCAGTATCTTCCGAAAACTAAAGGTGGAATTTAAATTCACAAAAAATATTCTTAAAATGTCAGGGGTTTTTTTTTTTTACTAACTATGGAAACTTACTAACTAGTGGTGTACACATGAATAAGTTTTCCGTGAACCTATGTAAACAGTTTCAACTGAAGCATAATACATATAATACAAAGTTGCTTTTAAAAGGAAGAATTAGTACTACTTCTTAAAATACAAGAAATTTACCAAGCTTTATCTTCGAATTTCGTATAGTCGAGTAGATGGCCAACACAAGATGAACTTGATAGTCCCAGCTGTCTTTAGCCATTCATGAAAACTTTTTATACTCATAGAGATTTCATACATTAGTAAAGCATTTTTAAATCCGACAAAATAGTAAAAGTAAAAATGATATTAATTGGTATCCCAATGTTATGAATTAATATAAAAACATTTTAGAATTAGCAAACTATACTTACCTAAACATGGCATGTCAGTGATTACGGATATTCCAAAGAAATTTGATCAAATTTATCAACGACTATTAAAAATTTAAATGAAAATATAAAGGAAAACAGCTATTTGCAACGTAATAACGATGTCTAATACAACAATTAAAAAAATAAATACGTAATTTAATACATTACACACTTTTTCTTTTAGTGGGTGAAATTTTACAGCGATCTAACTACGCTTCATAATTTATTAAGTGTTAAGAAGACAAAAAGTGTATTCGAAAGCGACAGAAAGATTTCTTTGGAAACACTCCGTATCTCTGACAAAAATATTTCTCCGATCCCAAGCCCTTTTGACCGCTTGAATACGTAATAAAGAAATACTGACT
Organism: Pardosa pseudoannulata; assembly: GCA_032207245.1. Lineage (NCBI taxonomy): Eukaryota > Metazoa > Arthropoda > Arachnida > Araneae > Lycosidae > Pardosa > Pardosa pseudoannulata. Next base: position 19,331,127 of record CM063502.1, read on the forward strand.
CACCTGTAACAACATTAACTCAACATCGGATGAGAAATGAAGTGAAGACAAAAGAGGACACTCACACTCACCTGGTCGATGGGGCAACCGGAACTGACCAACAAATTCTGTGATTGAGCCAAGAGTACTTGCAACAATTTTTCTTTAACATCATTAGCACCGTGCAGCTTCGGCCGGCTGCGTGAACAAAACGAAAGGTCACTGAAGTGAAGTGAGACTCGCAATACAATTAATACAGATAATTGCTTCGATTAGTTGGGTTAAAAATAATAAAATAATGTCGGGAAATGGCCAAGTACGGTGCTTCCTTTTCTTAAAGATCCAAATCATTTTATCCTAACACAATCATCACAAGTACTTAAGGGGAGAACTTAGCAAATTTTCCTTCAGAGAGAAAGTTGGATTTCTATTAAAATACATACCACATCTATTACTTTAATTAGATAAATAGTTACCATATATGTGCCTCTTTCATGCAAAATATACTTAATACATGAAAAGCGTTTTACAAGGGCGTTAAAAAATCCTAACAACAGACTTTAAAGGTAAAAGCGAAAACTATATTATTAAGATTCATCAACGTTTCAATATAAATAGTAGTTTATTTATTTTTAAAAGCAAAATGTATACAATTACATAAAAAACAAAGAACAATTATCTTATATACGCAAAACGAGCTAAAAGGATAAACGTGAAAAGTGAAACATTGAATTTGAAATTCATTCATTTAAATCACTTATATTTTCACTCTTAATCAGATACTTCTTGAGGTAAATGATTCGCTTGGGAGATTCTTCTTACGCGATAGGAAGTTTATAAGAAGTAAAAAAAATTATATTGCTCCTCACTTCATTAAAATCTGTTAATTTTGTTCCAGAACCCTTTTCTACAATTTCTAATTACCTGTTCGCACAAAGAAATTTTTTCATCTCTTTCATCAGTGTTGACTTCAAAATTCTGACAAGTCACAAGAGGCATTTTATTCCAATTGATATGAATTAGGATTGGATTAGAACTAACAATATACGGAAATATTTGTTTCTGCATTCATATATGCTATTTAACTAGTATGTACTTAAAAAAACTTTTTATTTTTAGAATATTACGACAACAAAGGACTGAAAAATAAATATTTTTATAGTAGAAATTCTAACTACAAAAACATTGGTTCCTTTTCGGCTCATTGTTCTTCAGTCGATATGGAAATATTATTTAAACTCCTAAAAAATTATTAAAACACTACTGCCGAATTAAAGTTCTTGATTAAATGGTTTGTCCTCATAGTAAATACGTTTAACTATATTTCCAAATTGCGTATTAAATAAAAAGACCTATGAATATATCTGCACGACAGAGAGAAACATTATAAATATGTATTCACGCATGGTGCTACTTCAAAAAAAAGTTCTATATACAATTAAATATGAGTCATTATTAGATCTACCTTTAGCCTGCAGACCACTATTCAAAAGAATACTAATTATTTGAAGGAAAATTTGCTGATCTGTTGTAAATAGGAATGGATGCAAAAGAAAATATACTTACGCACGCTCCAAGTTCTTAGTATGAGCTTAAAAACTAAGAACTAGTAATAATCCAGGTAAATAAAGTTTTAGAATTTAAATGCAGGAAAATAAAACTTGCCTGGACAGCATGAATAAAATTCAGAACGATTGGGATCTTATAGCACTGCACTTGACTGGATTTCTCGAACTAATGAAAACATATAGAGCTACAAATAAAAAGAGTAGCTGCCAAAAGAAGAAACGAGAATTATTTTTTTATAACTGTCTGACGTCTAAGAAACATTTCCCTATAAAACAAATCGGACCACTCCGGCGAGAAAAAAGGGGAAACATATTGGGTAAACATTTTTTAAAAACCATAATGGAAGTTTAATAGCAAGGATACAAGTTAAAAAAACGGGTCAGTAAAGAAAATGTTCAGACAGTAAAACTAAAATTTGCCCAAAATTAAAATATAAATTTTTTCCAAGTCAAATAACAAAATAAACCACTCATACTGATTCAAATTATATGCTTTAATAAGTTCATAAAATAATTCTCGTTTCTAATTTGAAATAATGTGACGTAGAGCAACATGTTGTGAATTTCAATATCCACTAAATTCACCGATATTAGCGAATGATAATATACCACATTTATTTTAAGATAACACACACACACACATGTATATGCATACATATATAGAGAGAAAAGGAGATATTATACACATGCCTACAAAGTTTGAACAATATTTTATACAGTAATAATAACAATAGTGGCTTTACTACGTTTCCTGATAATGACGAAGTACTAATGTAAAAAGACATCGATCATACAGAAACACACTATTAGTTTGCTCATAAATAATCAGCAATCTAAAATTTACATCTTAAGTTACATCTTAGTTTATATTAATACATTGCAATAACAATTAACTAAAGAATAAATAAAGTTTGCGTAAGAGAAAATAACGTTATTAACGATAAGGAGGGGACAATCTAAATGTAAAATTTCATTATAAATTATTCCGTGAGTATCTGAAATTTTGTACTTTTGTTGATTGATTAATGACAGACAAAAGACAGACGGTGTAAAGTTTTTAAATAACTGTAATGCAATAATCACGGAAGAACATTAATTTAATTAAAGCTTTTAAAATAATAAACTTTATGTATGTATGTATGTATGTATGTATGTATGTATATATATATATATATATATATATATATATATACCCCTCTACATAACATTTTAAACAGTCATACAAATTATTCAATATTGTATAATATTTAATTGAATAATGGCAGAAGTTCCTCTTTCTACATTTTTTTAAATGCAAATTATTTATATAGTATCTAAAAAACGTAGAAAAAATTTCCAAAAGAAAATTAAAATTCTTTTATATAAAATGATACAAAAATAAAATTCTGTAATTTATTTTTCTGTCATACAGAGGTCTAATGCTCCCTTGCCATTCACATCAATTACAAAATTGTGAATAATAATGTTTTAATGAACAGAAATTTTGTAAGGTTTCAAGACAAATTTTCAAATTATCTAGTAGCTAGAATCTTTAGTTTACCTATATTTCCTTTTACATATATATTAAATAGGGGACTAGACGATCAATTTTCACAGTGAAAATATAAATAGAAAATAAATTAAGCTTTACAAATTTAAGCTCATTTTATAATAAAATTGCGTACCAAGATTCTATCCCATTATTTGAAGCAAAATTTGATTTAAATATTTAGACAAAATCTTAAAATGACGAACCTCTTACTCAGAAGTTAGACACAAAAATTTGAAGTAAAATTAAGAAAGATATGGCCTCTAGGACCATATCTTAAATATTACATGTAAAATATGAAATAACAAGCCAGAGACGTATTAGTTACATTAATTCGAAACACTATTGCATATTTTGCTACAAGTGGATGAAATAATAAAAAAAAACACAAAATTCATTAACTGTATATAAAAGAAACTATAACTGATGTACTGACATTTTTAGATTGAAGCGAGCAACAACGTTGGTATACCTGGTATGTCATAATGCACCTAGGCGAGTTTAATATTTTTACTTAGAGTAGGTGAAGTTTAGAATAAGCCGAGTGTAAACACCAATTGTTTATTATTAGTAGACAAAATACAGTTCACCACCATCAGATAAAAATCAAATTCTCTTTGTAAGAAATGTACTGTATATTACGAGTCGCATACTGTTTGTGTCTGATTATTAACACAACCAGTTAATTAACCGGTATAAATAAACAATAAGGTACGCATAAACAACTTAACTAAACAGTTTTAGGGAAAAGCAAACAAAATTAAAAATTAAATAGAAGCAATAAAACAAAATCACCGAAAAAAGTTTTTCTGGTTTCAGTAACCAACGAGAAAAACTGCGGATAAATCAAATGGATGAGAAATTACATAAAGGAAAACAAGGCAGTATCTTAATTGTCTAACTGAGGAAAATCAGATATTCTTACATCTATAGATTGATATTTGGGGTAAAAAAAATAGAACCTGAAAGCTAAATTTGAAGAAAGCACTTTTTTTTACCATCAGCTGCATTAAATTCACTTTATTAGAAAAATACTGTTGAATTTGGAAGTACAAATGTTTCTCACTGTTGAAGTCGGAAGTACTAAAAAGTCCGTTAAGGTGATAACAGATAGTCTGAGTTCAACAAGATACACAAATGTACTGTTGCGTCTGTGGCTTCATTTTTGAAGAAAAAAAATGTGGAAAAAAAAGATGAAGCCTTAAAAAATACGAAGGGGAAAAGATAAGAAGAAACCGAGGGTACGAGAAAAAATGATGGGTCTAAAAAAAATCCTCCTTCTTATGCCTCCCACCTGAATGTGACACAAGGCAGTCACTTTTAAACGCTACCACATTCTTAACGCAGCTGGTCATTATTCCTTTCCTTCTCATTAGCAATTACAAGAAAGTAGTATTGTCAGTAAAATCACAATTATATCGAAGACTTTTTTCGCGAGGCATTTAAATTGAAAAACTTGAAGAGAAACGACGAAAAAAATACTCGCTTCGCCTGGGAAAAAAAAGTATAAGGCAGGCAACGCTTAATCTCTAATTAATTTGAGAAAGATAATACACAGTATCGAGCCATATTTTTCCCTAAGCCAAGCAGCAGAAGTTATTAGAAAAACGCACAAGATTTTGTGTTCGCCGCTGAGAGCGAACACGCAGCGGTGCTTATTTTTTTGACTCCGCACAAAAAGAGAATTCTTTATTAAATACATTTCCCCCAATTAAATTGACTTTAAAGCGGCATAGATTCCAGGTCTTCCACCGACGAGCTAGGGGAAAAAAATCCCTGCCTAATAGCTACCACTAAATTTTGCTATTGGAAACTGAAAAATAATATAAGTAATGATTAACGTAAAAAGGCTTTTTAGGTGGAAAAGCCAGTGGTAAAAAAAGAAAAAGAAAAAAAGTCGAGGATACAGTTTTCTCACCGGTGGAGAAAAACAGAGCCGACCTGGGAATCGGAAAAAGCAAAAGGAGATGCGGCAACGCAAAATATAAACAAAAATGAGCGAGACGGGGGAAGGGGGAGGAAACCCCGGCTCTCTCTTAGTCGACCTCCGGTTTGGCTCTTAATGAAGTACGAACGTCGATCAAGAGCAAGAGGGAAGAAAAAAAAACTCAATCATATGTATAAAAAGGGACGTTAATAGAAAAAGTTTGATTTCAATTAAAAAACGAATGCTAGCGATCGCCGAGACGTGCAACGCCGTAACATGCAACGCACAAAAAAATTCTCAGCATTTCTATTTCGGGCATTTTTTCTCACTTCAGTGATAAAGCGCTCAGGGACCGTCAGTATTTTTTGACAGCGCAAAGGGTTTAGTTCCAGCGTGGCTTAAAAAGACTACGATACACTTGCTGAATAATTAGTTGTTTGCAAGAAATAATTTTGCATTTTTTGGTTTCTTGCGATAAAAAAGAATTATTAAAAATCGCATTTCGAGTCCAAATGAAACTACCGCTTTTTCGCTCGCGTAAACAGAAGCTGGTGGTTCGTTACAGGTAAGAGCTAATTAAGACCAAAACATATTTAATTGTTATAGAATCAATCGAAATTAGGAGCAAAATATCCACCATATAAATGTTTATTTTATTTAAATACCCGTTGAATTTCAATTTGAAACCTAATAAAAGTCGCAGATTATTTTTCTATCGTGGTCATTTCATTCGTTAAACACGCAGTTTATAGTTACATAAATATTAGGAAAAGAAAATACTGTAATAGATTTTAACGATTACTAATACTACACTTCAACAGTTATTTATAAATTTAAAGGACGAAAAGACGGGCAAAATGTCGGCAAATTCTGACAATTAAGGGAGATAACGAAAAGACATTTTATTGAATGTGTCATAGTAATACTGAATTATTTCTTTAGTCAGTAAGCTAGCTACTCAATATTCCCGTAGGTTCAACCAAGAAATAAAATGGAGTTTTTCTTATTGAAATATTTTATCTAAAGACTTAAGTCTCTGAAACTTCTTTACCGTTTTAAAATACACTAAAATTTACTTATATTTAGTATAGAATATATATTGTAAAGTTAACGAATAATTTAACCAGTAGAAATGTATGACAAATCAACTATAAAAACAAAGCCCAATCTACAAAACACTAAGGAACACACTATCTTGTTTTTACAATTACTATTCATGAGCAATTTTCATGATGTTCTGTGTCTAGAAGTACACATGATAAATATAGAGGACATATAATTACTATAAAGTCTGCTTTACAAATGAAACACAAGCTATTGCCACATGTGTCTGGGCTTGAAATATCTAATGAATACATGTTGCTATACTAAATCCTAAAAATGAGTAAGATGTTTAATTAAAAATAAAGTAGACGATGTGCACAAGGAAAGCTGTCATAACTGTCATCCCCAATGAAATATAATGTTATATGAAAGCAACTAAATTTTATAAGAAGTAACACATATGAATGCTGGTCAAGCATATATAATAATTAAATTTCTTCATCGGAGGTTTATCAGATAACAATGATACTTTATTATTTGGCAATACTTTAACACCAAAAATATCAAAAAAGCCGCGTTATGCTTCTCCCAATAAAATAATGAATTTAGTTAACGCTAAATACTAAATTAATTATTTTACTGCAAGAAACAGGACACAAAAATTAGAAGTAAAAATTAATGTCTAAAACAATGGATTTATTCTCCCTAAAAAAATAGCTCATCTTGAGTTCTAACTATAGAGTAGTTCAATGTAATTCAAAACAGAACCATACTTGCTGTGTTTCATGGGTATTAATTCCTCCACAAAAATGGAAGCAATTCATAATAATTCCGCTTTTTAGATAAGCTATAGGGAAACTAACTCTATTTCTGACTTTACTACTAAACATAAATGAATATTATGAGGGAAAACAACTTAAATACATTTAACTTTAGAATTTAGTGGTTTGCCATGCCCCGATCTACTTTTCAGCTAATAAGGGCTAATCAGACCGAGACCTACAGCTTAAAGCCAATTCCGAACGACTAGGAACATCCATACCAGTAGTGGAATTCGAACACACAAACTCCAGTACCGAAGAACATCGTCCACCCGGTCGTCGTTCGGCATGTAAGCATGGTAAAGATTCATTACAACTCTCACTGACATATCTATAAAAACATAGGTCCTAAAAAAAAATCTATTTCTTAATATTGTATTCTTTAAGAATTAACATGTTTAAAAAAAAATTTTTTTTTTCAATTTCCAAAACCAATCTTAAACTTGGTAAGGCAGAAAATACTTCATGAAAGCCGAAGTCAGGCCAAATAACTCATTGGTTGATCGATGCCTATGGAAGTCATCCATACCACGAGACATATAATCTTAAATATATTCTATGTTTTAAAATTGATTTCAGACGGTTACAGATTATCAGAACTAACAGGCCACCAAAATACAACTAATGATATTAAAATCTACAACAATGATACCAGTAATTTTTAATTTTACGTAATTTATAGGGAGACCGTGGCTAGTTGTTACAGTGAATAAACTGATATATTCGAATTAAAATTTAACTATCAGTAGAACCATACTTATTTCTCGCTAGATAATTCCACTAAAGCCCAAGATTTACCTTATCAATAATTGAAAAGTCAGCAGTCGTTAGAAAGAAGACTGTATAGGTTAATGCAATCGAGTCATTTATTAAAGTTTCCTCTCTTTTTTTATTCGATGGAACCCTTGGAAATATCTGAAAATTGCTGTACCAAGTGAGAGCATGAATTTTAGGAAAATATAATATATAACATAATATAATAATAAGAAAAAAATATTTGTATTTCTTTCTTAATATAGTATAAAACAAATTATGTAACAAATGTAAGAAACTGCCTAATTATCGTATGTAACAAAAATTACCTAATCTAGTGTAATAACATGCCGAACAAGTTGTTACAATGCACATTTATGCACAAAACTCTTAATAGTTTCAATTATCATTAATTAATAGCTTTAAAAATTATGTTAGAAAACTTCAATAATTAAAACATATTTTAAAATTCGAGTTGCATAAAAAGTTGCTTTTAAAAAAACTAGGAAAAAATATTGTATCTATCCCGGGTCTAGTCTACAAATCTAGTTGTTCGCAAAAAAATTGAATAACAATAGTGCATCAAATGTATCAAGACTAAATAATCACAGCTTTTATCATTAAAATAAATTTACATCATTGAACTTTTGCTCGTTTATTAATCGAAGCATAGGTAAAATTTTTTAATTAAAATTTTAATCCTCACATCAGGAAACCAAATAACGAATATACTCACAACTATAAATATTTGTAATAATGCAACAAGAATGGGGATACATTTTTAAATAAATAGTCCAAGGATGAACAAAAAAATACAGAAAATTAATTTGTTGCAAAATCAAAATCATGGCTTTAGAAACCGTAAACATAATTTAATACTTGGTGATTGTTTAACTACATTATTTAAAGTTAGTAGTTAAAACTCCTGTCCAAACGACTTTTACTAAATTCATATATTAAATTCTATGACATTTCCATAACATGTACAAAATTTTAATTGCCATTCATCCTAAGAGAATAACGCTTAAATATGGGCCTTTTTACTTAACAGACAAACGCGAAGATGAAATTTTAAGCTATTTCAACCATTAAAGCTTCTCAGGAAGAAATCTGAAATTCTTATCACACTACTATTTTATGTATTTAGCACCTCAAAAAGTGTACACAAATAAATAAATAAATATGTATGTATATATATATATATATATATATATATATATATATATATATACATATATATATGTATATATATGTATATATATGTATATGTATACATATATATATACATATATATATATATATACATATACATATATATATATAAATATGTATATATATATATATATATATATATATATATATATATATATACATATATACATAATCACTTTAGAAAACAACAGAAAACTGAAAACGATATACGAAAAGCCTTAGATGTCTAATGGAGCTAGAAATAAATAAAATTAAGCCTGGAAGAAAGAAAATAAAAAACAAGGATGTATAAAAAATACAGAACTGTCCGATAAAAAATAATCTCAACATTTCAACCTATTAAGCACTTGTTTTGAGTAGATAAAATTATTTTTACGAATTCTACCTTGACAAAAACAACTAGGAAACATGCAAAATGTTTGTCTCACGAAAACTGAGAATTTCACAGTTGAGTTATATTAGTGTTAGTTATAACGCAGTTTTATATATTTCTAGTCTAAATAGGTCTATACTTCTAAGTCTGGCTTCCTTAGATTGTTCTTCAGAAATGCTAATTTTCTTCTCACTGAATCAAAGTAGCTCTTTGAGAGGTACAACCTCCCTTATTCTCGAGCCTAATATTTCATAACTAGTACAGCGAATTATGGTCGAATCACTCAAGTTTTAGATATTAAGAATTTAAACTACACATACCAAATAAAGTAATATATGTATATGTTTTCTATATATTTTTATATAATACAACGACGTAAAATATTTGATAGAAGATATTCGAAAGAATAGAGTACCTGTATAACCATATTCTAAGTGTAGCTACCGTCGAGAGTTCTCCTAGAATATCTCCCACTGTAGCCTCTGGCGATTCGGTGATTTGATCAAAAGTGAGCGGTTTCCAGTTTTTCAGCTGGATGGCACCTGAGAATAAACAAACGAAAGCTTAAAAAACATTTAAACTATTTAAATATTTTAATAAAATCAAGCACAGCAACCTGTAAACAGCGAGTAGTTTTATTAAAAAAATTCAGCAGTGATTAAGAACACAAAGCCATTATATACCTTCCAAAACTCACTTAACTTTGTATGTTGTGCATATTATGCACCATAAATATGTATTATGTATTAAAAATATATATAATGTAAATATCCAAGCACTTATTCTTGTCTTATTAAGAAATTAGTACGTAAACAGACAGCCACAACAAAATAGTTTTTTCCCCCATGAGTCAACAAGTGTAATTACATACACTCGTAATAAATATCTATTTCAAGGAGGTGAAAATTTATGTGAATATTTCTCTGTTAAAAATTTATTCAATGAACATAACTTAGTTGTTTTGTATAAGTTATTTTTATCCATCAATCTGGAAAGGGAAAAAGCAAGCATTCCTGTAAGAAATTGAAGTTTTTAAAACTGAACTTATTTTATTATTTTATACACTTATGTTCTCCGTAATACAGATAAAATTAGTTTACTTAACTGTAAATATAGTTTCGTCTTTAGTAAAACTCTTTTTATGGTTTTAAAAGAAATAATTTTTTAAGAGTACTTGTACATAATCATACATTAGAAAACTGTTTATGTTAATTACTTATTCTATCCCTTATGTTTAATAAATTAATGTTAATAAGATGCACGTTTTAACTGTAATATGAATATAATATGATAAACTTTAAATTTCAGAATCCCATCCGAGTAATATAATTTTGCAGAAAAAAATGAAATTTTATAGACAATATATTTTTTAATTCTGCTTTTTCTCCGGTGAAGGTATGCAAAAATTTTTATCAGCTCTATAATCAAAAGTTCACTTATACAAGTAATTTTCCCCCAGTATCGTAATTAATGGTGTGATTTTCTTCCATTTTTAACTTGAAAAAATACATACGCACGTACACACGTGCACGCACGCACACAAATAAATATGAAGAGAAGTCATAAAATTAATGATTTCATGAAAAACAATAAAAATGAAGTAAAAAAAATCTACATTTTTTAATAAGCTACAATTTAAATTTTCTATGAAAGAAAATAAAACAATGATAAATAAAAATAATTTAAGACTTTTTACTAACGTCATGAAAATATATTATAAAAATTTTCTGAGAAAAATAACTCGTTTCATTGGTGTCCAAAATTAAGAATTTCCAAATCTGGTCAATTTTATCCAGAACTCCTTGTCAGATTTTTATGAAATTTAGTTTAAACGTGGTCTGATATAATATAAAACAATTTATCATTCAACAAACATATATAACACGCACTCATGATCATGTGTAACACTTATCGAAGTCGGAAGGTAAGAAGCAGCGATTTTAAAATCGAGAAAAAAAGGGGATAAATAGGGCATGTGTACCTTCTTACCGATAAACGGGTCGGACAACATGATTTCAAAATGCTAATTAGGCAATTTATGAATTCCTGAGGAAATTTCTAACACTCTATTTAACAACTCTCTTTTCATGCCCTGGATGGTTCTCGGAAAGGTGGTAGGGTGCGATGCGAATAGCAATTGTCCTTCCTAGAGTGTTCCAGACATGGTCTATAGGACTGAGGTCTGAATATCTGGCTAGCCAATCTATCAGGTGAATATCTTCACTTTATAGATAAAAATCGACAACTAGATGAGCTCTATGAGGTTACATGTTGTTATCCTTAAAACGAAATCAGAGCCAACTGAACCCATGGAAACGGGAACAAAAAACGCCCAAGATTGTTTACCTCACACCAGTCATAGTGCCTCGTTCTAAGACATACAGGTTTGTGCGGCTATCCAAATGATGCTGCTGCTTAGACCATCAATCCTCTGCTTCCATAATGGTCGTCTTTTCTTCACTAGTGAACTCCGGTTCAGATTAACCATTAATCATCCACATTATTTCACATGGAGAGAACCAGAGATTTGCTATCAGATATCCAGTGTTCTAGAAATCGATCTATTGCAGATCGCAACACCCTTCCGAGAACCATCCAGAACTTGAACCCAGGGTTGTTCAACGAGTGGGACCAATCGCCACATGAATTAATAAACTGCATTATTTCCAGTACGAAATCATGTTATGAGACATGTAAGAGGGGACAATATCTCCTGTTAATTCGCTTTTTTTTTTCTTTTGTTCGATTCTATAACTCCTGTTTCATACATTCCGACTCCAATGAGTATTACACTTGATCGTCCGTATTTATTATAACTGTTGAGTGGTTATTTGTACATTATATCAACCTATGGTCAAACCAAATTTCATTAAAATATGTCCAGTTGTTCAGGAGATAATCAACCAAATCACAATTCTCTTAATTTTGAAGACCATTCTAATAAGATAAATTGATGAAAGATTTGAAATATTCCTTGGAATTCTGTTTACAAAAAAGAGAATTATTGGTAAATTTACCACGAAGAAAAAAAGTCATTTGTCACAACTCAACAGTTTAATCGTGTGAAATAAGCTGCATTTCATGATAATATTCTTGTGTAAAATGCCTATTAAATGAATTCTTAAATTAAATTTGATCATCTATTTGTACTTAAACGCGTGAGAAAGAAATTGATGAGTATGTAAATATGATAAAAATGTGTTATGCCTTATAAAAGCATAACACGTATTTACCAATCATGACAGCCGGAATGCAGAATATGTATATGCTAGTAAGGAGTTAACGGTTAGCACAAAACTCCATTCGCGGACCTTTGATTGTTCACCCCTGATTTAGTGGCATAATTAAGCCTTGAACAATTGTACGGTTGACAGTACGGTTTTGCCTCAGCAGTTATATAGTAGTGTATTTCCAGATTAATCAATTACGTCCTTTTATTAACCAATCGAGAAGATATTTGACAGCAGAGAAACATGAATGCTCCCTAAATACGTATAAATAATGAGTCTTTTAGTAATATCACAGCTTATCGAAGGTCTATTATTTATTCTGCAAAAGCTTGCACTTGTTAACGATGGTAATCGTAGCTGCTTCAGTCTAAATTAAATAAATTAATTCTGTATCAAAATATTTCTATAAAAGACAACTTGTTCTCTAACACTTTTTTCTTTTAAAAACTCCAGTAAGAAATTACTCCAAAACCTACACACTTTATCTACAGATTAGTACTCAAATCAAATTTGCTACATGAAACCACAGGGACATAATGTCTAACAAGTTAATAAAACTAAATTTATTCCAAAAGGGTGAATACTATGCAGATAAAGAAAATTTCGAGTCAGTGCAGAAGGTCTTTTTTATCTTAACAAGATAAATTGGGAAAGAGTCGGTCTCCAGAGGAGACAAATTCTGTTCGGCTTTCAGTCCTTCAGAACATTGTTAAGCAAAATAAAAGATTTTTAAGAAAAACTCCTCAAAAATGATATTATTAGCCTGTAATAAATAAATAAAGACAATATTTTTAAATACATGAAAAATCGTAAACATTATTTCTTTGTTTCAATTTTTTTAAACGTTGTCGCTTTAATGAGATAATCTCCATTTACCTTTAAACCGGTGTTTTCAAAACGAAGAAACATTATTCCGTGATGAAGCAGAAAAGTAGATTACACAATAAGAAATACTAGCAGCAAAATTATTCATGGTGCTATAAATGTTTACTTCGTAAAGAATAATTTCTTATTAAAAGAAAGCTAAACGTATTCTTTAAATATAATTACAGTAAATTTTAAGTCAAGATGAAGCATAGTTAAGTAAGATAAAAGATTTTTGAAAAAAAACTCCATCCAAAAAAGCGATATTAGTAGCGTGCAATAAACAAACATATAAGCAACATTCACAAGTTTTCATATATTTTTGAAATAGTATTTCTTTATGTCAATTTTTTTTTTAAACGCCGATGTCTTAATGAGATAATCTCTGTTTAACAAAATGTTCACAAAACGAAAAAAAATTATTTCATTCTGAAACAGAAAAGTAGATCTCATAGTTAAAAATATTAGCAACAGTCATGATTCCAAAAATATTTACTTTGTAAAGAATAATTTCTTATTAAAAGAAAGCAGAACACAATTTTAATATCATTTTAGTTATTTTCAGAGAAGTTGACTTTATAATCCAATATTCTAGTAAATATTACTACTTTTGAATGATTTTTAAGAAATGGATCAGATTTACAGAAATTTATAAGCTATTCATGAAAAAAATTGGAGTTTTCTAAACTTCAATGTTTTATAATATTTGACAACTAGTACTGATCCAACAAGTGTAGGTTTGGTTTCTTTGAAGCACTAAGGGTTTTTTTCGTTTGTAAACATGGAAAACATACATTCATTATATTTAGAAATTAAACACTAAACACTCAGTAGAAATACAAATAAATAAAAAATACAAAATACATGCATTTTGGAGACATTGTGCTAAGCATGCATCATAATATCCATTATGATATCCAACTATGTTTATAAAGCCAATTTTTACAAAAAATCAAAAAATATTTCATTGGTTTATTTGAAAATTATTCTTTTAGCTATTCAAAACAGTTTATATTATGTCTTCAAGCTAATTATGTTTATGACTATTTTTGCATTAGCTGATAAACCGAAAGTTTTAAATAAAAGTTTATATATATTTTGTGAAGAATAAGATTTTTTTCAGTTACCAGTCACGGCTCAGATGATAAATTTTAAACTTATGAGTATACTTATGGTTTACAACTCACTGTACAATAGTATTTATACCCTAAGTATATAATATAATTGTACTATAATATATAATTATGGTTTATAAATTATATCTTTATATAATTTTTAATATACATTATATATGCGATACTGAGAATGTTATAAACAATGAGTTTAAATATTTGAGAGTTTTTCTTTTAATATTACAGTTGCTTTAAAATATTTTAAAAATCAACGAAATGATTATTTAAATGAGTATAACTTTGTAATCTATTATTTTATATTTTAGATTGTTGTCCATTCGATTCTTAATAGTCCAAAATGTTTATATTATTACGAAGAAAGTAGTGAAATATTGAAATATATTTTGTGGGAGCAAAGGTTGTCAATATCGAATATTGTACATTTTTTTTAAACATAAAATTGAATTATAATAAAATATAATATTTATCAACAAAAGATATATTTTTAGAAATCTACACACTAAATAACATCAATATCATATTTGGCTTGTTTTACAAAAATAGATGTCGAGCGTAGTCAGATATCTTAACTATTTAAAAATATATTATCTCACATAAACATTACTTTATACATTATACTATAACTGTTTTCTACAGTAAATTATCTCCTATGCCCAAATAATGGAATTTATATACATAAATACATCGTCAAAAGCATTAAGATTTTGTTTTATTTTCCTTATACTCAAAACATAATAGCTCATTTAAAAATCTATATCATTACAATACATTTATAGAGATAATTTAGTAGGAGAAAAAATTGCGCACGAAGCATTTTGAAGTAAAGGAAACTAAAAAATTTTGTATCTCTAAAAACTTAAAAACATTAAATAATCAGACTTCCATTTAAAAAAGATACAAAGTGTATATTTTTTTATATAAATTTTAGCATTTTCAACATATGTAATGCGGTATATAACATTAGAAAGAACAAATAAGCGAAACAGTATTATCTTAATTGAATCATTGCATCAGGTACTCTATTACATAAGAATTTTATTAAGCGTATCGAAAGGCAAACCCAATACAAATCTCGTTCAGTGAATACCAATAATATCTCTCGAATTTCAAGAAAATAACGATAAGCATAGGAAATAAAAATAAGAAGTGTATTCTTTTGGTGGGTAGCTAAACGCTTTAACCCGTTTTTGATTTCTCCACTCCAGGTAAAAGGAAACAAGTTTTGGGAGAAAGCAATAAGAGATTTTTGTGGGCGTCGTGAAAATTATTTAATGAGACACGGAGGAAACGGTCATCCCTTGTTGTGCCTTCCTAATCTTCAGGCCCGCGTGGCCAGCAGCGAGCACGCTGCGATTTGCGTCGGAGAGGTGCGAAAAAATTGCGCGCCCCGGATCGGAAGACCAATTACCATAACAATGCGCTCCGTCTCTAATGAGAAACAAAACGGAGCGGGGCTCGGGGAAGAGTCTCCCACTTGCGCGCTCAAAGAAATGCAGAACGCAACGGGCTAGAAAAATGAAAATACACTCGAATGGAAGGGTCTGGCAACGAAATGGTAGAGTTCTTAATCAGCTTTCAAGCGAAGAGGGTAAGACGACAAAAGTTTCGCTTTAAACCTCAGATAATTCAGAAGGATTAGGGAATCGGCATTTCGCGGCGGCAAAAATTCCCAGGAATGGCGCCGCAAATTGCAGTGAGACCGTCCCGTGGCTTCTTCATTACCCGACTCCAAAATAAAGAGAGGGAGCGCGCGCAAAAAAAAGGGGGATCTCCACGGTTATTAGAAGTCCCGAACAAATGAGGAAGGGGAAGAAAAAGAAAGAAACTCTCGGGCCTCTCTCTCTCTCTCTCTCTCATCTGCATGCGGAAGGCGGGGAGGGCTGCATCTGCTGTCAGTCTGTCTAATCCTCTTACACCTTGACGCGTGTCAGGCCGGATTGCCGGTCTCGCTGCTTTGCCTAAGCCTGGGCCGCCCTAGAAACGCACGTCTTAATCCAGCCTTAAATAAAACATGGACCTGCCGGGAAAGCTGCTTTGGGCATCTGGCGCCCTAAGCACATCAACCTCCCATCTTTCTGACTCGCCGAGAGAGGCAGTGGAGAGATTAGATTTTAGCTCGTACTTTTCGAGGATCCGCGCGCCAACTCTTTCTGGCCCGGCGCCTTAATCCGCTCAACCACCTGTGCTCGGGCGCGACAATACCTTTAGTCAAATGGCGCACGCACACGTCTTGCAGAGCTTTGGAGAGGAGGCCCGATTTACCCTCTCATCCGCTTCCGAAACGGCGGACCCGGTCCGGAGCTTAATTATAAAGACATCGATCTCCTTTTTGCAGCTCAGGGGAGTCTTAATCAGATTCGGAGAAATCAGAACACGCCAGGAAAACCAGCCTCAAATGGAACCGAAGACGCAACCTTCTAATGCACCTTCAATCCGAAACACAAAGCACGTTACCGCATACGAAAAGCTGCAAAGCCCGACTAAACACCGCGACAAGGCGAAAATTTCCCATCTGCACATCACAAAACAGTATAAAAAAAAAAAATCCATGCAGATTTTTCAATTTTCTAAAGATTTTTAGCTTTCGCTTCCACTAAAGATAATTTTATAGTTCCTTTACTTTGGTGAAATTTGTACCCAATTAAATACTTGCAACATCTGAATAAAGTTTCTTAATCTTACAGATATAATTCTCCGCTGCTGTCTACAATACTGTGTTGCATTGCACAAGAACGAAAATTATAAAAAAATAACTTCACACGCGTCAAATTACAACTTTTATTTGATCAAACTAATGCGGTTTTTTGGTATAATGAAAAAAATCACTCAACTAATTATGAGAACAACTATACATTATTAGGTTTTATTAAATCAATAAAATAACACAAACCTACTAACCACCCTAAAAGGAATTGCAGACACCGTCAAAGATTAAGGCGTAGTTAAAATAAAATGTATTTTTTTTAACTGTGAAGACATAAATTTCAACCGTGTTCAAACCGTGATTATATTTCCATTATGTGCACTGTTAAATACTGTAATATTGTTAATTTCGTAAATTAACCCTCGCTTTTGCATATTACTATGCATGCAACTTTCCCTTTTCCTAAATATATAAAACCTCTAGAATGACGAAAAGAATGACAAACTCTATTTTAGAACTGTTTCTGCTTATAAATAATTTAAAACGTTTTGTAAACTATTTAGTATACATTTAACGAAGGGAGTTAAACAGATATCTAAAAATTTATGCAATCTCCTGCTATGCGCAAAATAAAATATATTTTAATTGTTAGACAATATAGTTTAAATGCTCCTTTTATTCTAAACATTAGTTTGATATACCCTCAATGAAAAACAGAAAAGTATTAAACTTCCAAGCGATACGACGTTAGGCTTTTATAACTTTTTATTATCTGTTTTAGAGGAAATAACGTAGCAAATAATAATAGCAATTTTTTCTGAGTACCGACAACTCACGAAATAGTTTTTTTTCTTCGGCAATAGTATCTTATCATTAAAATTTCTTAAAGTAAAAAACCTTTTTATGCATTACAGTTAATTGTAAGCAGCTTATGTCTTTCAAAAATTATGAACTAATAGTAAGTTTTAAACTATATAGTCAAATTTTATGCCAACGTTTAATAACAACATAAATGAAAGCTCAAACATTTTGATAAAGTCTATTTTTATCTCACTTTTCATAACATATAACTGAAATAGAAATAGGAGGACATCCGATTCGAGTAAAAGTTTCAAGAAGTATACTTCTATCAACAAGGTAAGATAAGTTTCTTAAATGTCATTTAAAAACTAAGTACAAAAAACAAATATTTCGCATTAACGTCTGCAAAAAAAATTTAAGAACCAATTTCTTTGGCTTCAACAACCACAAAGCTAATTTTTTTAAATGCCATATCAACATTAATATCAATACTAAAAGACTATAGATTAAAAAAAAATAAATGTATTTGATTAATAAACTATTAATGAAAAAGATCTTAATAGAACAGAAGGAATATATGCGCACTAGTGGCGCTATCTATATTATCGTGTGGGAACTAAAGGAAATGAATTCTTGAATTACGTTTACAATTACAAAAGCAAGCAACTTTTAAAGAATTAAGTAAAAAAATAAGAATAATAATACGTGGAGAAACATTTTTGAGGAGGATTTTAAGTTGTAGAATTGGGGGGTTTTCAAAATTATTTTGGTTCTCCAGAGAAAACTTTTAGAACAATTTGAATTGTTCCAGAATTACTATTAAACGAACATAAAGTTTACGAGATATAAGGAAAAAAAAAGAGTTATTTACTTTATATTATAGGGAGACCAATAATGTACGAACTAAACGATTCCAACTACAGGAGGAGATCACTTTTGGGAAATTGAAAAACTGATAAAGTGATCATGGCACTTTTACTTTGTGCTGACATCTATTAATAACACCAGAAAATCCGTAATAATAATAATAATAAAAATAAATCCATTGAAAGAGTGAAACTTTAAAATTGGAAAAGAATCTTAATGTGAAAATTCCAGAAATAATTGGCCAGAAATCATTTATTTATATCATAACAATTACAATAAATATAAAGAAATATTACAAGAAATAAAAAAGGATAAAATTAAATTTTTTTAACCCTTTCTTATTCATCGCTAATTTTTGCTACTAACCCAAGATGAAAAATGACTATGGTTAAAAAAAAAAAAAAAAAAAAAAAATTAAAGATTGTGTTAAAAAGCAGTATTTGAGAACAAAATTTCAAAGAACGAAATATGTCTCAAAATTTTCTTAATACAAAGATTTAAAAGCCATTTTAAAATTTTTCCAAAATGCAATGCAGCAGCAAAACTCAATTGAAATGAGAAAAATCTTGGATAAGCAATGATTATTTCATTTATAAAAGTTTAAATACACGTCAATAAATTTTTTAAAGTATGTCGGAAATCAATATTTGAGAATAAAATCCCAAAGAATGAAATGTATCTCAAACAATTCTTTAAAATAAGTGCTTGAAGTAAAAATTATTTAAGAAATATTTTTTTAATTATCCAAAACACAAAAAAGCAGTAAAAATTTATAAAAATAAAAATCCATCAGGGAAAATAAATATTTATCGCCTTTATAAAAGTTTCAAAGTAAAGAACAATGAAAAGAAGAGATAGTTTTTTAATCTTCCTTTGTTTGTACCAAATTTTTACTATTAAACTAAGATGCAAAATAACTGTAGTAAGAATAATATTTGATAACAGATATTTTACATTTCTATCGAAAAATTTTTAATCGGTATATTGAGAAAAGCTAGATTTGAGAATAGAATCTCAAAGAATGAAACGGGTCTCAAACATTTCTTACTACAAAGAATTATTTTACAGTAAATATTAATAGAACTGGGAAAAAATCTTATATCTTTTATGAAAGTTGAAATAAGCCTAAAGAAAAATGACAAGGCAGAAATAAGAATTGGTCAAAAATAGACTAATATACCCAGGACTAAAACATAGTTAAACGAAATAATAGCGGATCACTTCTAAAAATTTCCTCTGTATTCATTTTACACATTGGCAGAAAAAAAATTGAGAACTTTTTTTTATCTTTCTTGTTAGTCCCAAATTTTTACTATCTAACTAAGATTCAAAATAATTGTGTGAAAAATACTTTTAAAAACAAATTTTGCAATTCTAGAGAATATTTTTAAAATATGTGTTGAGAAAAACAAATTTTGAGAATACAATTCCACAGAATGAAACGTGCTTCAAACATTTCTTACCATAAAAGAATTATTTAACGGCAAAAATTAATAGAACTGAGAAAAACCTTGAAAAAAAAAATTCTTATTTCTTTGATAAAAGTATAAATAAGCGTAAGAAAAAATGACAAGACAGAAATAAGAGCTGGTCGAAAAAAGACAAATATGGGCCGAACTAAAACATAGCAAAACGAGATAAATAGCGTATCACTTTAAAAACTTTCCTCCGCCCTCATTTTATCCATTGGCGGAGGAGTTGACATCAACCTTTTCAGCCCTCAGCCTTCCCATTCGGGTGCGGGGGAAAGATGATTTTCTCATCTCAGTCCAGCTACTTATTTGGCGACATCTCGCTTTCGACTCATTTCCCTTCATCTCTTCAATCCGATTAAAGGTAGGTTGCGAAGACATTTAGAAGCACTTTGGTGGGATTCTTCCCATTTTCCTGCTTTCCCTCCTCAGCCACAATGCACTACAGCTTTTCAAGGGGTGCAGGAGAAAAATTTGGAAGGCAGATTGCATATATTTTCCGTAACGTTGGGATAGGAGGCATAAATCTAGGTTTAGGACTCGATACTTTTTACAGATTTAAAATAAATGGAATATTTCACAGATATCGGGAGATACCTGTGGGAAAACATCGGTTTCAAATAAAAATGAAATCATAGAATGGAAACCTTCTCTTCATCACAAAATCATGAAACTGTAAGCTTTAAAGCATACAGGTAATAAAACTAAACAAAAACTTATATCATTGAACTTATTATCATACAATCTTTGTAAAAAAAAAATCCTTGATTTGTGAAATTTCCCCAATAATCAAAGTTAAAGGAATTAAATAATTTACAATTCTAATTTGAAAATTATTATCTACTCGTTTAAAAAAAGCCCATAACATAAAACTTTTTTACTCGAAAGTAGCAAATATATAATTATCTGGAATATATTTCAATTTTCTACGAACTGAATTTAAATTAAGTCGAACAAAAACATTCAAACACTGAATTTCTAAATTTGTTGTAAATTTCTGAATTCACGTCACCCTTATATTTTATATTATTATAATTTTAAGTAACCGAAATATGACTTTTAATTAATGTAATTATGATTATTATGCATTTTTTAATTACATTATACCTCACAGAATATTGTAAGCAGATTTTTAAACATTTTGGAAAAAATAGTTTATTATAGAGGGGATCATTAAACCAAGAGAACATTTATTGATTAAAGCAATCAAAACGACTTAATACACAGTCAAACTGCTGTAAAAATTCCCTCACAATTCAACAGTCATAAAACCTAAACTTGTTTCATACTACAAATACATTTATGTAAACGAAATAATAATTCACATAAAAATATGGGTTAAGCTAGGCATCCATTACCGAAGTTGTAAAGGAAGTCTGATAATGTTAAAGTAAAACCAACCTTTTAAAAATTTCCTCTTACTAAACACATTAGTTCCTAACAAAATAATTTTTAGACAGATGCTGTCCGAGATATTTCTGCTTTATATTTAGTAAATAAAATCCGAGTTATCTCATTAAAAAAACATTTTCAGGAGATAAAAGCAGTACAACAGGTGGTCTTATTTCTAGTTAAAAATACTCGATGTTAATGAAAAACCTATGATGAATATATGGTATAACAGATCACAGATTATTTAATATTATTATGAAGTATTTATAATGCTGAGAAATCCTGAAAAAAACTAATTGAAATTTAATCACATCGCAGAATAAAAGAAAGGAAAAGAGTTTATTCCGTGAAAATTGATTCGACTTCGAAAATATTCAGGAATCTGAATTTAAAAAGTTCAAGATAATCAAAAACAACAATGAACTAGTTAAAATGAAATAAGCAGAAAAACTGGCAATAAACAGTCTGACAACACCAAATTCGACAGACAGCAAATCATATACTAGCTGATACACATAAAATAAGGGGAAAAAGATATGTGTCAAAATTTCTTAAATCTGTAAAAGTGACGAATTTTAAAAATTTGGAAATTAACTCAGTTTTTCCATATTCCACTGACTTTCTAAAGTGAATAACAGTGTATTTCGTGCTAATGTTAAGTAGATGCAAGAAATATATTTAAATAAACGCAACCAGGTAGAACTTAACAGATGCCATACAATCATTCTCTTCTATCTCTTAACGTAACATCTGTAGACGAATGCTACATATTTTTCTACTCGTAGCAGGAACTATAAAGTTTATTGATTCTGGATTTTGTATAATTTAACAACCCAATAAGAACAGAATGATGTACCTTTTGCTGCAAGTGCCTCAGAGGAAGAATACCCGAGTTTGCCGAGAGCAGTGCGCACCAACTCTGAGAACAGGGCGTTGCTGGGGATAATGGCATAGTTGTCCACATCCACAGCTCCAACACTGATGCCTCCAACACCTACACCTCCGGACGTTGCTACCTGAGAAACGTCCACAGACTGACCCTGAGGAGTCACTTGTTCAACTATACAATGCACCGGGATAGAACGACCTGGAAAAAATTACAAGAAATAAATTATAACTCAAGAACTCGCCAAATCAACAGAAATATTAACACAACTACAAATAATCATGATAGTTCATGTAATATAAAATCATGAACGAATTTTATTCACATTACAAGGAGCAAAAATAAAAAGATAAAAAATAAGATACGTGTTAAAAAGTGGTCTTGAAAAACATCCTATTAAATGCATGCAAGAAAATCTTCTATAATAAACGCGTAATACTTTGTAATAGAAAAAAAACAGTGAAATTTAACTTTTCTATCCGTTTCTGCCTTCATGGGAAAATAGTGGTAGCTAAATATCTGGGATTAGAAGCTGCAGTGACTCCAAATGAAGATTTAAAATGCCACAGTTTGTCTGTACTTCTGATTTAATATAGAACCTTGTAACAAATTATTGTCTACTAAGTTTGAAGGCAGATTCATCATTTACCACGCAATAGTTATAAGAATTTATTTTAATATTCATATACGTTATGTTTATCTGTTATATTAGACAACTAGACGATAAAGAAATTACATAAAATGTACAACAAATATTTATTTTTAGCACAAAATATTAAAAAGCCATTTTACGAGAAGCTGCAAGAATTTAATAAAATTGTAAGATTCTTATTAAAATAATTTTGGGTAAAATTCCTCAACCTAAGAAACTAATTAAAAAAATATCCCGCCGGATAGATGAAAACATGTTTTACTACATCATATCGCATCATTTGATACATTTTCTTTCCAATAAACAATCTGATTACATAATGAGAATTGAAATATAATTATTGTGCACATAAACAGTAAATTACTCTACACGGCTAAAATATTTTGTGCATTTCAAATCCATAAGTACCTCTTCTTCTCTTTCAATTATTGTACACATATATTTTCCACTAATACAACCCTACATTGGGTAAGCAGTTCTTTTCAAAAGAAACGTGTACATTTTTAATGCCAGCTGCTATTAAGGATCCTGAATTACAGAATTATTACTATTTATTACAGAGTATTGGTACTACATTTGCCACTAACGGATGAAAAGATAGGAAATAAGACATGAATGCATGTAAGTAACTAAACGAATTACTAAATTTCGTTAGCTTACATTTTACACTTTGATAGAATAACGATTTAGTACTATTTCAAAAATACAAGAAGCTTTAGTACAAAAGTAGAGATAAATAAGAATTAATGTTAATAATGTGATTTTGTGAAAAAGGCAACAGCTATCAATAATTATTACTGGCCAAAAGACATACAAAATCAGTTGTTGAATCAATTTGATCTTTCTTATTCAAAATCCTTTTATACTATAAAAATTAATTTCATTCTATTGAAATCAGAAACTACCGCAACAGTTGCTTTGCTCCCAAGTAAAAGAGAAGGCTTTTTCAGTATCAGAAAATAAGATAGTAACTAGTTTAGAGACGAGACAAATTGTGCTGTTTTCTGAATATAGAAAAGCTCGTAAAGATCAGTAATGATATAAATATATAGGATTTTTCGTGGAATTAAAAACTTATAATAGAAGTTGACTTAAAAATAATGCGAATTGAAAGAGAAAAGTGAAACGATAAAAGCCTTTTCTAAAATACAAAAGAGCATTTTTCTCTCTTTCCCACTTCTCTTCTCAGAACCCTGCACATCCCATAAAAATGTTATTAATAACTTAAATTTCATAATTCTACAAACAAAACGATGATAGAAAAGCAAAAGAGATGAAAGTATTAAAAGCAGGAATTAAACATACTAAAGACAATGGGAAATACATTGAGATTAGAAATATACGGCAGCCTCGGGCTTCCAGTTAAAAGCATTTGGAATAGAATTAAGCACAGTCATTTTAATCATAACCTAATTTTACCGCTTTAAAAACCACTTTATTAAGGATAAACTGTATGAATAAAAGATACTACATAGCTTGTCAGAAAAGTGAGCTGATGATACAAAAGAATTATCGTCACATTTTATAATAAATATTGTATAAAACTTTTTTATAAAAGTTAGAGTGGGCAACCTCCATCCTAATATTTTCAAAAAACTAGTGAAACTGAATCTATAGTCACGCATGAAAAATAGAATTAGTCCATTATATAAATATTTAATCCCTTAATGCTTTTTTTTATCTTTTTTCCCTGCTAAGTGGAGACTATTTCATGAATATGGGATCAGACTGATTTTATTGATACACTTATTTCAATTTATTTAAAATATAAAAACAAGGGAGAAAAGTTAAAGTATGATACTAGTTTCATTCACTACGAGTACCATGTGAAATAAGAAAGAATAAACACTGTTCTCATTACGACTCCAAAATACACAGACAAAAAGCTAGGAGAAATTTTAGTAAGTTAAATTTAGTTAGAAAATGTAAGAGGAATTAAAAATTTTTGGAAAGCAGGAATAAAGATAATTTTGAACCCGAGTGTTGAAATATTCCCTAAAAAAGAAAGAGATGATGCTATCCTATAATTTCAAAAAATGTCAATGAAAGAAACATGAAAAAAAAAATAGCGTACAGAGAAAAGTATTTTATCATGTAGAAGATTCGCTAATAATAGATCATAGAGGAGATTTGCTAAATTCTGCGAATAACTTAGTGAAGACTTCAACCTAATAATTTTAAAGGCAGAAATATTAAAATTATGTTAATTTTAAATATT
Source organism: Pardosa pseudoannulata (assembly GCA_032207245.1). NCBI lineage: Eukaryota > Metazoa > Arthropoda > Arachnida > Araneae > Lycosidae > Pardosa > Pardosa pseudoannulata. The sequence continues at coordinate 19,356,491 of CM063502.1, forward strand.
ACACAGAACTGTAGTTTTGAATGTGAGGAAAAGAATAATAATTGTTCCACCATAAGAAATTAATAACTTTCTAATGGTAAATTTCTAACTTTCTTAAGCCCAGTAAAAATGATAATAAATTTTAATATGTGATACTTTCTAAAAAAATATTGTCGTCAATAAGGAATTTTGTCATTTAATAGATCAAAAGGTTGGAGTGCACAACAGAAAAATTTTAAAGCGCTCAAAATAAGCAGAATTCTGTAACTTTAAGAATTCAATTTAAATTAAATAGTTAAAATTAGTTTGTTAAAATTTCAAAGAAAAAAATTTCTAATTTCTTTTCCTAATAATCATAGCTCAACCTCAGTTATTGTACTCAAAATTACCAAAGGCTGTAAGTATCCATCAAAATTAATAATCATAGTTTGAAATAAATTATAATATTTCAAGAGGTAGGCTTTTCTAAAAGATTTACTGCGATGATTTTAAATCGAAATTTATCGAAAAACAAAACGCAGTTTTTAAAAAAAAGGCACACCTACAGGATATTAAGTCTTATTAAGTAAACTGAAAGTAAAAACCATAAAGTATGTGGAATACATAATAAATTATAAGTTTAATAACCCTAAATATAACTTTAAATAAAATTAAATTAAAGATGCCCCAAAGATTACAGTAAATAAATTTATAATTTTAGTAAATTACTTACAAGCACGATATTTATCAAAAATAAAATCATCTTTTTCCAAAAAATGGAGAATATACCCGTTTCAAATGTAGATAAGTTTCATCGAATCAGAGTATTTAAAGACGATAGGTATACAAAGAGATATTGTCGAATTTCCAAAATAAAAATTGGCCTTTACATCGTAAATGACCCTTTAGATTGTAAATGAGATGCGATTTCCTTCAACTAAGAACATAGAAGGCATCAGATTCCATACGCTTAAACCTCTTTTACTATACTCTAAATTACCAAAGGCTTTCGTAAACATCCATCAAAGGTTTTAACATATGTACTATAATCAAATGAAAACACAGTTACTTTCCTCAACAAATAAGCTGCACAGTGCTTACGTGATCATCACAACAGAACAAGGAGAGTTTCCATGTTTAAATTACAATATTAGAACTTCATATTTGCAGCTACGTTTAACTAATCTTTCGTTGTTTCCTAATCTTCTTACACAAACCATAAGATGGACTTACAAAACACAGCTATGTTCAAAGTCCCCATCTCTGAGACAACTTACCTTTTTTCGGTCAGGCACTGTTGTACTATCAAATTAAACTATAGATATCAAGTTAAGTTTAATAAAGCATATTTTCTATTAAACCAATTCTAAACTTCTTCAATTCAATGTCTAGTAAAAAAATTATTATTTTTTAATTACAGTTGGCGTGTCAGCCAACTCTGAGGAAACGCCCCTTTGTTTAGCAGATCAATTTTGCAATTCTCTGAATAAGAGAAGCGTTCCGGAAAATCTTATTTATTTTTTTTTCCGGCGTAGGGCTGACCTTAGGCTCGTCCACATTTTCTTCCATAGTTTAAAATAAATAAAAGACTAACTTGTCAGAGCCAGAGGTAGGACCAATATCCGGTTTGCCCGCCCTAATCCTACTCTGCCAATCCTTAATCCGATGGAAAGGAAAGGCAAAGGAGATTCCTTATTCCGCCCTTTTCCCCCACCTCATTCCAAACGCTAATCCTCGGTGTCTTGGCCCTTTTTTACACTCGCTGAAGATATTTCAAACGGCACACAACGTTATTCTTCTTACTTTAAAAGAAGAAGAAAAAAAATCAGCCAATAATAATCAAGCGAAGAGGGAAAATGTTACTGCACTCAGTCATGAAATTTCTACTTTTTCGAAATGCAGCTTAGATTGAAGTATCGAAATACGGAATGAAAAACAAAAGTTTCTAATGCTTTATTGTAAGTAAAAGATACAAAGGAGGGAATTTGTATTATTAGTGATTTTCTACATAAAGGCGGATGACTTTTAAAAAGGTGATAATTAGCAAAATAACAAAAATATATTTCCATAAAAGTTGAAAAAAAATTATCTGAGTGGGTGTTCAGAAATCTATAGGGGTGTTCACTTATCAGTATTTTAAACGGGCTCAAACAAGAAATGACCCATTAATCGAAAAAAAAACTAATAAAAACATAAAATAGTCATAATAATCAAGCGAAGAAAGAAAATGGTACAGCAATTTGTCATGGAATTTCTATTTTTACAAAACGAAACTTAGGAGGAAGCATCGAAATACGGAAAAAAAAAAAAAAAGTTTTAATGTTTTATTATATGTAAAAATACAAAGGGAAATTTGAATTAAAAGAGAGTTTTTTACAATAAATTTATAACTAATAGTATAATTAACATTATTATTTTTTCTCAAAGAATGTTTAGCCTCCATACCGCAAACTCAAAATTTAAGATTCCAATATGGCCTATTACAAAATGTGTATTATAACTTGTATATAAGCTATAATACACATTTAGGAGAATAGGAGATAGGATAAATGTGTATTATTATTTAGAGAAATTTTACAATAGATCTTTTTAATAATTTTTCATTATGGAGAAAAGTTTTATAAAATACTAACCAACTGAGAAACTATCACTATAAACATTAAAAATATATAATTAATTACTGACATGACAGCCAGAGTATTAAAAGCCAGTGTTGAAATTTCTCAATTTAGAACCTTTTTCATGAATTATTCTACCATTCTTAAAGAGAATAAAACCATAGTCAGTGTCTTGGTCAATTATATTACCGTCTGTGATAACAATCAGTCATTTCATTCACCACAGTAAGTTAGTTTTTTTTTTTCTGATTTTGAATTAAAATATTATTTGTAAGAAATTTGAGTGAAAGCGATTTTAATTTGTAACATTGACTAAATTTTTGACACTATACCGAATTCACAAACTATAAAATAAATAGATATTTTGAAAAGTGTGCCAAACTGACTTAGAGCAAACATTCTGGAAATAAATTAAAGATTGTACTCTTTTAAAAATGATCCACCTCATTCTTGAATTTCATTTTTGACATATATATATATATATATATATATATATATATATATATATATATATATATATATATATATATATATATATATATATATATATATGCCAGTCCTAAAAAAGGGGTAGTTGGAAATTACGTGAATTGAAAGCAATTTTTAAAAAGAGAACTATTTTATAATAATAAAATAAATTAAAAAGACCCAAGCTTGTGTAAGGTTTTAGGATAATCCGGTCAGGCGGAAGCATTTTGGAAGCATTTAATGAGTTTGCAAACAGATAAGAGTCAGTCAGCGCGTGGACATGGAACTGTGAACATACTCTACTCGTGTCTTCAACGAATAAATGAAAATGGCGCAAGTTTTGCTTAAATGAAACGATGATTTAATAAACTTAATTATTATCAAGAAAGATTGTTTTCCATTCGCCTTAATACTGGACCATTATATATATATATATATATATATATATATATATATATATATATATATATATATATATATATATATATATATATATATATATATATATATATATATATATATATATATATATATATATATATATATATATATATAATAAATATATATATATATATATATATATATATATTGACTAGCGTATAAATATTTTATTTTAAATTAATGATAAAATCAAATAATATTGATATCTAAAATTTCTCTCCTTTCCTTCTGTGTACCCTTGTATGATGAATGTATCCTTTGCCTAGTTTAGTCCGAACACAGTTCGTGGTCTGGGAACAGATATTCCTAATTTGTTAGTACGTTGCTCAGGTGGCTTATTTAAATATACCCACCCACTGATTACCCATATTTTTCGTTTTCCTTCAGTCTGAAGTATTACTAACACATGACTGTAGGTAGTTTTCTAAAGACTGGATTTCAAAACGAATGTATAGAGTTTTGTAAATTAGGATTAGGAAAAAAGGTGGCATTTTTTATCATTTACTTGCTAGTCGAATGCTTATTTAATACTCTGTTTATCTAAAAAATGCTGTTTTCTAAAATTTATTTTTGTAAAGTATTCTTTACTTTTCAGTTAGTTTCAGGAGAACAAGCCTATTTTAAGTAAAATTTCTGTAAGAGCAAATAAAAATTAGTCTACAGTAATAAATTTAATTCTTACCACAATTTTACAACTGATTTGAATGTATATAATCCTCTTGGACGTGAAATTGTCTATAAAAAATGCTTTTATTTTCGGACACAATAGGGTAGTAAAAGAAACTTAAATTAAAATTGTTAAACATTTGTTTAACAATAATAATAATAATGATAGTGTTCTAACCTTCCTAATTAAAATGAACCAAGGGAAAATATTTTATGCATGTATTTATTTCCCTTGGAAGTAAATTTCCAAAGAATTTCCTGTCATAGTCACAAGGTCATTAATAGATAATTTTTTTCTTTTACTCGTTTGTTTTTATTCTGAGTTTTGAGTAAGGGAGCTTTCTGCTAATATTTGCATATATTCAAAAGGATATAAAAGTCAATCTCACTTTTTTCACTTTTTAATATAATTCTTTTTAATAAGATTGATTCAAAGGAGAAGGACAACGATTTTCATTACTACGGAAACTCAATAATGAGATTAATAATAAACGAATATCTCAGAAAACACTTTGAGCCCAGACCTCTTCCATTAAATGATGTCTAATCAATAAGGAGATAGGAAGCATAAATCTTCGAATTAATTCATAGAATCTTTAACGCATTAACTGCCTTTAATCCTTATTTGCCAATTATGACAATAAATGGGGATAGAATCTGAGCTAAAAGGGTTTAAATACTTTGAAGAAGACAGCTCCTCTTTATGATGGTCATTACGTATTTTCTTATTAAAAGAATATTCTCTAGTAAAGTCATCAATTAATACTGAAAGATAGACAAGACGCTACAAATGGTGTTTTATACATATTCTATCTAAAGCTGTTTCTATGCATCAATGAGGAAATAAATACTATTAGATCAACTAATATACAAGGTGAAGTATCCAATTTCAAAATCGCTTAAAAGTAAAGCTACGAAAACTGAAATGGTTGTACCATAGCTTATCATGCAAAACTATTTGATTATCGACAACATCCGCTATTCTTATCAGAGTACAAAAGTATAAAAAATTTATTTACGAAGGATGCGGTAAGCTTCATTCAATCTATTTTGCATAACATATTGCGGAAATAGAAATAAGCATTTTTCAGAAATGAACAGTGCTTTATAAGATGCATAAAAACTCACAAATACTTTTCCTATATTAAGAAAGAGCATTTACAGAAAATAAAATTTTAGAAAGCTGATAGAGCTTTCACATGATATAAACATAGCTGACTCATGATATAAACTCCAAAGACTCACCAAGTACGTATTACCTATTCTTAATTAATAGAATACAGTCAGAAAAATAACATTAGGATTGAATGAGCATATGTCCGGTATTTACAAACCACACAATGTTAGAAACGCGATAAATAGTAGAAAATGAAAGATACCTCAAAGACTAAATACTGTTAAAAATGAAATCATTCTACAACAGAAAGAGGAAGTTACGTATTCTGAATTTCCGCTGACAATTATTTTATTTTTAAACAGAAATGGTATTCCAGGTTCGCTTTGGGTAAAAATGACTATCTAAAAATTTGGTATCATAAAAGCCACTGTCGCAAAACAGGTGCAAATAAAATAAATTTCTCCTAAATGTTTTCAAACAATTGAAAATTAAAATACTGTGTTAAAATTTAATCTTACTACATTTAACTACCACTTCAAAGAATATAACCAATCCAAATTCTTTAGTTGCGTATTAACAATGTCGGTAAGTTCTTACAAAGGTATAACAGGTAAATGAAGACACGTGAGAATGTATCTATACTTTAGAAAGCTTATTACGTATCAGTAACATTCACGTGTGAGACTAACTATAACATTGCTAACAGATTTCAGTTTAGAAGAAAAAGAAAGGAAGAGACATCTATGCGAGTAAATAAAAGCAATAGGTAGAAGGACAAGTGTGATTTTAAATTAATTATCAGAGTGGACGAACACATTTTATATCTACAATCATAAAATTTTAAATTCTTCGCTATTGTTAGGCTGAGAACTGTCAGCACAGTCTTCACGTAGCATCCATTTGTCTTTCTGAAATAAACCATAAACTTTTCAGAAACAGCTGGCGCCTTTTTATTCGGCACGTCTTTCATTTAATTTGTCTCAATACATATCAATAATAGTAGCTACAACAAACTAATTCACTTGAAGAACAGAAGTTAATTATTTGACAACGTCATATAAACAACTTCAAAGTAATCAAAATATTGCTTCCACATTTAAATCAACGTCAGAAAACACCCGTTTATTTCGAATACCTTTGGAAAGAAATTACTCGAGACTGCAGTAGATGAATAAAATTATAAAGTATCAAAATAAAGGGATGCACAACACACAGTCGAGGAAACTCATTTATTTCCCAAGCGAATGGAAATTCGAAATCAAAAGTCAGTTTTTGGTGCTCTCCCAGGAATTAAAAATATTTCGGGCTCTCGTCCCATCTAACCCCCTCCCTTTTACGTGGTATTCGCTTCTTTAAGAAGTTGGAGCATTAACTCGTGCGTTAAAACATCCTCACGATACGAGAAGCGGGATTTTATCCGGAAAGCCAGCAGATGCCGATAGCTCTAAAAAGTGATTAATTTCGGATTTTATTCCCGGTTAAAAATACCTGCCGTTGCCGGAACAAAGAGAAGGCAGGGATTTAGAGTTTGCAAAAGAACTTATTTGGGATTTACTTTCATTTTTCATTTGCTTAGTTTGGATTTGGCTATTGCCTTATCAGCCCCGATGACAAACTTGAAAGCCTTTAAGCCCCTCAGTTAAAAAAAGAAATACAGACAGGTGCACATTCTTCTAAGATGCCATCTAGATCTGATATGGCTGTCAGATGGAAGGAACTCTATTCTAAGATATTTAGAGGCAATAAATATCCTTCGAGAAAGAAAACTGAAAATGGTTAAGAGTCGATTTAAAGTAAGTTTTACAGACTTCATCAAAAGAAGAAAATAGACGCTTCCAGCTGATCAAATTCTTTATCAAGTCTCCAATTCCGACATAATATAATTAAAAAAATGTATCAAAACACTACTAATTTTACTTCTTTGACAAAAGAAAAAAAATAGGCTATCCTCGTTTCTAGGAATATGGATTATCTGTTTAACAAACTAATAGACATTTAAACGATTTGGGAGCATTACAAGAAGGTTAATTTCCAGTTACAAATAAAAAATATAGTTCCTACTGTTTCACTTAAAACCAGAAACAGAAAATTCTTTCGGAAGTAAATCAAAGTATTTTATAAAATAATTCTGTTCTTCACATAGGTTAGATAAAGTGCATTATTAGAATACGCTTTCGGAAAATATACAAAACAATCACACTGTAAATAAATCTAAACTTGAGAGAGTCTTTTTAAACCTGTCAAGAAAACTTTACATCAACCTTCCTTCATACAAAGGTAATCTAATAACCCTATTTGTAGGTAACTTTTTTCAAGGCAAAATGGGTATCAAATTATTCTTATTTTGTTTCTTATTATTCTTATGCCTCATAACTATAATAATATAACAATAAAAATGTTTAAAAGTTTATAAACTTTTATAAAAACTATATTACAATAAAGGACAATACAATTAAACTTTCAAAAAATGTTTACATTGGTTATTCTGTGCTTTGTATGCTGTAGGTAATTTATACATAATAAAACATTGCAAATTGTTTTACTTTAAAAAGTTTGCAAGACTTACACCTGTACAATCCATAAAGAAATCTGATATTGACTAGAAAAATCGGGAACCACCGATTTAAGTTTAGCATTGTTCAATTTCACGCTTTTAGAGTACACTGTAAAAGTCTTTCCTACTTAGATATGAGAGAGCAAACGACTATAAGGTGATTACACCCATTAACAGCCAATTTTTTTTTAAATATGCTTTATCAGTTGGGATATTTATTTCAATTGATTGTTCACCAGAGACAACATATGGATTCAAGTCGATTAAACACATTAACAGTCAAAACTTTATTCTTAATTTTAAAATATACTTTTTCAATTGGAATATTTATTTCAATTGATTGTTCACTACTGAAGCCTTTGATGGAATTGATATATTTACTTTTATTATGCTAATCTTGTAATCAGGATCAGAAAACAGCATGTCAATAGCCCATAAAACTAGCGAGACAAATGGCTTTACATGTGCAGTCTAAGCAGTGATGTTCGTTGCTCTACGTGACCCTCACGTAATCTGCACTTGTGCTCGAAGAAACAATCTAAGCGTGTTGTAGTCCTAATATCTAAGAAGTCAAGGCATCCTTCTTCTTTGATAATTATTTGAACATTTTTTAAAAAAAGCAATCTTTCAAGTACTGTTTCTATTATACTGAGGGTAAAATATTTAGTTGACCAAACTAATAGTATGTTTCAAACTTATTCAGGTAAATGTCTTCAGGCAATCGGTTAATTCTCGAATTATGCCTTTATATAGGACATAAATAAAAATAAGCTCGATCATTCATTTGATCCATGAAAATTCTGCGGTATGCATGATTTCAAAGATCAGATGAAAAATAAAATGTAATACATAAAGATCTTATTTTGAAATATATTATTACTGACATTCTTCCCATTTAATCCATTGTTATATTATAATACAGAAGACCATGGAGGCTACAGGTCGTGCAGGTTGGCAGAATTAGCCCCAATTTTTTAGTTTATGGTAGTAGTCTAAGTCAGTGGCTCTCAAATATTTCGATTTCATTGAGTTTAAATTGAGCCTCATTGAGTTTAAAGTTTTATTTCAATTTTATTATATTAGTATATTTCCTTTCAATCTCTTGTTCTTTTGTTACTTTTTTTTGCTACGGCATCCATTTAAAAAATTAAATATATGACGTATACATTTTTTTCCTTGGTCAATTACATGACGAAGTCATAAAAACATAACAGTAAGCTTTATAATTTACTCATTTATACAATTTGAAAATTATGAATCTATTAGAAATCCGTATTGGTAGACGGTGACCAAATATTAGCTTCCACGGAGGCGTCTAACAGCACAGAACCGTCCCTGCACGTGGATATGCAAATTTACGAAAACAAACTACTTTTCATATATTTACAGAAAAATTTAGCTTTAGAAAAACAAAAAATATTTAAATGTTTACAATATAACGTCGCTTTGCCGCAGGATTTTTTTTTTTTAATAAATAATTTTTTGCTTTCCTATACAATTCTTGACGTTGATTACATATTTCAAAAGTGTTCAAATCTTTTGGAAACTTTAATTAAATAGTGAATTTTTCTCATATCACGGGTTATATATATACTAGCTGCTTCGCGCCCAACAACGTTAATTACCCCGCCTTTGGTCTGAGTAATTCAGGTTATATTTATTTCAAAATTTAAATTAGGTTTGATTTGGAGCGTTAAGGTCAACTGTTTTGCTAATAAGATCTAGACATACTGCTTAAAGCCGATTCGGATAGACAATGAATATTCATGTCAGCAGCCGGATTCGAACCCACGAACTCTGCTACCTAAGAGTAGCGCTCTACCATTCGTCCATCGTTTGGCTCAAAATTCAAATTTATTTTCGGATTACACAAACAATAGAAGCAAATAACTCATTATCACAACCAAAATTTTCGATTTATTTTCTATTGTTTTATAAAACTTATCGCCTTAAATATGTTGTTAAAAAACCGCTATCAAAGTCAATAAAGTTTGGTAATTTTTAATATGCGGACCATTTAAAATTAGGCATAGATTTGTAATTCTGTAGTTAGCGTTACTGTCATTTTATTCTTGGTGAGTTTTTTCCCCTTCATTGCATTCTTCTTCTTTTAATACTATTTTATTGAAAGCAAATATTGATTATAATTCATGAGTCAAAGACTAAGGAATTGTAGTCCTTTGTAAGGAAAATGTTGTTACTCATCTCCCTGATGCAAGAAACCCTTATCAATACACCAAGTCGCAATATGCAACTGCTCCATGGTTAAGGCTAATATGCAGCTTCATTTTGAGCGATGAACCATAAGGCTAAAGACTGATTAGACCTTAAAGGGTCCTCGAAATTTAGAAGCAGGGACCAAGCAGAAGACTCCCTGCCAGATACAGAGGTATTGTCTGGTCCATTGCGACCAAAAACCTATTTGACGTGCCATTAATAAACACATCGAATCTTTAGCCGTCTAGAGCCTCGATCCCATAATCCAGTCGACTTTACTACCGCGGCTCTCAAGCGTAAGGTAACTCTTAAAAATTAGGTCATTTTCCATACCCTAGTACAAGGCTAATTCTCTAAATACTGTAAAATACAACGGTATGTATCTTAGGTCTGTTCCAAAACTTCAGTGACACATATCTTTAGTTTATATTTCATAAATTTATGAAAATAATTTAATTTACATAAAATGGGCTATTCGTTTTATATATATGATTTCTTTTATTTTCGAAATTACATTTTAAATTAACAATAAAAAACTAAAAACTAATTTATATTTTGAAATAAATATAACCTCAACTGTGGAAGCTTGACAATGGGCAGATTACCCTGATGGTTGGAAAGCCTTGATGTCAAATTTGGGAACCAGACTAGGCTCTAAGCAACTAGTATTATACAAATACTTCAATGCTTTAAGACAGCTAACAAAAAGGTTTTCAATAGCCCAATTTCAAGGACTCATAATTCTGAAAAAGGATCAAATTATTAAAACATACCTGGTCTTTAGGACGTACTTTATGAGTACTCACGATACTCCTGTAATATATAAATACACACACGTTCCTCTCCTCTTCCCAGCACATCGTATGATACAAATCCTAGTCTGTCAGTCTTAGCTTTTATATTGTTATTTTTTTTAATTGATTAAAAGAAAAATACAATTTAAAATATGTATCTACAGAAATAATTATCTAAAATAAAATTTCTGGTAATAAAGTAATGAGCAATTTAAAATTATATTATACTCGTAAATCATTTTATTGTTAGACCGATATTTAGAGAATTATGACTACAATACATTTCTAAGTTTCTACTAATTATATTATTATAGTTAATCCCATTTATGAATCTATAATTAATAAGAGGTAAATAATTTTTTTAACTTGTACTCGATTAATTTTCCGAAAAACTATAATTTGAATTCGTGATTTTTAAATATTTATATGTAACAGCCAGTTTAAAATTAATGTTACTGTACATATTCCCCCATTTTCCTATCTGCATATAAAAAAAACTTGCATTCAATTTTATTTATCGATGAAAAATAATTTATAGTAAAATTCTTTTGAGAATTTATAAATAAAAAATATTTTTTAAAATATAATTGAATTTTTCATTCATAAAAAAATTTAGTGGAATATTTTGAAATAAAAATTTACACAATGCTTTACATTTTTATTAAAACAACCTTCTGTGTGTGTGCGTGTAAATAATGTTACTCCATATCACGTATTTTAAAATTTTGAAAAGAATTCTGATTTAGTTCACCGATTAGTTAATAATTTTATTTATGGAAACATCTCGTAGATGGCGCCACAGGCAACTTAATATTTCCGGAAATTCAATTTCCATATATTTGGAAGGAACTCTGTGAAACAAACGAAAAAGGGAAAGATGGATAATAAGGAGGGGGAAAAAAAAAAAAAAAAAAAAAAAAAAAGAGCTGTTCTTTAAAATACGACGTTTTTCACTACGCAATAGAAGCATCAACAAAGTGAATAGAATGTTTAAATGTCTCGAGAAACAGGTAATCTTAGTTCTTGAAAGGGGAAATTTCTACTTCTGCATTTACAGTATTTCATTAAAGTAATCGGTTTCACCTCTGAAAAGTAATGTCTAAAATTAAAAACGAATAAAAAGACATGGAAAATTTTGTTTTTCTTAATTTATAAAATAGTTTATATCCATTTAGTAAAAATACTTTTGAAGTAGCAAATTATTAAATTTTAAAAATATTTTCTACCGGAAAAGTTTAAATAATCTCATAATGCTTCTTTTACGGTATTATATATTAATATGTCAATTATAAACAATCACTAGATTTTTTATTATTATTATTATTATTTAAGAGAAAAGCGGAAAATGTCAAATTAATACACCGAAAAATCTTAATTTCGATTTTTAATTAAAAGTTTTTAATTACTTATATTATATTAACAATTTAGTTTTTGACACTGATTTAGTGAATGTTTATTAAACGTTAATGCAACGAAATTTTATTTTCCTAAGTGTAATGTACTTGAAACTTTCACAGAATATTCCTAACGCTTAGAACAGCAATAATAAATTATTTAAATTCCATAAATTTCGTGGAATTTACAAAACATTTGTAGAACACATTTTACTATATAAATTATAATTTATGGATCATTTAAACAGACTTTAATTCGGAATATCTACAAAAATCTTGATTTATTTTCTGTTCGTTGGTTGATTGGAATTTATTGGTTCTAAATCCTCAAGGGACAAACTGCGCCGATTTTCTATTTGTAATATACAACTTAAATTGACCTGAAATATTACGTTGCATGTAAGGAGAATTTAAAATAAGTAAATTAAAGGAAACTTTTGAAATAATATTATAATCATTATTTTAAGTAAAAATTAAAAGGTTTAAAGAACTGGATGAGAAAGTATTATATTTTAGAGTATTACACTTTAGTAATTTATATTGTAATTAAAGATTTGTAAAGGCCATGTTTCTAACTAGAAAAATAAAAATAAGACTAGTCTAAAGGAATAACTTATAGTAAGGTTTCTCGAAGTGTGTTCCGCTGAATCCTATGGTTCGGCAACAACTTTCCACGGGTTTGTCAACATATTTTTAAATACCCTAGACCAGGGATGGGCAAACTACGGGCAGCCGGAAGGTTTTATCCGGCCCGCGGATAGAATTTTAAGTTGCCGGTTCTAGGCAATTAAAAGAAATATATATTTATACATTATATATCCATCTCCTTTTCTACTTTGCTTAAATATTATATCCAAAATTTATTATCTCAAGCCCAGAAGATCAGCAGTATATTTGCTTCTTATAGGTGAACAAGTGTTTTCAACTTTGAACCCTAGAAAGAATAATATCTGAAGTCGACTGATAGATGAGCCTTTAGCATCGTTCCTTAATATCATTACATCTTACCTCGAACCTCAGTATAAGGAACTTTTAAAAATGAAATCGCAATTTCATTCATCTTATTAACGTATTTAAACCGTTAGGTACTTGCATATTTTTTTAAAATTTTAGAAAAATTTATCTTGGCCCGCCTAACTTATTTTCTTTCGATTTTTGGCCCGCGGCCGAAAATGTTTGTCTATCCATGCCCTAGACTCTTTCCGGGATTCTATGGAGCAATACTTTTCTAATGAGCTACACGAAAATTTACAGAAACAATTATGGATTAAAAATCTATTTATAAAGGAAAAACCTCTTTGTTTTTGTCCAGAAGAATATGAAAAACTTGTCGAACTGACATCGCACTTCTCCAAATCATCCCTTTATAAAAGTATCAGATTCAGATTTCTGGTGCCGTTTGGAAAGTGAATATCCATCATCACCCGAAAAAGTACTGTTACCTATATTTGCAAAACTGCCATTTCTGCACATCGAAAACTAAACACGGAATATGTTGGATACAGAGAATTATTGAAGAATAAAACTTGCTACTACTTTTAGCAATGTATCACTCTACGAAAGTAAAATGGTACATTGATGAAATTGTATCAATTCATTAAAACCATTCTTGCTATCGTGTAACATTTAGTAAGTATTATCTACATTTTTATATTGCATTATATTGTTTAGTTTTTATGTTTATGTCTAATCAATGATAAATAACAGATCCTTAGTTTCTCATTAATATTTAATTAAGGATTCCGTTACTACGTATGATGTAAGAAAAGAGTTCCGTGGAATAAAATGTTTAAGAACAGCTTGCTTAAAGGAACAATATAAATAAATAAATAAATAAATAATTTCGAAATAGGTCACTTAGGAGTAAATCTTAAATCGGGCTCCGGACAAACACTCCGTTAGTCCATGCCCCTTTATAGAGAAAACATTCGAAATGCGCAGAACTGCCAAAACAATAAGAAAACAATCCGTAACAAAGTGTCCTGATTGGACAAATCTGAAAAAAAAAACAGCTTACAAAAATTCAATAAAACAATCTAATTTTATTTAGTAATGACCTCATAATAAATACATCTAGCAATAAAAGGTGGACTTTAAATGGTTAAAAAATACGAAATATTCACTGCCGGTAAAACTCAGGTCAGTAGAGAGAGAAAAATGTGTCGATCAAATCTTGGAAGAGGCCGAAGATTAAGAAACACACATAGGGAATATGTATGGACAATATGTGAAATAACCCAGTCAAAATAAATAATTCACCCATTTTAAATTTGTTTTCCAGTTAGTTTAAGTTTAATCTCAATGTCATTTACTTTTTACTATACTATATTTTATAATTAAATTTTAGAGAGTTGGGATAATTCAGTCGGAAAAGACATCGAACTGGAGGGATTGCGATCCTATCTCGCTTGAAATTTTATGCGAAATTTCAAAGATTCAACCAATGATCTAAGTTCAATGTTATGATTAGAATCATATCTTTTTATGCCATTTTATTATTTACATTAACACTTTCAACGACAGTCTTGTATTTTCTTTCTCTTAACCCTTAATTTGGCTAAGTCTGGCCGCTACACATGTATATTTATAATACTATATAACATAATTGTCAGTGTTCGCCACAGCGGACATTAATTATCTCAAAAATGGAAAATGATATATTTTTTTTGTTTATTTTACAGAGATCCTAATGTCTATACAGACATGGGAAAATAACAGAAATTAAAAAATATTTGAAAAAACATCTTGTCAAATTAAGGGTTAATTATATTTTCTCGCATGTGTATAATTTTCACACTGCATTTAATATTTGTGTAGAATATATAAACGTATTAACAAAATATGAATTCAAGCATACTATATCGTAAGAGAGTGGCTCAATTAAACACAGGAATGCGGTTTGGACCTTAAGAGTGTTCACTCAAACTTTAGAGCCTTTCACTTAGAGAAATCTTCATGCATGGTTTGAAAATTCATCAGTCTCTTTACTTTCGACTCGAAGAATGGATAAACTATTTTAACCTATTCCTGACGATAGCTGAACTTGGTAATTTAGTCGTGTAAGTGTTCTTTTTCACAAGGCAAAGGTGGGGCCCCTTTCGGATACTATCGAACCATTTGGCTCCAATCCAGTCAAGATATCAATGCATAATGGAACACGTAATAAAAAATATTCAAACCATTTTCAACTTTTCCCCCGCACGATTTTAAATTAGCTCTTAAACTTTTTTCTTTCATGACCCTATCGGCCAGATTTTTTTGCGTGTCCCCAAAAAAGAACGATATAAAAATATTTAACCAAAAACAATTCATTTCTTTGGTAAACAATCTGTACAGGGAGAAGAGTTATTTCAAGATTTGTTTCAATTATACAGTGATTAAAAAAAATCACGTTTTAAAGAATAAGGTGTCTTTGAATCAAACTTTTGGACTAACATCTGGCGCAACCATTTCAAATCTTGGTGCAATCTTGACCTTAAAGCCTTTTCAGCATCGAACAGTATTTGAATTTGATAAACATGAAATTAATTAAGTCGATTGACTTAAATATATGGTATTAAATGACAAAAGAACTTTGCAATAAATATTTCTCTAAATTGGAGAGTAAAATAATTGTACAGATCAGAATTTTACCGAAAATTTCACACTTTAAAAATTTTCGTTTCAAAACTGGATCTCTCATTTAATAGTTCAGAAAGAAATATCTAATGACTCTAAGTTACATTGAATTATATAAATAGTTTAACATTAAAAGTTAACCTGCAATATTTTACCTTAATGGGTATAAAGCATTTTCAGCGTCGAGCCATATTTGAATTTAATAAACACGAAAACCCATAAAGTCTATTCAAATAAATATATGATACTGAGTGACAAACGGATTTTGCAACAAATCTATCTTTAAATTTATGAGTCTAAATTAAAATTTTAACAACAGAATTGCGACCGAAAATTTTGCACTTTCATAACTCTTCATCTCAAAATTGTATCTCTCACTTATTAGTTCAGAAAGAAATGATTAGTGATTTTAAGTTAGATTGGATTAAATAAATAGTTTATGAAGAATAAATAGCAGGTGTTTAATGTAAATTGAAAACGGATCATAGAGAATCTCGTGACATAATAGTAGGTCAAACTGTAGAAAACTATTATCTTTTAAATAAATTAGTTTTATATTCATCAAAATATATTTTGCATACGGAATTTTAGCATTAATGGTTGCAGGAGACAAATAACCTTCAACATTTCAAAATTTAATTTATCTGATAGATATTTTGTTTCTCTCTCTTATGCCACAAACAGCATTAAACTATTTCGAAAACTCAAATTTTTATTAAAAAAATATGTGAAATCTAATGGCATTCTACTATAAACAGCAGTTTAAAAGTGATATTACGCCAATGATATCCAAACATACATTATACGTATATAGGGTACTGAGTAACAGAAGAATTTTGCAATAAATGTTTCTTTAAATATATGAGTCTAAATTAAAATTTTTTGGACAGAATTTTACCAAAAATTTCGCATTTTCAAAATTTTTCTCTCATTTAATAGTTTAGAAAGAAATATTTAATGACTTTGAGCTACCTCAAACTAAATAAACAGATTGAAAAAGAAAATATATTTTAAGAAAATAGAAACATTAAACAAAATCTAATGACATAATTAAAAAAAAAAAACAGAATCAAACTGAAGAAAAATTTATCTTTTGTTATTTTATTTATTTAAAGTTATGGGAATGCTTTCTCAGTCCAAAGATATTAGACAGAAATTTGGCCGTTAATGTATTTTTGGCATTACAAAAGTTCCGAATTGGAGAAATAACCAGATTTTGCATGTATGCAAACTCGTAGCGCTTAAGAGGAAATAAATTGCACCTCAAATGCATAACGTCAAAATATTTTGTAACTGTTAAACCAAATGATCGAGTGAGAAAATGAGCGATTTTAAAAATCCCAATACTGATAACGAAAGTAAGGCTGACTGGAAATAAAAGTAGAAATGAGGTTTAATAAACCTGTTTATTAGCGGTTTATTAAATCATTTTGAAAGAGAGCGCATGAAGCGTGGAGAATCCGGGTTGGTATTACTCTGTCGACAGACGTTGACGCTTTTATCTCCAGTAAATCAAAGTGTACAACAAGTGTGTTTTATTCCGCAATGTCACCACATTAGATGGGATCTCGAAATCAATCAAGCGGCAAACAACAATTTAGAACATTCGTTACTAATCACTTGTTAACAAAGTGTGAAACTGCATATAAAGTAGGAATATCAGGCATAATAGGAATCTGTGACAAACAAAAGGATTATTCACACTAAGACATAAATAACTGCACTGTAGGCAGTTTTTTTTTTTTTTTTTTTACAAAAATAATCGAAATACCTTAATTATTGATACACTTTCAAATTTCATTCCACAATAATTTAACTCATACGAGGCGTTTTTTTCCCTTGAGAACAGTTCTAATTAAAATAAAAGTGTAGAATTTTTATATATACTTTGAAATTTTTTTTTTTTTATTTTTTAGAACTCCTATAAAAAAATTCTCGAAATTTTCTACTATCTGCTATTTTTTATAATTTAGTCTTTTGGATTGATATTTTACGATTTTTAGAGCCTCGTACATGTAATTTCCCTGTTCAGCAGGTGAATTAACTGAAATTCCTAGAAATTATAAAAGTTCAATTTTCAGAACTGTGTACGATAAGAAATAAATCTAGTATCAAGGTTGGTTTGGAGTGCTACGGTCTACTTTTTGCAACACGAGGGTTAATGAGACTGGGACCTACAGTTTAAAGCCGATTCCGAACGGCTATGAACGTCCATGCCACTGTGGAATTCGAACCCACGAACCACCGAAGGCCAGCACCCTAACCACTCGGCCATCGTTCGGCCTAGTATCACGGAGTTTTTATAAATTATATAATGTTTAAAAATGCAGCTGATCAGCAACGCAGACAGGTTATAATATTCAAAAGTGCTTACTTTTTTTTCTTTTATGAGTACACAATAAATTATATTTAAGATATTCATCAAAATATATTCAGCAGATATAATTCGTGCTTTAAGGGTTTAAGGCAACACATGCTATTTAAAACTTCAAAAGATCGATTTTTCAAAACTTAATTTCACTTATAGCTATTTTATATATCTTATGAGACAAACAGCATGAAAATATTTCTAAAACTCAAATTTTAGTTTCCTTTTAACTACAGACAGCGGTTTAAAAAGGATATTTCTTACACACTTCATATCCAAACAAATATTATATGTATATATTTAAAATTTGGTTACGCACATGATATCCATACAAAAAATATGAGTATAAATTTAAATTTTGGTACATGTGTTCCTTATAAACTGACACTATATTGAAAAAAATTAGATAAATATCAATACTTAGATACTTTAAAATGTTGGTTTTATTAAAAATATAATTAGTTTTCAACTCAAATTTAAAAAAATTTTAAAAAAAATAGAAAGAGAAATGAAATAGTTCTTATATTTTTCGTCATTGTCATAGTCAAGTCATGTACAAAGTCTGTTTGAAATATCGAAAAATATTCAATGAAATTTAGCAAATTCTGAGCGCTTGCAATATTCTCCATGATATTCTTAAATAACACCATTATTAAATATGATTATTTTACAAAATTATGTTTAATAAGACATTTTGACACTTTTAATAAAAACTTTCAATATTACTTTATACCTGCAAAAAATCCAAGAATATTATTAACATATTCAATGTGTTTCAATGTGTGAGAAGGTGTTGAATAAAATCCTTCACTTTTAAAGCTGTACTCTAATTTTTAAAGTATATCTGTCGCCTTAAATAATTATAAATTTATGTCTTAGATGATATGATTTACAATAACTTTTATCCATACTAACACGAACTGTAATCATCACTTCTAATCACATCTAACTGAAAATATTTTCTCTCGGGGTATGGCATGGGGCACTATGATTTTGTTACATGAGGGCTAATTCTCGAGTGAAATCTATATTTTATATAGATTTCACACGAGTACGGGAGCATTGGATTTTCTTTCTAATCTATTTTTTAAACTTTCAGATGAAACATCAAAAAAAGGTAAAAATATTTATCATATTAATATCTGTAAAGTATAAAAACAAAATTCATGTATGAAAACATTAATAAACTGCTTTTTTTTTTTTTTTGAACAAATATATGTAGTTTAAAAGTAAAAAATATTTATTACATTAATATCTGTAGAGTACAACAAACAAATTATTTTTGTCGTCTATATTAAATATAGCGAGTTTCTGCAATGACTACATACATAGTTAAACACACACAATGGTAGCTTTTAATAAAGCACTTATCCAAAATAATATTAAACGTTAAGAGAAATAATAAAAAAGAATTAAAAACTCACTACACGTTTTGAAGAACAATAGAAACGAATACTCTGTAAGGAAAAGTTAGAAAACTAATGGGAGATGTTATCATGCACAGTACAAGTCTGTTCGCGAAAACGTTTTATCCCTTCGTATAACTGATTAAAATTTACGTTCGAAAATTTACATACGAGATCGAACATTACTTCGTACTAGTGAATATTTGTTACTTAGACCTCATGGCCCTAGAAACGTATTGTTGAATTTTTTCGTATAAATGAGTAAACACTATAGCTACTGAAAGTTGAGAAATAAAACTTACTTAGCATTTTTCAAAGTTGAACTACACAGTGAATGCAAGTTTCAATACTAAAATATCCGAGAAATATGTTTCTAGAAAACCGGAAAAGCAAAAAAGGAAAGAAATGTATAAGCGGAAGGTAGTGTAACAGGCTTAAAGATGTCACATAAAAAAGAAAAGATACCGTAGATTTCCTTCCATTACGAAATTTGCTTATCAAAATTATAAGCATAGTGATTTTCTCAATAATTCGTAATTTAGAAGTATCAGTTCTTTAAATTATACTGTAAATGATATCCATAATCTACTAAAGTGGTACAGAAAATATTTTAGATATTAATCCTTATAAGATATAGCAGCTATAAGCTAACAATTTTCGGAGCATATTGATGTTTGAAATAATTCGTAATTTACTAATATCAGTTTTAAATTATATTGTAAATGGTGATTACTTTTCCAAAGTCGTATAAAAATAATTTAGAAATTAATGCTTATGTATAGCATTGAATAATGCATTATGTAATGCTTATGTATAGCAATTTAGGCACTGTAAAAATGCTATATATTTCACTTGCAGCATTGGAAAAATACATTTTATGAAAAAAGTCGCTTTTAAAAGCAATGTTTTTTTAATCAAAACAATTGAACACATAAGACCTTAAAAAATGAAATCTCAATGTCATACTACAAGAGATTAATACGAATCATAAAAGAGAATAATCCTTATACTGCGAAGTACAGTTTTCGAAATTATTAGTATACTGGTATTTTGAATAATTCATAATATACGAATATTCTTTTAATTATACTATACATGATGCATTTCCGCATACTGTCTAAAAGGGCATAAAAAATATTTTATAAATTCATCCCTGACAGATATAGCAGCTACAGCTAACAATTTTGACATAACAAAAAAAGCTTAATTTCCATTTACGTCACTGAAAAATGCGTTTCACACTGAAGCTTTCTTAAAAGCAAAATTACATTTAATCTCCAACAGTTGAAAAGAAAACAGATTTAAAAACAAAATTTCAATGTCGTATTGCAAGCAATCAGCAAGAATAGTAACAGACAGAAAATAACGACTAGACACTTCTTATTGATTTTGGAATACAAAAATTAGAAAAAAAAATTTCTCTCATTATAAAAATAATTTTAATTATTTTAACAATGTAATATAAAAATTCACAAGAGATCAAATTAATACTAATTTTTAGTCCTTTTCTATCCATTGCGCAACTATAATTCAGGGTGTAACGAAATGATTTTAAACGGCTAAAAATTAATATAAATTTGTAGTCTATCTAAGGCAGTTATTAATATATTTTTTAAATATTTAAGATAGAAATAGTAAAAAATACATAAAAATTTCGCTGCTAAAAATTTAAAAGAGACATTAAAAAAGAATGAAACAAAAACTTTCTATTCAAGTATTCTTCGGCAAACTTTTTACTCGCTTATTTTATTTTAAGGAAGAAATTCATGTAGAAGGTTTTAAAAACTATTTATACCATGGGTACCCCAAATTATAGCAATTTCAAAAGCAAAATAATTTTCCCAAAACTTCTAATTACAAGAGAAGTTACCACTAAAAATTTCTGAAAAAGCAAGTTAAAATTGACCAACATATTGAAATGTCGAGCTCTTTTACTTAAAATAACATGTCTTCATATTGTGTACAGTCTAAATGAAAATATAAATGTACTAAAATCTTGAAATTTGGCATAATAGCAGATTATAAGCATAACTTCATGGCGAACTCATTATTAGCCTGATTTTTAAAACTTGGCATGCGGGTATACTTTACCACCAACTTAAGCTTCCAGCGGGCGTTTTTCTGGGAATCGCGCGAAAGTTTACTTATTCAGAAAAATCGCAGTAAATCAAAAACTACTTTGTTTTAAGAACGAAACTTTTTTTTTTATTTTACACTTTAATATATACTGTATGATTATTTAACAAAAAAAATATTTTTATGAAATCACAAAAATAAACGATTTTTAAAATTAAAGTCTGATAATCTGCCAGCGCATCAATCATAACTTGTGGAAAGAAAAAATGCAAATCGTTGCATAGCAACGCAAACAACACGCATATAATGTCACACATGCATATAATTATACGTATTTAGTAGATTTCTTGTGGTTAGCGGGTATCCACCACAAATCTACTAAATACGTATTTTTACGTGACCCGCGCTCCAGTGACAGACTGCAAAAAACGTAAAAATACGTTGCCTGCACACAAAGTGTTAATCGCAGAAAATTAAATCTAAACCTTTTTTATATGTGATTATAACATCTGTATACACCTTGACGGGTTTGATAATATTTTTATTTTGTGGTTTAATCGTAAAAGTTATGAATAATATTTTAAACACATACATGTAGATTGTTTCATCTTCAAAATCTTGAATCGAAAATGCCTACTTTACTTTTAAAATTACTATAACTATACTCTTAAAATGATTATTTTACTTAAAAATATAATTTTAATTTAGCCATTTCATTATTTGATATTATTATATATGTTTTGTATATTAATTTATTTTCGAGCATATCGGAATATAAAAACTACAGGAAAAAAATAAGAGTATTTCATTTAAAAGTACTAGTTTTCAAAAGTGCATTAAAAATCATTATTTTCAAGTTGTTCAACGTTATCCTCATAAAAAAAATGGTAGAAACTCAGATTAGTACATCGGAAAGTTAAAAATCATCTAGATTTTGGCAGTAACACTTCTGGCATTGTGAATACCTACTTCTATCCACGATTAGTTTTATTGTTATGTTGTTGTAGAAATGCTATGAAATTTTGATCCTAATTACTCCATTTTTGATTCTTCTGTTCCACGTACACCATTGTCACTTCATTAGAAGTTTGCACCAAAGAGGAACAATTATCAGTGATCCAATTTCTCTGGCGAGAGTCTGCCAAAGATGCAGAAATTCATTTTAGGCTATCATCGTAATACGGAAAAAGTGCACTATTACGAGCTCTTTTGTGGGTCCATAATTTTCAAAGGGGCAAGACATGCTTTCTTAGATCGCTGATTTTTCTCGGAAGTGCAAAAAGGGGTTCGTAAAATGACTTCATAAACCAACAAACCTTTTATTTGGAAGTAATGTATAAAATGGTTACCCGTTATGTAATGGCCATTGATAAGAAAAGCGATTATGTAGAAAAATTATGTGCATTGTGAAACCACAGCTGTAAGTCAATATATTGTACAGTGAAAATTGTCGATTATTTCGGACTAATTTTCAAACAAAACTAGACTCTTATAACCACAATTGTCCCAGATCTTAAAGACTAGACAAAATATTTTTTAAAGATGCCATTGTGTTATAAATACATCTGTGCTGTTGTGATAAATTAATATTTAGTCTTCTACCACCGAGAGTTTATGAAATAAAATGTAAAGGAAAAACGTTTGGTGTAAATGCCAGCAGACCAAGTCTCAACAAAGACAAATTTTTAATTTTTTCATTTTAATGTTTTTTCTTTTAAAATTTTAATGTATCTAAAATTTTTGTCAATTTTTCAACAAATAAAAAGTTGAATGCGTTAACTTTTCTTACACAAGTAATAATGATAGCTAAGATAACACGACAGATAAATGCAACAGAAATATATATATATATATATATATATATATATATATATATATATATACACACACACACATATATATATACACATATTTATACATATACATATATATATACATATACACACATATATATATATACATATATATATATATATATATATATATATATATATATATATATATATATATATATGCACACACACACATATATATATATACACATATTTATACATATATACATATACATATATATACATATACATATATATACATATGTATATATATATATATATATATATATATATATATATCACATATATATCACACATACATATACACACACATATTATTTATATATATATATATATATATATAGTTAAAGACTTACGGTTTTCTTAAGCAATGCACACAGACTGTTCAAAGTTAAAAGGCAGCCTTATTGTAAACCTGAGTGGGAAAAAACAGCAAATCCCGAAAGCAAGCATTGTATAATCGAGATATTCTACTGCCAGCTAAATCGCTTGAATAATGACTTTCTTAGTTTGTTCTCAAACTCTAGATTTTAGCCTTTCTTTAAATACAAATCTCATGTCTCCCCACGTACTCAAGCCGTAAAGCTGGAATGATAATTTATTGTCATCTAACAATTTTTTTCCCCACTCCTGACTCAGTACTACTTACTTTCAGTGCTCCGTCACCAAAATTTTCGAGACTAGCTTTCTTTATTTGAATTACTTCGGAGTCTTTTCTAAATCTCTAGAATTCCCAGATTTAGCAGAAAACTCTTATACAGACGAAAGAAAAAATGTTTTATGATATTAATGTAGAGTTTACAAAATATAACGCAAGATGGCAGCTTATTAAAAATTTTGATCTTTTATACGTAACTCATTTTCAACTTTTCAAGCATCAAAATCTAACTAATACGTCGAGCACCCTATACTTCTAAGACGAAGATTAGTTTTACCTGTTAATGAAAGTTTCGAATAATTTTCCCACTAAAACTTTGGTGCATCAATATGATTTCGAATTAATAATGAAATAAAACATTGAATGAACAGTTTGAATATTTTTGACTCAAATTAACTTCATTATAGTACATTTAGACTTGAAATGTTGCAGGTTAATAAATGAATATAGTATTACATCATGCCTGCCAATGAAAGTATTAAATTTTAGACAGAGATAATTGTATAAGAAATCCAAAGAGGTATTTTTGTACAGAAATACTATGAAATATTTCCTTTGTATATTCCTACGTTCAAATTTTTCTACTTTCATATGAGATTTATTTCCTATGTTCTGAATTCAAATATTCAGTTTTAAAAATCAAATATTTTGTTTTCAAATCTATTTCAAACATTTAAATCACACAACCTTGCAATACGATTAAAATTAGTACAATATTCGACTCAACTATGCAAGTTGAAGAGTACGCTTCCGAGGACGTTAAAATAAATTAGTACAATAAGCTTTAATTTAAAAAATTCAATAGACAATCGTAAATAGCAGAAGGAACTTTAACACTAACAGCAGCTCCCGGGTACGTTTCTTCAAATGCAGTTCTTTTTCAAAATTGGCACCGTATGTCTTATTTTATAATTAATTTTACTCTTTATATTTCTTTTAATTTCATACACAAAAAAGGGCCGCTCTCACTTCATTTGTTTTATATTATTACACTTAAATATACTGTTTAAAAAAATTGTTAAATTAGAGAAAAAATAATTTCATTGCTCCTAAAAACACTCAATGATTTTAGAAATGTAATTTTTTCTGTAAAGACAAAAAATATGGAAATAAAAAAATATGGAAACTCCAAAATCAATAAATAAGGTGAAGTTATTAAAGTACACAACTATTAAAAAAAGCATAAAGAAAAAACTTTTATATATTTTTATACGCATTTATTATGATAAAAATAAAAATACCTCTATTCACAACAGAATTGTAAGCACTTACCTTTAAAGGTTATAAAACTTTGATTTTTCTGATGATAAAGACATAATTACATTTGAAGTTAAAACACATCAATAATATTGTGTCTACTTTTTTAAAAATATAATCAATTATTTGATGTTTGCATTTAAAACCCTTTTTAGTGTCTTGTCCCCAAGAAAAAAAATTCTAACAGTTCATTAAGGATAGACGATCAAACAGTTAACATTGTACTAAGAGTTCATGGATATTTCACAGTTTTGTACATTTTTTATCTTAATGCTGTTTCCCTGCGATGTATAATCTTGCATAATTAATTTTCTCTGTTGCAAAATATTGGCCGTAGCCCTCCAAAACAAACCTAGTGATACCTCCATATCATAACTAGAAATATTTGTTAAAATCATCAAGCCCAAATATCCCATTAAAAAATTCAATTCTTTTCTTTTTCTAAATTTTTTTTAAATTGACAGTTATTTTCTATTGCCTACTATGTACAGTGGAACGTGTATGGTTTTAATATATTATATAAGAAACATAAATATGGCATTTTATTTTTCGACTTTGGTCTGTGAAAAACTTATAAAACTGTATGATTGTCGTGATTTTCAAAAGGTTATGAACAAATATACTGAGCTAATTCAATAGACGTGTTTGCTTTGGACGTAGCTGTGACAATCTGATTATTTTACAGAAGAAGATAATGACGCACCATTACAAGAACACATGCAAACAGAATTGAAGCGCGATAAAGGCTAGATTAATCAAAAATAAACTACCGTTTTGAAATACGTTTAGTTCCTTATCGAGAAAAAAGATGGAAATACATCCTAGAGAAAATTGTAAAACGGAAAAGAAATAAAAATATGTAATAACATACACGGATGTAAAGTAAAATTTTCACAAACAAAAACATGATAACGGATTCCTTACCTGATTAATTTTTTCCTGTGGATATACAATGTATGCAAGAGATACGCATTCATTTTATATCCATAGACATTGGAAAATAAAACTTTCGCCCAAAATTTTACAAAAAACAGTGTGAGAAATTAAAACTATTATGCAGTTTAATATATTCTCAGTTTTCTCAACACCTTTAAACGTCTTAATACAAGATTGTCCTAATCAAGACTGACAAATTCATTAAAAGAAAACTGCAGGGTACAATATTATTAAATCAAATTATACAGAACGAAAAGAAATTATTTAATAAAACATCTAACAATACTATTATCAGCCAAAAGTAATGGCTCTTTTACACGAAAATTTATTAGGTGAAATCCCTTCTAATTTCAATAATGCAGAGCTGAAACTGAATTACTGTGCTCCATTAGCTATTTTTATTTCTATAAAACACTGTAACTTTCAATTATGTAACACAAAAGGGAAAGAATGAATTTACTGAATGGGCACATATGGACCTAAGGAAAGTTTATCTTATTCACAAACGGATTAGTCAACAAAAAAAAAAAAGTAGCGTAGAATATTTTATCGAAAGAATACTCAGCAATAAGCTCTAAATTACATAACTTTCCAATGCAATATAGTGATAACGATAATGATAAAATTTTATTCACAATTTCGTTAGAGAAAATAATGCGCACCAGTTTTATTATTTGGCTTAATAAGATTAAGACACGAAATGTACACAATCGACCTTAACGAAGATATGTCTAAAATAATGTTTCAGTTCTGTAATCCATTTTTAGAATCCGTATACTTTTTATACTGCCTAGCACGAAATTTATAAAAAATTTGAATACAATTCCAAATTCACGTGAATTAATCACAGGACAAATATGAACATTAAATGCAAACGGAAAAAAATGACATCGCCTGGTAATTATATAGTTTATCCAATATAGTTAGGATATTTAATTTATGATATGCTTACCTCTTTAATGGTAAATATACAAAAACTTGAAATGTTTAGAAAATTTCGTCAATATTAATTCGAAAATTAAGTCGTTATTTTTATCGTACATTTACATATTATCCATTTAATTATAGGAGGCGACTTCAGTTATCGCATTTCTTAGGGAGTGAAAAACAACTATTGATTTCAAAAATTCATTGAGATTAAATTTAGGAAGAAAAAAAACAGTGACATATATTTCTAAACGACAAGGAAAAGTGACACACTAGTATTAATTTAAATTCTGACCAGTAGGACATTTCATTAAAAATTCAGCTCTCGTGTAAAAAGGTACAATGAGAAAAGTAGTGACATTGATGAAAAGAATAGTTTGAAAAAAGCATTTGTGATAACAAAAAATTTTTGATTTTATTTAAAAATTTGTATCTGAAAATTTCGTGCATAGTGTTTAAGTTAAGAAAAAAGATTTTATATATATATATATATATATATATATATATATATATATATATATATTATATATATATATATATATATGTATATATATATATGTTTATATATATATATATATATTATAGTTATATATATATATGTTTTTATATATATATTATATATATATAATATATATATACACTATATATAATATATGTATATATATATATATATATTGTGTGTGTGTATGTGTATGTATATATATATATATATATATATATATATATATATATATATATATATATATATATATGTACATATATATATATGTATATATATATATATATATATATATATATATATATATGTATATATATATATATGTGTGTGTATATATATATATATATGTATATATATATGTGTGTGTGTGTATATATATACATATATATATATATATATATATATATATATATATATATATATGTCAGGTCTAAAAAAGGGGTAGTTGGAAATTACGTGAGTTATAAGCGATTTTAAAAAGGGAACTCTTTTATAATAATAAAATAAATGAAAAGACCCACGCTCGCGTAAGCTTTTAGGATAATCCAGTCAGGCGGAAGCATTTTGGAAGTATTTGATGAGTTTGCAAACAGATAAGATGGTTAGTGCGTGGACATGGAGCAGTCAACACCTTTCCCACGCTTAGCTCCGCCATGAAAAATGAAAATGGTGCAAGTTGCTTTCAAATAGAACTATGATTTAATAAACTTATTATTATCAAGAAAGACTGTTTTCTATTCACCTTAACACTGGATCACGATATATATATGTATATATATATATATTAAATTGTGGCTAATAATTTAATTTACATTTTAAGATTTTGAGCAGCCATTTTTCTTCTACGGAAATAAAAGAATATCAATTACATATACTTTAACGACGTGTAATTAATTTCAGTTTTTAATGTTAATGCTTAAATACGTTTCCTTAATTTTCAAGAGAAACAGAATCTACCCATGAACAAGCAAAAAATACCCCACCTCCTCTCCAATTAGATGGGAAACCGATGCTTACTACCATGTTAATTGTGTAGACTGTTTTATCTTATTTCTCATGGTATCCCTCTCAAATACGTTAAGGGAACAGATGACCTTTTAGGATATTTTAAGAGTAAGAAATTCCACATAAAGGAAAAGTATATATGCTTCCATAGACCATTATAAGTGTCAAAATGTATAAATATATAGACTTGTAATATAAACCCAAATAACTACAAACAGTTGAATACTAAATTCATCTACAATCCGCCACAGGCTCACTTTCATGCGATTTCAAATGTTTCGATTTGTTTTAAAAGAGATTTGGTTCTAACGAAACCATATAAATGACCGATAACACAAGCTTTAGGGAAATTATTATAATGAGATATTTTTGAGGATTCACTTTATTAGTTGACAACCGTCAGGAGATAAGATATTTGCATCTTGATTTGCTTCTACCTGATAATTACAGACTAAGCGATTTGAATCTAAATGCAAGAATAAAAAAATAACTACGTTCCATTTATTTTCTTTATCCTCTTCCATTTTAAACCGTTAAAAAATCGACCATTACAGAAATACTTTATCCATTTCATTATTTTTTCCCTGCTACACATAGAAAATAATACTTTAAAACTGAAGCAGAAAATTTCTTGCATAAAGATGGCATGAAAAAGTACTAAATTAGGACAACCAACATATAAAATGAACGATTAAAATAAAGCAAAGCAAACCAGACAGCAGTTCCGGAGCCTAAGAATAATTTCTTGGTCAGAGAAAGCAAAAAGCTCGTCGGTAGAAACTGCATAGAATAAAATATCAAACAGCAGGAAATCGTAATGTTAAAAACACTCAGATTTTGTACATGTATAAGGTTCTTTCATTTTAGTAATTTTCATTTTATAGTAATTTCAATACCAGAATGATAACAAAATGCTCAGAAAATATGAGATTAAATGATGTCTAACGTCTGAACACACTGAAAAAAGTAATAATTTAAACTCTAAACTAGATCAATCGAATTAACATTTTAATTCTAACCTCCCTTTCTTTAAACTGAACAAAGCTAATTAATGGGAATAATTTAATTTCAAGTTCCAACATTTCACCACGAGTTTTGCTTTTTAGATACACTAACAGTCTAAATAATCTAATTTAATATAATAAATTCAACAAAAACATATTTAAAAATAATAAAATAACATAAAAATATTTCCGAAAAACCGCAAAAAGCATAAAACATAGAACTAAATATAAAATACTTGTAGACGAAATCAAAGTAAAATTTAATTTTAAAAATCAAAGCAATTTAAAAAAACTCAGCCAACTTGCTATTTCTTGTGACCTTTTTTTATCACGTTCAGTATATCTTGCAAAATTTTATAAGCGAATGAACCGAGAAATATAAATATATATTTTTTAAATGGCGTAAAAAAAGTATTAAAGGTTAAAGAAATGTATTTAAAATTTCAAGGTAAAAGTAAGAACGGTCAATGCATTCTAATTTTTTTTAATCCTCCAACTACAAATAACTTTCACAGAACAAAATTTAAGAAACGCCACACTCTTAACGAGTAATTCTGTACCACTGCGCTGAAGTTATTTAAAAAACAATGCAAAACTCGAAAGTACGAAACAGACGAAAAAAAAGTTATACACAAAAAAGTGTTTCAGAACTAAGATTTTAAGTAAGAAAAAAATTATTATAGAAAACGTTATAGAAAGAAGATAAATTCAACTAGAAAAGGTGAATCTGTTTTATGACAATTATTTTTCAGTAGGATAATTGAAACAAGTGGGAGCATATAAACTCGATAAAAATGCTTTTTATCGCAAAAATCTTTTTTTATAAACAAAATCTTTAAATCGAGAATGAATTAAAATCTGGAAAAAATAATACAAAGAACACGAATGGAACAAACGTAGCACGTCGTTTCTACTTCAATATGAAGAAATATCAATATTTCAGATTAACACTTGACAAAACATATTTATTGTATATTTATGTAAGGAATTATTATAAATTAAAAGAAGAAAACTATGATTAAAATTTCATCCTTAAAAGCAGAATATCAAATATATTTTTACACTTTATTGTAATAAAAAGGAGCAAGACAATTAAATTATATATGTATATGTATATATATATATATATATATATATATATATATATATATATATATATATATATATATATATATATATATATATATATATGTATATATATATATATATATATATATATATATATATATATATATATATATATGTATATATATATATATATATATATATATATATATATATATATATATATATATATATATATATATATATATATGTATATATATATGTATATATATATATATATATATACATATACATATATATATATACATATATATATATATATATATATATATATATATATATATATATATATATATATATATATGTATATATATATATATATATATGTATATATATATATATATATATATGTATATATATATATATATATATATATATATATATATATATATATATATATATATATATATATATATATATATATATATATATATATATATATATATATAAAATCATTTTAGACATACAGTCGTTGAGCGGATCTGGTATATACAAGAATTACCATTCATTCAAAATAAATTTCTTGAAATTTATAAAGACGGGCAATATAATAACTGCTAATAAATAAACCTTCTTGAAATTCAATTCATAGACTATGGTAGCAAACTATATTCAAAAGATTCACCAACGTAAAGAAACGCTTCCGACAAATTGACATAAAGAGAATCGTAGGATAATTAATAAGTGAACAAAAAACAAAAAGATGTGTGAACTTGAAGTAAGCAATAGAAGAATTAACTAGCCGAACTGGACTTAAATAGCTGTAAATCCTTGTCATTCACGCTTTACCCAATCAGCAACAAACCGTTTAATAGCTCTTCGGGGAAGAGATGGGGGAAAAGAGAACGAAAGAGGAATAGCCGCGTACCTTCTACATCAACAGGGTGTTTTCCTTCTAATACGCTAATTCCATTTTTCCTTACTTTTATGATGTCACCCATAATTGCTATTTTTTTTCTATTATTTATCTCTCACCCTCCCGTGAATTTTTATGTGCATATGTATAAGAGTAAGATAGAGATGAAAACTGAGAAAATGGTAATATGAGAACCATCAGGAATACACTAACTGTAATTCAGTATATGATATAAATAAGAAGCCATTTTGTAGAAATATTAATCAAAAGAGATACTGAGAAAAAGACGAAGACCAATAGTGTAATGGGAGAGAGATGTAATTATGTACAAATTTTGAAATATATATGAAACCATTGAATAAATATACGGATGTCAAAAGAAATGGAAAAACAAACAGAAAAAAAGTGGGATGACAAGAGAACGGCAGAAAGTTAATTGAGCACAAAGTAAAAAATTTTAAAAAATTCTCAGAAATACTTAGTTAAAAATACATAACAGTAAAAAGAAAATAACAGATAGCTGGATTTCAAGCACAACCAGATTTTTCAAAACAAAATAACGAACATTTCAATCTCGCATAAAAAGTTTAGTTGTAATCAATCAGAAAATTTAAATGTGTAAGTTTTATACTATAATATTTGTGCGATTTCAAACGAGTCTGAGACAGCTATAGAAGTAAGATGATTAGCACTAGGACTTTTAACACCTAAAAATACTCATTTTGAATCATAGCACACTATGATCAAATATACTTAAAATATACAGATCGGGAAATTGCCAGAATTTGAAAATTCAGAAAGAGAAAATTCAAAGAAATCCAGAATTATTTAGAAAAATTGTTTGAATGATACTCAATGATGAAACTGGAGGATGTAAGAAGTTCAAAATTTCGTAGAATAGATAATCATAATGATAATTAGCAAGCTATTCTTTAAGAATTGGGGACTTTCAAAACAGTGTTGATACTAAATTTTTATTTATAAAGGGAGAGTTAACTGAAATGCAAAAATAGTATTGAAGCAACATTGAAAATCTCAATAATATATTTTTAATACCTTGAATGTGAAATATAGTATTGTTTTTACTTAAAAATTTCTCCTCTTATAAATTTCTACATAAGAACGTCCCAATTTCAATGTGTCATCAAAATTGCCCTTAGTGTTATAGAACCAAAGGTTTTTGATTGGTGTCGGTAAAAATCCCCCAAAAATATCGAAATTATTATTTCCAGTAGTTTATCATTATAAGAGGTCATTTTGGATAATTTAAAAAGCTAAAAGAATGATGAACAGAAGTACTACGTCCGGATGACGATCTGGTACAAAAATAAACACACATACGTAAATTGTCATAATAATCACATGGCAATATATTTTCGTCTATTTCGTTCAGTTCCCAAGCTACCGCATTCATACTTAAACACAGAGATATAAGTCCAGAAAAATATCGGATTTGGGGAGAATTTTAAAACGTCAACATTCATCAAAATTATCAGTTTTTATTAATTTATTTATCTATGTATTTTACGACTGCTATGCTTTCTTAATACTTCGTGTACGATGCAGTTAAAAGAAAATGTAATAAATGGCTTCAACCGCTCACCAGAGGAGGCTTTGACAATTCTAACTGCTCGAGAAATACACTTCGAATGAAATCACGCCTTATTCTAAATGCTTGAGATATTTTATTAACAACTTCAATGAGTAAATACTACAAATTAAATTAGTGCTTTCCGAAATTAAAAGGAATCATCTCTCTGAAATATTTAACTACTGGATCTAAGGGGCTCTCGCTAAGTAAAAGATTTGAAGAAACAATAGGTTAATTTTTAAAAATATGAATATTTTTTAACTATAAAAAATATTCTCAATTTAAAATATATGTCAAATTATTTAACTTCTTAAATTTTAAAAATTACACAAATAAACTAATAACTCTTTGAAATATAGATACACTAAATAAATATTTTACTATAACTTTGTACTCTTGTTTTTACTTTGTTTAGAAAACGGCATTTGTAAATTTGTACTTTAGTCGAGCGATGGTATATCTGTTCCTTAAATTCATAGCAAAATAATAGTAACAAAATTTCCATTTTATCATGTTAAAATGTTTTTATATAGGAAATATGAATTTTTAGCTTTTATACAGTGTTGTAAAAGGAGTCCCCACCAGAACGGTAAATAGTGGCTTTACAAAGGATTTTTCCTTTAAAACTGAGAAAAGTATTGAGAGGAGTATGACATTTTTTTAACTCAAAAAGTTAAAGCATGAAAATGCCTTTTCTGAAGCCCATTTCCCAGTTTAACAAACAATTATTATTTCACAGTTTTTTTTTTCACAGTTTTACTCGTAAGCCGTTCGGGTAACTCATAACTCCAACCTAATAATTTCAGGTACCTTTATTTCGTTAAGTTAGTGATGTTTCACAAACACGGATATGATAATTCAGTAAAGATTAGATAGTAATGCAAATGTATAGAGATCTATAATTATTGTTTAACTACTTACCCTTTACGTAAGAAAAGAAGCGAGTTTTTTTCCACTTGATTGCTGTTTGGTTTCTAAATACTATTTCGAGAAATCTTTGATACAATACGTATTTAAAAAAGCCAAAAAAAAAACAGTTTTCTTTCCTAACGTCTATATTTGTAAAGCGTTTCTGCCAGTTCAATTAGCTTTCAGGAGAACACAACTTTATATAAAAAATTTCATTTTCTTTGGGCCGTAAATAAAATTTGTAATACAGTTGACTACTGATTTCAATGCATATAACCAATTTGAACATGTTTATTTTTGGAAACAAAATTACAGAAAAAATAAATAGTTAAAAAGTTAAAAAATAGATTTAAAATTTTTAAAGATGAATGTTTTCCCGAGTAACCCATGTATAGAAACGACGAAAAAGAAAGTAACGGTAACGTTTGGTTGAGCGTTACTGCTTCTCATACTTACAAGCATATACGAATACACAAATTAAAGATAAATTTTACATTTAAAAAATACACTTTTAAGAAAAAACTTTAAAGAAGAGTTTAAAAACAATTTACAACTAGTTAAAAAATAAAACTATACTTGTTTTAATTACTTTAATGTTGAATCTTTATAATGCAAACCCTAATATTATAATTATACAAGGAAAGTGTTAAATTGGTGAGATCAAAATGTTTGAAAACTAATAAGGAACAACTATATCATAATTTTAAAAATGCATTTTCTATGTTTGAAGCTTATTTTAAATTAACTAAAACCGCGAAGTAACATTATTAATCATATAAATATATATAATACAATTAAATGCATAAATAAATATTACTAGTCATAGAACAGATACTTTATTTCGTCAATTATATAAATACAAAATGTATTATTCCTATGAAAGTTTACAGATTTTCTCTTTCAAAAAGCAGGCAAATTCACTGAAAAAAATTGTTAGTTTCTATAAAAAAAAAAGATCAAAATGACACTCCTTACAAAACAAAGAAGATATACATAAACAATAATTTCATAATATAAAAGAAAAGATTTTAAAGCATTGTGAACGGGAACTAAATACTTTTAAATAAATTCATCGAAGCATTCCCCAAAATCAATCAATGTTTTTAATTAATTACGAATAATTGAAGATACGAAATGAATCTCTTTATTATTATCATTATGGATAATGAATGTAAGCACAAATCCCACATCATAGAAAGCTTTCCACTGCTACATGCCTTAAAGTCTATCTTCTCCGCTTGCTAACAAATGTCTGAATGTGGGTAAAATACATTATACGAATGTTACGGATGATTTATTTTGCAGTACCTTCAATTAATCTCGGCCACTCTAAATCTAAAAAAAAAATTGTTCGCAGGAAAAAAAGTTTGAAAAGAAAAGCTTTTTACACATCTTAAGAAAAATGAAACATCTTAATAAAACTTGCGTACTCAACATGAAGTTCAACATAAGTTCAATTTAGCGAGAAATACCTGCAATACAACATATGTTTTACAAAATCATACAGGTATCGATCTATATTTAAACGGACACTTCTCGTTTGAAAATCTAAAACATAATTACAATAATATTGTGATAATTAAAAGTAATAAAATATTAAACCATCATTATATCAAATTTAAATTTCTTATACGGATAATTTTAATAAATAGAAGAACTAAAATCGTCAGACAAGAAAGGGATCGGAAGGTTCTCCATTCAATACATCGAGATAAAAAATTAACACACATGTACAACAAATTTACATGTTAAATATACCTTTACGATGACTGACCGTAATGAACAGGATGCTGCAAGATCATTTTTCTAAATTTTGAATGGTGTAGTAAGGTGCAATGCTACTTTAGGTGACGGTTGGTTGTTTTGAATTTACTAGCACTACATCAACGAGGGAAAAATTGTGTCAAACATAAGAAGCCAACAAAGCAAACAAACTGAAGTAAAGCAAACAAACCTAAAGTAAAAACTTCAAAAGTTAAAAGAAAAAAAGAATAAAAAGTAGAAAAAACAACAACTTTACATTACATGACGAAAAATGCACTAAATTAAAACGATTTTTACATATTTTATTTAATGAACTATTTATAGTAATTGAACAGTTTATAATTAGTTCTCTCTGATTCCAAAATTCCTAAAAAGAAAAATGAAATGGCCAAATAGGCATTTGAGTAACTATCTAACCAAGTACAAGGTTAAAAAAATTAAAAATCTTAACAGGGAAGCGAAGATGTGTCTAGACTACTTTAAATAATGGCTAGACATTAAAATTTCAAGAAGTAAATATTCTGATTCTGTTTCGTTAGTTTATTACTTATGATGAACATAATCCCGATCTCTATAATACACACCCCATACGATTGGGGTTTATTTTCAAAGGTAAAAACCTTCAATTTCGCAATAAAACAACTTGTTTCTATCAAAAACTGTTTTATACATTTTCGATGAAACGCTGGTTTCATCTCTCTCCCATACACTCTTTTTTCTTGAAATTTAAAAACAAGAAGAGTCCTGAAAGAATCCGTTCCAGAAATGGTTGTGGAAGAGAGAAGAGGGATTATAAACGATAAGATAGGGTATAAGCTTCCAATTTGGAAGCAAATTTTCCCCCATAATCGAGGGAGGGGAAAAGTTTCGTTTATCTCCCTCTTCCCCGATTTACGTCAAGTGTCATGTCAATACAAATTGATATAATCCCAGCTTTCTCGGGTCGAGGTGTCAGCAAACATCCCTTATAAGAAAGATGTAAAAACAAAAACAAATTAAAAGATTTCACATAATGTATCTTCTTGAAAAATACCACTTATTTTAACCTTTACATCGGCAATACTATGTGGGTAATCGTAGAAAATGGTACAATGTTTTTATTTTTAATGCAGTTAGGAACTACGAAAGGACAAAGCACAATATGAGGAAGATACTGATTGATAACATATGTCATAATCCGAGAAACGAAAGTTAAAGAAATATTGATAAAGATTTAGTACAGAAAAAGATGCACTTTTATTATCTAATCAATGAGTTTTATTACCAATATTAGTTAAACTTGCATTTATTTTGACATATAATGATCAAATAATGGAATTAATAAAAATGTTTGGCAATCGTAAAGACCAAAAATGAATACACGATATAGCGGTGATCACTATAAACAACTAGCAAAAATACTGGAAGAAACACCTATATTCACTTACAAAATTTAGTGTTTCCTTTAGAAGAAAACAAATATTCCTTTACCATTTCAAAATAGTTTAAAAGAATTGAATAAAAAAAGGGAATCCTTTATTATAATCAACTATTACTAAGAGTGGTAGAAACAACAACAAAAAAAAACTTCTATTATGATATCGCTGGAAAGTATAAAATATTCTAAGATGAAAAAAATTGTTA
This sequence comes from Pardosa pseudoannulata, assembly GCA_032207245.1. Taxonomy (NCBI): domain Eukaryota; kingdom Metazoa; phylum Arthropoda; class Arachnida; order Araneae; family Lycosidae; genus Pardosa; species Pardosa pseudoannulata. The sequence continues at coordinate 19,394,193 of CM063502.1, forward strand.
AATAATTTATAGAATTGTATTAGAAAAACAAAAATAATTTAACTTAAGAAGACAACAGAATTTAAAGTAATGATAAGACCGAATTATCAACATTTTCGCACACCGTTGCTGTTTAACAAGTTTACTCAAGCATTGAATATGAATAAGTCAGTTTCATGGAAAGTATTTTCTCGAAGTATTTTCGATGAAACACACCATTAAGTTATTTATTTTGTTTCTAGCGTATCCGAATAGTACGATTTGTCTGAAGATTGCTCTCTGACGGTATTTTGACTCGTGCAGACATATTTGCTGAGCTTTCGAACCAAATCGTAAAACTTTTCCCCATACGCAAAAGCTGGTGAAAGAAATAAAAGTTATGTTCAACAGAAAGAAAAAAAAACAGATTACCTACACTACAATCTAAATGTATTTTGAGCAAGATATCCTTATTCAAGAGCAAGTTATTCATCCGTCACGGGTTTTTCCATTTAGCCATTCTTTATAAGATAGAAGAAAAGAAAATAATTATAATGAGAAATTAATTTCTCGAAGACGTTGTGAAGTCTGATTTTTCCATAATGACGAAACTGCAACGTTGAAGTCACGACAATATTAAGTCATGCTAGTGGACATTTTTAGGCGTTAATAATAGTTCACGCCTAAAAAATGAGACGACATAGTTCGTATCGAATTTGTAGCTACACAAGCGGTGAAATGTCAACCTGATAGCTAACCAACTGCATAAAACTGTTATTTACAGTTATAACAAGATAAATAATAACGTTAAAAAATGTGACTCAATAAATTCAAACAAATCTTCGGTATGCCATTTATAATAAAGCATCCGAATGTCTTCAGTTTTACAATTTTAACAAAACGTCTAATAAATGCCTTTTAGTTCAGCAAAATAAACATTTTTCAATTACTGGAGTAAGCGGACAATCTCTATTCATGATGCATCCGTTTTTACGAAATCTCTTACGTTCTTTCATGTGACTTCTCAAAATCAGCCAACGCAAATGAAGCAGAAAAGCGCTGAAAGGAAAATTCAAACACGTGTTCTTTCTCCTCCGCGGTCCGGCGTTTACAGGCGGCTCCACGACGAGTAGCGGTATCGAAAACCAGTCAAGCGATATCTGGACTTCCTTGAGTTTTAAGGAAATTAATAGCCCCCCAGGCAAATAAATGACAATGAAAGTGCCGACTTTAAACTTGAATGGAGCGACCTTGTAACGTAACTCCTCTGAGTAAGTCGCGGGAAGGGACGCCATTCATAATAGCGAAAGAACATTAACTAGGCAATAAACAAAAGAAAGTGACCGTAACCCGTACTCTTCAAAAATAAATTTTTAAACTGATATTTTAGAACGACCACGAATTTCATAATAAATATGGAAGCAATAAAAAAAAAAGCAAGCAAGCAATTAAAATCTCTATCCTGACTACCCAGAAAGAATCTCAATACAATTAGTAAAGCTTTTTCCCAAAAATGATCCATAAATATCTTCGGATATTTTGATAACATTAAATAAGCAGTAAACTAAAGTAAGTAAGCATAACCCGTACTCTTCCAAAATAAATCTTTAAATTATTTTAGATTGCCCATGAATTTCATAAGAAACAGCTGTTAAGAATACGCAAAACATTAAAAGCTCAATCCTGCATATTCAAATTCTATATATAATTAGGAAAGGATTTTCAAGTAAATTATACATGAAAAAAAAATCATTGAATATTTTTATAATTTAATTCCTTAAAACGTTAGCTTAATAAAGAAAAACAGCTGTAATTTCTACAATTTTACAGAAAAAATAAATACTGTCCATTCAAAGTGTAAATTTAAGATGCAGTTTATTACTTATATAGCAGTATCCTTGGAAAGTTGAAAGGATATTGTGATAATTCTAATATACACATACAGAACGACTAAGGTAAAATCTACAGTAGACAATTAAGAAAGCTCAATTTTGATAAAGTGTAAATCCAAATATACTTTCGCTAAATATTTTATAAAAATAATTTATCTGATAAAGTGGCGTTTTTAGAGCCTTGTCATATTTCCCAGAGATCAGACAAGCTACTCTGATAACTTAAAACGCAGTTTAATTGATCAGTGTCGGTTTTTAAAGAAAAACAACAGAAAACAAAATTTACACTCTATAATGCCAAAATGCTAATAATATCATATACTTTCTATTTATCTTTATTTTTTCGCATTACAACCTAAAATAACACTTTTTAAAACCGAAATTGAGTTTTGAGACGAAAAAAAATAGAGGGGAACAAAACAAGTTTAAGTAATTAAATAACTTATGGTATTCACATTCTATAATCACTGGAATCGAGAGTTTCCAGAAGGTGGGTATTGGAAGTGTTTTGGCCGTAAAATAATGTTAACTCTATGTATGTTTTAAATAAAATGGCTAACATGTCTGCGTAGAGAATGGACCATTAGAGAGAAGCAACCGTCTGGAGTTTGAAAAAACTACCTATTTTAAATACAATTTGCAAGACGAACATTTAAAACTGATAAAACAATCTTAAAAAGGAAATGAATATGAATATTTAACACTTCATATTAATAACAAACTGCCCCTCATTAGCCCGATTTTATAAAATACAAATATAGAACGATTTAATGCAAGTGAACTAGAAAAAAATGTTATATGAAAGCTTATTAAGAAATTTATCTAAGCCATATAAACTTCCACTAATACTCCCCGTAGGTTTTAACTCTGCAAATTTAACTCTCCCGTATTCTCTCTTGAACCTTCTACAATCCGTGCTAATTTATGCACGAATGAGCACAAAAAAAGAACACGAATAATCCGAAAACAGCATCATGTACATCGAAAAAGAGAAGTATTAGATAAACTATATATAGGGTTTTAAAGGGTTTTAGCCATAATAATACTGAAAATTGCAATGATTTTCAGTGTCTCCCCGGGAAGATGTCGCTAATAATCTTTGTGTAGCAGTCATGTTGATTTCCTTCAAGGCTATTTGTAGCCAGAGTGTAATCGTTTTCTTTTCAGATGCTTATATAACTGGTATGATATAAAATTAGCACTAGATTTTATCGCAATTTGAAAACTGAACACTGAAGATACATTGTCGGATAACTGCGTTAATAATGCAAGAGAAAATGACGATAAAGGCTACCTTTTTGCTTTCCTTGCCAGAAAATATAAAGATAGAAATAAAAAATAAATTATAGAATTACGCTGATGTAAAAAGTAAGCATTGTAGAAATTTAAAAATAATTATTTTACGATAAGTCAGAGAAAATGTTATGAAAAATCATGCAGAAATCATGACTTGAAAAGTCAACAACTTTATTTAAAAACAAAATATGCCAAGAAATATATTAACTACATGTTTACAACTTTGTTTGTCACAAATTCACCCATTATTCAAATATACTAATTTTAAAAAAATGTGTAAGTAGCAATAAAAAAATTTAATTTTTGAAAAGTAATTCCTATACTCTAGCTTAACTCGTATATTTGAAACAATGAAAAACAGCATATGGTTCTGAATGCCGGAAACAAAAATTTAAAGATATGAATAAAAAAGAATCATTTAATACAACTTGATTGATTAGCGAAAATGTATTTCAGTTTTCATCATACAAAAATTAAAATAACTGGACTAAGACAGCACGATATTTATGTCAAACTTAGTGGACAATGACTGAACAAAATCTTTTATTCCAGACAGACTGCTTACAATGTAAGTTGCGTTTCTATTTAATTTGAAAAAAAAAACTGATGTTGCAGGAGAAGAATTCATTGACAAATGTAAGATTTGGGAAAAAAAACCCTCTTATTTCTGTTCTGGTTTGTTTCCGTAGCTCCCACTAGAAATTAGAAAAGCTTCATGCGTATTCCTTCAACATTACCTTCAATATTAATTATTTGAACACTAGTTACAGCAGCTTATTATAAGAAACTGGGTGAAAAGCCTATAAAAACCAACTACATATTGCCAAATAGATAAATTATATATATTAGAATATATTAATGCAATGCTTATGTTATTAAACTGTGCAGTTCGAGAATAAAAATCCAACTAAAAATAATCTTTCCAAATTTGTTTCTATACATTAAAATTAATCTTAATTACTATTGTATTTATATACACAATATAAAAATCGTAATAAAAGATTAACCTGGCCCACGGGGGGGATCGACATTTGCGTTATTATCCCGACGCTCTAAGTAACTGAGCCTAATAATCCACGGAAGAAGTTGGACCTGTCAGGGTCTTCCCATGCCTCTTAGAGATAGGGAGGCGTTAGGTCTTCGCGTGCTTCGTAATCTTTAAATTTTTTAGACGAATCTGAAGAAATGCAGAAGGAAAAGATAAGGAGGGGAGAAATGATAAATTTAATAAATGCTAAAAAATTGCCAACTTATCAACAAAAGAAATAGTGTATAAAGTGGTAATGATTATAGAGAATTTGTCGTCAGGCTTACCAAAATATAAATACCCTATCGATTGGATAAGACAAATTCATGCTAGAAACATAAATTATAATCAATTTAGCATTAAATAAATTAAATAATTTAAAAACTAATTCAAAAAAATGAATAAAGGGCTTCGCAAAGTTTTGCACGGTGTCATGAAGAACCCCTGTAGCAAATTTCATGACCGAGGGTAGAATCGTTTACGTGAATTGTGTTTATATACATCCACACTAAGCATTTTATGTATTAGATATAAATACAGTTTGTCCAAAATAGATTGTACACTTCTCTTTATTTTTTTTCTAGTTGCCCAGTGTGTAGAGAAATAAGTTATACCGATTGCAATTAGATAATCTAAGTTTTCATTTACTTTTGATAAATAAAGAATTCTAATACCACATTAGAGAAGCCGAAAATATTTTTGGGACCACACTGCAGTTACCTCTTCCGGATACACTGTATAATGGATATCGAAAAACTTTTTCAGAAAATTTTATCTGTAACAATGCACTAAAATCAACAAACGACTCAGAGGACAAAAAATCCTCAGTAATGTATTAAGGTATACCTATTTAACAAACAAGTCTTTATGCCCTCAGAATTGTTTAAAAAATTAAAGTCGAAACAGAGGAGAATTTAAATTTGACCTTGAGCTTTCACGGACGATTAAATTATTTTTAGGCTGGTAAGCCAGCCAGACACTATTTAAGCATCATTCTTAGAGGAAATGTTTCGATTTTGCAGCTGCAAATATCCGGAGTACGAAAACTGAGCAGTGTACATTAATTTGAACTATATTTTGTAGAATAAAAATAATCTGCAAAAGAGGAACATCGTTTGTCGAGGATTATAGTTTGGTTGCTTGTCACGTACATGAACTTTATAATGCCAGATTTCAAACGGCCAAGAAGAAAATGGAAGACAACAAACGTCTGGGTCGGCCAAGCACGTCAAAAGCCGATGACAACTTTAAACAAATGGAACACATTTTCAAAGCCACAGACAGAGAGCATCCCCAAATAATTCCATCCAGGGGGTGAAGTTGGTAGACGAAAAGTAAGCATATTCTAATTACCCACCAAAATATGACAAATATGGAAAGCGAAATCTCTAAAAGTCTTCATTAAATTAGAAAAAAAAATATCAACAAATATTTCACTTTATTTTTTTATACAATAGTCAAAATTAATCACATTTCTTCAACATTGCTACGAATTCAATTTCATTTAAATGCTATTAGTCAGCGAAAAGTCTCATAGAAATAGCATTTGTCTCATAGTCTCATAGAAATAGCATTTATAGTTAGTCACAGTAAGTCGTAGAGGTAAAAGAAAACGGCGGACTGGAATGGTATAGAAAAAAAAATTAGCAGTTTAGGGTAAGGCGACCATACTTCTAAAGAGTAATTTGGGGACAAAAAGCGTGGTGCCCCCGATTCCAAGGAAAATTTGAAGATATTACACAATACTTTTTGGGAACTTATTCGGGAACATAATACAGCAACATGTATACCCATACTTTAAAACATTACTGATCAATTTACTTTAAAATAGACTTGAATAACTTTTACCCCAATCTTTTAAAACTAGAAATATTTATTCAAACTCAGCATATTCAATTATTTTGAATTATAAAAGGAATACCTCTTAAGTAAATCCAGTATTGATGGTTTTACCAAATTTACTAGGGCAAATCTTTAAACTGGATATTTTACGGAACAAAATGAGAAAAAAAAAGGATCTAAATTTGGGGACTTACTCGAATTTTATGAAAGTATAGTCGCCTAAGTATAGAGGTGAAAATTAATACTAACATTTGAAAAGTTATTGTATTATGTAGATAAATCCGACTTTGAAATAAATTATTTTGAAGTTTAAAGTATCGAGGAGAAAATCCGTTTTTCTAACAAAAATGAGGACCAGACAGACGTATGTGTACTTTCTGACTACTCATAAATAGACTTCCAATAATTTAAAAAGTGCAGAACAAAACCAGAAGTTCCAATACGAGTAAATTACTTTTTAAAATTTTGTACGGAAAATTTACTTATCCAATATCACCATTTTGTATATGTATAAATAAAATAAAATGAATAAACGTGAAAAATAGCAAAAAGTCACAATAATAGTTGATAAATATCGCAAAGCAGAATTTGTAAAAAAAAAAGTAAAAAAATAAATAAAAAAGATGTTTCCTATCTACAAGTAAAAAGTACTGTTTAAATACATATTTGAACTTTACAAACCATTTGTTTTCAATGTGAAATTAAGTCAACACTTTGACATTAAAAAAAGCTACCTGTCACATAGTAGAGTAAGAAGAGTAAAAATCCTTCTAACGATAATATAATTCTCTGGCATTGAAATCGATACAGTGATGTTATTCAGCATTTTTATTTTACAATATATATATATATATATATATATATATATATATATATATATATATATATATATATATATATATATATATATATATATATATATATATATATATATATATAAGAAAGAACAAAAATAAAGGTAATCTTAAAGTCTTCCATCAGTCAAAAATGGGGAATTTCATAAGCTACATTCAATTAAGTTAGGAGGGTGGGGAGAGTTATGGCATTTAATGATACTTTAAAGGGTGAACGATCTAAATCAACAAATGAGACGCCGAAATAGATTGACATCAGAGGAATTCAATAAATCTTGCTAACAAAAGATAAATGGGTGGGAGACTTACTTTAAAATACAAAACAGACTAAGTAGATTCGGTAACACGTTCAAAAATTATTTAAAAAAGGGATCTTAAATATTAAAACAAGACACCGAAAGCAATTATAAATTTTTAAACACAGAAAATGCTCTCGACGTTTTAAATTGCCGAATTCTTCACCTTCTCAATCTTTAAGGAACTTCTCTATTATATTTCTAAATCACCATTATATATTCACCCTTATTCCATAGGAAAGATGGGAATAAAACGAGATAGAGAGAGGAACAATAATGAAAGCGAATAGAGGATTAGGTCGAAAGGATACCTCAGAGGTTGCAACACGCGACTAAAAAAGTCCCGTGCTTTTGGAAATCTTAATATAACGCAACAATTATATTTGAAGGAAGATCTCAAATTCGCAAACCTTTTCAGTGAAATTGAATATTTCAATTACAGATTGAAAAAACAAAATCTATTTAAATTAGCAGCTGATTGTAATTTCTGTCATTAAATACATACTGAAACGAAAGATTTCAAACGCATTGAAAAAAAAAATTAAATCTATTTAAATCAACAATTTCTGGTAGTTTCTGATATGAAATACATGCCCTTTATTAAAATGAAGTGTTGAAATTCTTGGACTATTTTTTGATATAAATTAAATGAGTTTATGTGATTAACATTCCAATATCTTTTTTTTTTTAAATCATATAGATGAATAGATGACCAATCGTAAATCCTACTTAGGTCACTTTAATTTAGTGAAATATTAACATTATAGAAGACATAAATGAAAAATAACGCTATCATCTTCAAGAAAACTGTACACTGAGGAAAATTAAAGCATTCAGTAAAGTACAGACGTCCTGAAACAAAAAACGAATATTAGAGTTTTAAAGGCAAGCAAATAATAATAATAATAATGATAATAACAAGTTTCCTTTGTAATCTAAAGCTTTATTTTATCCAATATTTGGGATATAAATAAATCAATTTATGCATAAACTTTGTGACTTAATAATCAGCCTAGCATATTTACATATTAAAAACAGTTTCAATAAAAAAACACACACAAGCTTATTAAATTAAAATTATTTTATTAATGTTACTAATTGGATATCAAAGCTATCTTATCCTGTTAAGTATAATTTATCACTTAAAAATGGTAAATACAAAATAAATGTAAACAAACTAAACGTGGGTATCAAAAATCTTATTGTCTATAGTAGTGTCAATGTTTAATGTCCAATAAGAATGCATCACGAGTACTAGTCGAGAAACAAGCAAACGAATGAACTTAAAACTTCTATACATCAGTTAATTTACACACTGGCAACAACCACAACAACAAAAAAAAAAAAACAATAATGCTATAAAGTCACGTTTAAAAACTAAAATTAAACTCATGAATTCGTAATCTTCAACATAATTTTAACTACTAAATTCAACCCAAAAGTATAAGCAAATTTTTTTTTTTTTTTGCAACCTGTACCTCATATCATTCCAGAAAAGTTATCAAGATTGCACACATCTAAGAGTAATTCTTACAAACGGATATCTACAGCGATTAATTAAATGAAAGAGTCAATTACATTAACGCGTATTTCTTCAATGTAACTTCTTCCGGCTAGAGCGGTACATTTCCCTGCTCCGTTTCAAAAGTCCCGCGCATTAAATAAAGAAAAAAAATGGGTAGGAAAAAAAAATATTGAAAATTTTTATTTTCTTGAAATGACAATGAAAAGTTAAAGTAGTAAAATTTACTAGTACGGTTGACAAGTATTTGAAGATCGGCAATAAAACGGTTGTTTATTATTTTTTTTAAATTATCATGGAATTCATAAAGAAAAAAGTTAACACTGCATAATGTAACACATTCTCTAGTATAAAAGTATGGGAATTTTATTCCAAAGAGATGACAATATTAAGATGACACGGAAAAATGGTTTGGTACGATTAACAAGTGCTCTAGGTTCAGAAATGAAATATTTACTTTTTTGTAAAAAAATATTACGGGTTATGTAAACAAAGAAAAATATTAATGCAGTTTAAGAATACACATTCTCATGGTTGAGAATTTTTGTGTTCGGAAGATGACAAAACAAGGTTGACAGGAGAAAATTTCAGCTTCGGTCAACAAGTACTCCAAGTTCGACAATAAAAAATTTACATTCTAGTACAAACAAATTAATGGGATATGTAAGTAAAGAAAATTGTTAACGGATTCTTAACACATTCTCAATCACAAAAAGTTTGAAATAATTTTTTTCTTCCGAGAAATGACAATGCGAGGTTGAGAAGGAAAATTTTCTACCACGGTTACCAAAAGAGGTCGACGGTCGACAAGAAAATTTCTCATGTTTTGGTCCGTTGTTTTATTTTTTTGGGTTACCAAATTGGAAAAGGTAAATGTGTGTGTGAAAGGGGTACTCACCGAAGGCATTATTCCAAGTGTCGATGCAGTCGATGGCCGGAGCGAGGCATCCGGCAGCAGCCGGCACGAGGTAGTCCATTGGCGGGGAGCAGCGTGCGCGAGAGGCGGAGCTCTGGAGTCTCTGTCCCTCGCCGCCCCACGATGGAGTGAGCGGAGTGAGCGCGTGGGCCTGCATGCCGAGTAGGGGATTAGTGGCGCTCAGCCGGCAAACATCGTTGGCACGCAGGCCTAGGCGGCAGCACGAACCCGGGAGCCAGCTCTAATCCTCGGCACAGGATTAGCGTAATCCCCGAGGCGCCAGACGTGCAGAAATCCGACCGGAGGAGTCGCCGCCCCCCTCGCTTAATGCCCCGGGATTAGGGGGATGGGATTAATCCCACAGGGTGGGATAGAACCCGCTCATCTCCTTTTCCGCAAAAAGGAATGGAGACAAGCTAATCACAAAAACCGTTGCAGACACTTCCGAGGAGAGAGATATTTTAAAAGAAATAGAGACTTGCTAGGAAAGAGACAACAGACTGACCGGAGGGAAAACACTGTACTTTCGGTTTCGAAAATGATACCTGAATAATGATCGAATCCAGATAAAAAAAAACTTTGCCATCTTTCTTTCGGAGGGAAGAAAAAAGAAAATAGCCCAAACCATTTCACTCTCTTAGTTTTTGAGGACGATAGATAGAATTATTATAATAGGCACATCCCACTCCATTTTGATAGTTATTTCTCTAGAAGAATAACTATTCTTACAAACTGTCATGCCATTTTGTCCCTTTCAAATGAGAAAGCGTCTTATCACGAAATATTTCTTCATTTTTTGGTTAATTTTTAACATAGTACCGACACGAACAAAAGTTCTTAAAGCCTACAAAACCGCTTGTTTGGGCCAGATTTTCCTTTCGTAATATATATTATGAGAAGGCATATTTTATCATTTCTATAAAATCCTATGAATACAAATTTACTGCTGCACTCCATTATTTTGAAAACATAAAATTATACTTGAATCGGCGGTTTATTCGGAACTGTATATTTGAATAAAGTAACATACACACACACACACACACACACACACACACACACACACACACATATATATATATATATATATATATATATATATATATATATATATATATATATATATATATATATATATATATATATAGGCGAAAAAGAGGATTTTGATATTTTAATTTGAATGATTCTACCGCGATTTAACTATTATTATCTAAAAAACACCATAGTGTTTATAACAAGCTTAACTAAGAAATTCGTCAACTAACCAGTTTGTGCGACAGTTTATTCGTAAGAAAAGAAATCAATGCATTTTTAAGAGTAAAGGAGATTTTTTAGCTTCTGAAATTCTTTTGCTACCTTTGAATCGCTTTCGATACGTTACACTTTAGTTTTACCTCTAGCATCCTACGTATCTTTATATGTTGTAGGACTATGAAGACATACTTAACCTGATCGCATCTCTTTTGATAAGCAACAACAAGATGTCTTAGCTTCTAGTTTTTAATATGCGAGAGAGAAATAAAACAATATTGGATGCGATACGTTAGGAGGTAAAAGTAGAAAAAAATTGGAAGTTTTAATTATTTTTAATTCTTTCTGACTATGAAGATCCTACGAAAGGATATATAAAATCTGAATTTTAATTACCGTCCCAAGCATCATTTCAGCAGTTTTAGTTTAGGATAACAACGAGATATTTTATTCTTTGCTAAGATCGTTCAAGAATAAAAACTTGAATCAGAGATTTCAATTCATCACTTCTAAATTTTATTTCCGGGTTTGGCATTCTACTAATAGTGCATCAAATTTAATATCTTAATTCAATAAAATTTACAAAATATTCTCCGAAATCACCGAGTTTTATTAAAATGACATGTACTTAAAATGTGTATATCACGATTTTCCTAAAAATCGCCTTTACTTGTCTAAAATACTCATTCAAGATAGAATTCTCTTCCCACTAAAAACAAAATACAACCCGAAACAGTTAACCCCTTCCCGGTTTTCCCGAGCTGAACTCGGGCAGGCGAAATGTACCATCCTGGCTCATCCCGAGTGTAGCTCGGGCACTGGGAAATTTTACACTGTGCAATCAGTCTTTCCCGAATTATCTCATATGTGCTTTTTATGGTTTCGAATACTTTTGTTTACTTTTCTGGCTACTAGTTTATTTGCTGCTCAAAGAGAAACAGTAGAGGGAAGAAGATAAGGAGAGAAACAAATTTTTACTGTCCAGATTCCGATGTTGGACTCTGTGCAGTACCTTGTTTTGATTGTATCCTATACGACCAAATTTTGATTAATAATTTCATAATCGTTAATGTAAATGCATAGGATATAAATCAAATTTAATTCAAGATAAAAGCTAGGTTTTCTAAGCTTTATATTTACAGTCAGTGTGAACTGAATCCAAAGTCTAATCATTTGTGCTGTACAGAAATCCAAGTATATATGTAAATTACTCATTTATTTAAATTGAATTTTTTACATTAATTTTTAGGAAATTTTTTATGCGAATAGTTCTATTATGTTTAAAAAGCTATGTATGCATAAAAATAAGCATAAAAAATTTGAAATTTTGTGACCCATAATCCCGAAATAAAATAAACTTGGAAGGGGTTAAAAATCGCACAAATTACTATAATAAAGACTCTTCAAAAACATCATGCGTATATTATTTCCTCTAGTAAGCAACAACAAAAAAAAAAGATATATCACAATTTTCCTTTTAAATACGTATAAAGAACTTAAAATATCTTTACAGCTGACAGCATTTTTTATTACTGAGATCATTGTGTCGAAATCAATTCAACATATTTTTACCACACTGGACATTAGTCTAATCAATCTTATATTGTATAAGCATTTCGTACAATAGAATATATTTTAAAGAAGTTCGAAACTAAAACTTAATGAGACTGCTAAAAATCGGTATACCAAAAAGTATAAGAAAATACAAGAGCTCTGAATCGAGACTGCTCCTCCCCCTGTCTCAATTTTTAGCTTCTGAAATTCTTTTACTACCTTTGAATCGCTTTCGATACGTTACACTTTTGTTTTACCTCTAGCATCCTACGTATCTTTAGATGTTATAGGACTAAGAAAACATACTAAACCGCATCGCATCTCTTTTGATAAGCAAGTAAAAGATATTTTCGCTTCTAGTTTTTAATATGCGAGAGAGAAATAAAACAATATTGGACGCGATACGTTAGGACGTAAAAGTAGAAAAAAGTTGGAAGTTTTCATTTTTTTTATTCTTTCTGACTATGAAGATCCTACGAAAGGATATATAAAATCGGAATTTTAATTATCGTTCTAAACATCATTTCAGCAGTTTTAGTTTAGGATAACAACGATATATTTTATTCTATATATTTTATGTTAAGATCGGCCAAGAATAAAAACTTTACTCAGAGATTTCAATTCATCACTTCTAAATTTTATTTCCGGGTTTGGCATTCTACTAATAGTACATCATATTTATTATCAGTTAATTCAATAAAATTTACAAGATGTTCCCCAAAATCACCAAGTTATATTAAAATCACATGTACTTAAAATATGTATATCATGATTTTCCTAAAAATCGCCTTTACTTGTCTAAAATACTCATTCAAAATGGAATCCCACTAAAAACAAAATACAACCCGAAACAGTTAAAAATCGCACAAATATACTATAATAAAGACTCTTCAAAAACATCATGCTTATATTATTTCCTCTAGTAAGCAAAAAAAAAAAAAAAAAAAAAAAAAAAAAAAACATATGTCACAAGTTTTTTTTTTAAATAGGTCTAAAGAACTTAGCTGTCAATATTTTTTATTACTGCGATCACTGTGTCGAAATCAATTCAACATGTCTTTACCACACTGGACATTAGTCTAATGAATCTTACATCGTATAAGCACTTCGTACAATAGAATATATTTTAAAGAAGTACGAAACTCAAACTTAATGAGACTGCCAAAAATCGGTATACCAAAAAGTATAAGAAAATACAAGAGCTCTGAATTGGGACTCCCCCCTGTCTCCTACTAAGTCGCAGCTTGAACTCCGCTGGCTGGTGAAGAACTTAGTAATAGTATTTCAGCCGAGGGGGCTTAGTTCTTTTTCTTTGTAAATAGAATAAATAAATTAAGGTTTTTTGTATGTCATTTTACTAGTTTTGCTTTTCTCAAACCTTTTCTAAAAAATAGAGTAAAGTGGGAATAAAGGTAGTATTTACGTCATAATCCGACGATTCGCTATTTTTTTTCTTCAGACATATAAGACCTTTTTTTTCCCCATTAGTGTTAGAAATGGACAAAAGAAAGCGATAACATTTTATTTTATCGTTAAAATGCAAGCAGTTATAAGCACTGAAATAAGCAGTTCAGTAAAATTACATATTGAACTTTAAATTTCTCCCGCTTATCCGGAATATGCATATTTAAATGGTACATCTTTATTACTACTGAGTTATGAAACGCTCTATACACACAAAGCATAATAGCTCAAATGTGTGTAAATTCGTACAATTGTAAACAGGAACGTCGATAAATTTGTTGAGGACAAGTCGGAAAATGACCAAATTAACATACTTTTGCTGTCATATAGGATTCCATGGATTGGAATCCAACTACAGGAATGTATGCTTTTAACCGTACGGAGTAGACTTTAAGCAGTAGTTCCCCGACAGGTAAACCCCGATATAACAAAAATTAACCCTTAATTTGACAAGATGTTTTTAAAATATTTTTTTAATTTTAATTTCTGTCATTTTCCCATATCTGTATAGATATTAGGATCTCTGTAAAATAAACCAAAATATATATCATTTTCCATTTTTGAGATAATTAATGTCCGCTGTGGCGAACACTGACAATTACGTTATATAGTAGTTAAAAATATACATGTCCGGTATAGCAGACTTAGCCAAATTAAGAGTTAAGGCAATTGAAATCTATATACGACTTTGACCCTTGAGTAATGGAACTAAACATAAAGTTATATAGCTATAAACAAAAAAGGGCAAAATTACATTTTCGGAATAATTCGAAATTCTGTAAAGTAAGCCGCGGTAGATAAGACGGCAAAGGCATCGATCTCATAATCAGAGGGTTGCGATATTGAGGACAGATATGGCTAAAGTTCAGCGTGTTCATTAAAGGCGGCCGGGCCACTTAAAATAGGTTCGTGATCGCAAATGTCTTCTAAGTTCCAAAACGATATCTCTTGTGGTAGCAGGACAAGCCTGGGGGTCTACTTCTTAGTCCTTGCTTCTTAATTACGAGGACCCAATTTGTCTGTGTTGTAACAAGAAGTATTGTGAGCTGCATATATGGGGCTCCTATAAAAAAAAAGCCAACAAATAACTGTGGTTTGGCAGTGGAGTAAGTGCCCTGCATTAGAAATAGTAAATTCTGTTACGTTATTGGGCTTTTCCAGTTTTAAAAAGATATTTCAAACACAACAACTGACCTCACAAAATTCACGAGAAATAGTCTGATAGATGTTTTGTCATTTCTTTTGCCGTACGAAAGTGATAACAGTAGTACAAATGTTTAACCCCTTTTGACGTAAAACATTCTCCATACCATTAAAGTAATAAAAATGCAAAATATTGAAAAATCAATTTGAGAAAGGCAGAGAGAGAGAGAAACAAAAAGATATTTGTTAAATTTCCTCAATACTACTGAACATTACAAGTGACTGATAATACAAAGATGCCTTTTCAACAGTTTTTCTTTTAGGAAAAGTGAGAACAATCTCTTAATTGTATACAGTAAATCAGAATTGATACTATTCACCTCTATATATATTCATAAAATGTAATGACAGTGTTTTTGCATTTATGAATGAATTCGACAGTACAGGTATCCATGTTTTCACTATTTGTAGCCATATTTGATAATGATAACTTACTCTTATTTATACAAATTAAAAAGGCAAATATACAACTCTATAAAAATATCTGAAGAGAAACGCCGAAATATCTCATAAATATAAATAACAATCAAAGACTATAGAAGTAAGATCAATTGTGAAATTTAAAAAGTAATGACTATTATAAATTGTTTTCACTCTAAAGAATCGGAAAAAAATATTTCACTTTATATTATAACCGTTATCGTTTAAATTTCAAAACATTTTTGTTTTTTTTCGTCGAGGAGCAATGACTGCAATTCATCGCATACACTCAAACATGTTTCTGGAAAAATATTTTTGTGAGAAACATTTCAGACAATAATAATGATACTGTTAAGATGGAAATAAAAAACAAACCTTTTATCAGTTTAAAATATTGTGGTTATATAAAACATTAAATAATAAGGTTTCGGTACTGATTCGAACAATTACACGATATAGAACACATAAAACAAAAACTAAAGATGAAATAGACATAAAGCACAAGAAAAAAAATTTTAATTTTAGTATTCTTTTAATTCAGTATTTAAACCTAAATTATTATTACGCAAATTCTTCTTAATTAATATATGTATATATGTATGTAATAGGAAGTACACAAAATTAAAAAAAATAATAAGTAAAAGATTTTTAATGGGGTGGGGGAAAACTTAAGCAAGTCTGCATGATTCAATAATAACACTGCATCCATACGAAAGTTGATAAAGGATAGCCGAATGGGTAGGGAACTGTTCCTTGTTACCAGAGTACAAATACCGTTTATAGCATGAATGTTCATAGTCGTTCATAATCAGCTTTAAGCAGTGGGTACTGGTCCCATTAACCTCGTGTCGCCAGAGTTTCGTAGCGTTTCAAACAAAATCATAAAAAGTCCATACAAATCAACGTTATTTGATTAGAATACTGTTATGCTAAACAGTTTTCTCTCTTAACACTTGGCATGCGGGTATACTTCACCGCCAAGCGTGTAGCGGGCGTTTTTTTCGTGAATAGCGCGAAAGTTTAGTTATATAGAAAAATCGCAGTCAATCGAAAAGTAATTTGTTTTTATAACGAAACTTTATTTTACACTTTAATTATATACTGTATGATTATTTAACAAAAAAAAAAACAATATTTTTACGAAATCACAAAAATAAACAATTTTTAAAATTAAAGTGTGATAATCTGTCAGCGCATATTTTTTCATCAATATCTTTATCTCAACGACTCATTTTATCAATTTTGTATTCAACAATAAAAAACTAAGCTTCAAATTGACAAAACACGTTCTTGTACGTTCTGGAGCTAGGAATTCGATTGAAGGCGAAATAACGCAACAAAAGACCGAGTAACTCAACAATCATAACTTGTGGAAAGAAAAAATGCAAAGCGTAGCATAGCAACGCAAACAACACCACGCATACATATAATTATACGTATTTAGTAGATTTGTGGTGGTTAGCGGGTATCCACCACAAATCTACTAAATACGTATTTTTAAGTGACCCGAGGTCCAGTGAGAGACTGCAAAAAACGTAAAAATTGTTGCCCGCACGCGAAGTGTTAAAAGTCAATCAAGAATAAATAAAAGTACATATTTACTGTAAAAAAGATACATAAATTACTTTACTTAGTGTACTTTATTCGGTGTAATAAAAACATACCAACGAATGAAATAAACAAGGGAAACAACACCTACAGCTGTTTCTGAGACACCAGCAAAAATTCTAAAAGTAACTAAGTTCTTCCCATGATTTTCTTCCCAGCTTGACAATAAACCTTGTTAAGCTTCGAAACTGATGTATGCTCTGCGTTCATTATTTTATCACCTCGTCTTAGACGCTAATCTCTTTTTCTATTCTCTATTACAGTAAAATTGTTATATTACATTATGTTAAATACAAAATATATTTGTGTGTGTATGTGTGTCGGGGAATAAATGTATATATGTGTATATACAAGGGGAAAGTTAAGAAAAAATATACTGATATGAAATTTTCCAACATGCATACCTAGACGTCTTCACTGAAAAGGTTGTTAACAATTATTAAAACAAACCATACGAAATGAGCCATAATATATATACATATCTTAAAAACAAGAAAAATAAATAAATAATACTGCCATTCTTTTCCCGCTATCGTAAAAACTCCCGACCTAATAAAATTAACGTCCTTCAATGGTTTAAACCAAAATAAAATTTCCTGTTACGTAATTAAATTACATAATTCACTTAATTCTCTTTCAATTCCTTAACTCAACACACGAACGAATTTAGATTGTTTATTACACTTAAATTAAATACTGGCTTAATCAAAATACTTAATTCCTCCGAGAGAGATTTCATAACAAAACATCGGAGAAATTTAAAATAATAATTTACTTGGACACGAATTAAAGTCATTTTAAATCGCAAAATACATTAACAGATTTACTGGGTTTTAGTTTCTGAAAAATATAGAATGATATGCGGTATGAACAGAGGAAAATATAAATATACAGTAGAACGATAGAACTTACAACACTTTTCCGTTTACTGTAACTAATTCTTCTCGTGGAAGATACACTCAGAGAGAAAGACTAACTCTTGACTCTCAAAAATTAATATGCTTCATTGAAAATGAGGACAAATATTTTAAATTAAATATTAATTTCAGTATTTAGAGATTTTAAATTTTTTCCAAACGCCAGCCGTCGAAAAACTCTTTCCTTAAATACTATTTTTTTTTAAATTTTTAATCAAGACCGAAATCGCACGTTTTTCCGGTAATTACGTAAGCAGATATTACTTTTCTCAATATTATATTATCTGTGCATACACAACCATCACCGTGAGTTAGATCATTTATCTTAGAATTTTTTTTTTCAGGTTTTATTCATATTACTTGTCTAAATTGTCTACTACATGTCTCAGTCAAACGGTAGCATTTAAGGTGTAAAATTATATGCTACTCATTGTTGAATGAGTATCATATATAAAATTTTGAAGTCATTAAAAATTTATATTTTATCTATTATGTAACTCTCCACTTTATTAAAGAACTGAATGATGATAAAGTTCTACTGAATGATGTATGATGATTGTACTGAATGATGTTGAACTGAATGATGATAAAGTGTTTGGAGAAAAAATTCTCTAAACAATCTCAGAAGTATTTTCAACGCATAGTGTTCAGGATTCCAAATGACATAAAAACCTTTTAGAAACATTTTCTCCACAACAACAACAAAAAATAAAACTAATTTATAAAGTTAGTTATTAATTAAAAATTAAACCATCAATATTTTGAAGAATTCTACAGAAAAGTAGTTTAAAACGTTTTTCTTTACATAAAATTAACGACTCAAAAATCATTTTTTAAACTTTAAATGATACTATAATGGTTTTAAAATCAAAATAATATAAATCCCAAATTTTAACGTAATTATAAAAGCAGATATTAATATTTCCTATATTATAATGGTAATGCATGAATGCATCTTTACCGGCCGTTAGACCGTTTACCTCAGAATGATTTTTTAAAAGAGTTAGCAAACTGAAGCAGCTATATCTCGAAATTTAATCAAGTTGCATGTCTGAAATTTTCACGAACATTCTTCGATACGTTTTCTTCGAATAGACTTTAAATTACTAAATGATATGGAAAAAAACCATAAAACAATTTATGCTTTTACTTTAACAATTATTAAAAATTTTGCTGATAATATTTTGCAAAAAAATCAATGAACATTAATTTAAAATTTATTATTTACTGAAAAGCAAAAATAAATAAATAAATCTGATGTGAACATCATGACTCCATTTTAAGTACAATAAATTATACACACTTTTGGGGCACTTTATTTAAAATTATTTTATTTGAAAGTGAGATATCATCATTCAGTTCTTTAATAAAGTGGAGAGTTACATAATAGATAAAATATAAATTTTTAATGACATCAAAAATTTATATATGATACTCATTCAACAATGTGTAGCATATAATTTTACACCTTAAGTGCTACCATTTGACTGAGACCCGTAGTATTAATATCCGTTCAGATTTTACGTTCTTTAGAGTGTAGATTGTAATCAAAAACGGAAGTGTACAACTAGATGTTACAACAGTCCTAAATACAAAATTTCAATTTTGCAGGTCTAATTGTTTTTGAATTATGTCCGACTGCGTTAATATACGAAATATTATAATTTTTCGGTACATAATGGGGAGATTCCAATCAAAAAGTGAGGAGCAGCACAACAAGATGCTACAATAGTCCTAAATACAAAATTTTAACATTCTATATCTAATTGTTTTTGAGTGTTGCGAGATAGATAAGTATGCAAGACCTCACGTCGAAACTAGTTAAAATTCATTCAATGATGGTCAATGGATCTTTAAAGTCTTAAACTTAAAGCTTCCCTGTTCGTACATACAGAAATAAAGGAGAAACTAGTAAAAATGGATTCAGGTATTGTCGAAATGGATATTTCTGTAACACCAAATTTTTTCGCTACTACACTACATCTTTTACTTCGTATAAAGAAGTAAAAGATTTATTTTAAACAGAACTGTTGAATCAAGAATAATGCTAAAATTAAAATACGCTTAAATGTTTAAATTCTAATTTTTTTTTCATTTACAGAACTATTCATATGAAAAATAATCTCTAAATCAGCGTTTATTCGAGGGTAAATATCCATGATCAAATATACGTAAATAAATGCAAAATTTGAGTCCAAAACCATCTTAACATTCTTTTTTAAAGATCTGTGCAGGATTTCCTTAAAAAAAAAACTAAGAATATAGCGAACAGAAGATTAACGCTAGATACATTGAAAGTGAACCGATAATAAACGATTTAAAACATTATCACCTCCTAGAAGTTAAAACAGTAGAAGGAAAGAACAAAAAAAGTTTTTTAAAGGATTAAAGGAGATCGGAGAAAGCATTATGAAATAAAGTGCTAATAACATACCTAGTCTCATAAAAAGTAATAACGACAATTATTAGAACATATAGAGAAGTAATAAAATGTAGTAATACAATTCAGTATTATATTTTTAAGCTTTTAAAAATTTAAATGTTTTCAACTATTCAATGCAGCAATAGAGAAAAGAAAATTAAATTATTCTCGAAGATTTATAATGCATAAACTAATCAAGTTCCATTACTTCTCTTTATAGAATCTTTCTAGCACTCACTGAAGAGGATTTTACTTACAGTTACTAATCCGATGTGTAAACATTTAGTAGATTTGTTACACTAAACATTGTCTGGGAGCGGAAAGAAATGAAAAGCAATCATATCCATAACTATTCTTAGAGATATAAATTCAGTTTTGAAGAGGGCACTTGATAAAAACATAATTTTTCTACTTTAAAATCATAAAAAAAAAATTCCCGGCATTAATTTCAGCCTTTCGTAGGTTTATTTCATGAAATAAGTTTCACCTTTTAACTTGTATTTTAAAATTTAGATGAGTAACATAAAAGTGTAATTGATTACAGTATTTTTCGTTTATTTTTCTATAAAATTACGCATTATTACAACAGCTTTTACAGCTCAAAAAACGGCAGTGTTAATAACGCAATTATTAAACAAAATTCATTCTGAAATGTGAGAGTTTGTAAACATTTTAAAATCCATACTTTAAAAATGTTTATATGAATAATTCACTCATTTGCGTCCA
Source organism: Pardosa pseudoannulata (assembly GCA_032207245.1). NCBI lineage: Eukaryota > Metazoa > Arthropoda > Arachnida > Araneae > Lycosidae > Pardosa > Pardosa pseudoannulata. The sequence continues at coordinate 19,415,361 of CM063502.1, forward strand.
ATAAGCATTATACGTTTGTTAAACGAAAACAAACACTTCATATTCCTACGCAAAAGATAAGCAATATGAAAGTGTTAACTAATATCCACATTTTTATTCCGCAAGAGACACACGCGATGCTCCACGCTCTAGCAATCCCAAAAGTTGAAAAAATAAAGAGATAATACCTTACACCTGCAACAAAGTAACATCATCAAATGTACCTGATCAAAAAGCCAACCACTAAAGCAAGATATGAGATGCGAATGGAACATTTTTATTTATCGGGGCCTGGATAATTACGCTTTTTCAAACTGCAATCTTAAGGACATAGTCATAGTTCGGATATCCATCAAAGAGTAAAATTATTTAGTCCCAAAAAACGCTCCAATTATTAAGAGGATATTTCATTCGGGCTAAATTACAAAATTAATTAGCTTGTTGCGAAATGAATAACGTCCAAAGGCTTTTATTTTCCCGCTGGAAAAATATTCTATAATAAGATCAAAGTATTTAATCCTCTGGCAAAATCAAAATACATTGAGATATTGTGCCCCTTTTATTTGAACCCATCCAATGTTATCAATGATTATGAATGCTAAATATTTTCACATGTTAGCTATTGCACGGCGGTGAGAAAAAGTGTCTAATTCACCTAGTTTTTTCGCTTTAATTTCCCTTTCTATGTTAAACGATCTATTCTTCAATATCAACAGCAAAATTTCCAAGATGAAATAGATTAGTTATTTCTTAAAGCTGATTCAAAGATATTCATACAATTAATACAACTAATGTTAAAACATCTGACAGGGTATTCTTCAACACTATACAATATATGGCAAATATAAATGAATAGAAATTCAAGGCCTGAAATTTTGATATATAGATTCTGATATTTTTGTCCGACAACTAAACAATCTACCTAATATCCTGCTACAGCAAAATGAAACATTAAGGATTTAAGACTATTGAAACAGTTTAGATCAATTTAAGAAAAATCTAACTGCTATATGAAATAAGATTTCACTAAGAGAATATTAAAAGGAAATTATTGTATAAAGAAAAGAGGAATACAATTTCCAGCATTAATTAAATGACTTAATGTACTCGTAAGAATGTAAACCTCTACAAGCTGAATTACAAAAGAGAGGTAAAAGGTAAGAGGGAAAATGAAATTTACAGCAAATAAGTTTATACAAAATATTTCTCTAAACTAAAACATGTACTCAGATAACTTATACTTTGACCTTTCACTTACTACCTTTTTTATATAATGTACTATGAAAATTTTCTAAATTTTTAATCTAGAAACAATCACTTCCTCAGATAATCAAGCCCATTTCTTCGAAATCACGCTAAAAATTTATATCAGCCCTGAAGGCACTTTTTGTACCGGGGAAAAAAGATACCTTGACAGATCTTGAGACACTTTGAAGAATATTTGAATCTTTTCCAGCGTGTAAATAAATAAATTTAAAGACGGGGGAAAAGAAGTGGTGGCGAGTTAAGCCGGGCTCTTCGCAGATCACCCGTGACATATTGAACGAGCACTTTTTCTCATCGTGCTTCATTCCTAAATCCACTTGTAATCAAGCGAGGTAGAAAGGCAGGCAAGCGGCGGCTTACGCCTCGAAAATGTATTAATACTGGACACTCGACGCTCTACGCCAGGGTATTAAGCTGATTAGTAGGCAAAAAATCAACATGCAAATGTGCTTAAACATATCACCGAGAAATGATGTAATTGAAGAGGGGAAAGCAAGAATAAAGAACAAAAGGCGACGAACAGCGAGTAAAAGAGCGAGAAATTAGATGCTTGAATTTGAAGAAAATTTAATAGGATTAAGGAAGAGATTATAAAACCCGTTGATTAATAGATATCAGCAAAAACTTGGCGCATGTTGTAAATGAATTCGCGCTCTTTATCTAATTCGACGCAGAATAAAGAAAAGGAGGGAAGCAACACTCTGGAGGCGCAGCGTCCCCCCGTGCACCAAGCAAATGCGCGAACTCACAGATCGGGCCCCGAATGTCCTGTCCTCCAGCAAAAAGAACTGGGGGATAAAAATGACTCACCCGTGGATTGTTACAAATTAAATATTGAAGGATCGCTCATTCAGTGCCATAGAAAAGGAGGTGAGAGGATGGTCGAGATCAAAATGCGAAAGCCGACCAACTCAACTCTTTTTAAGAACTGCGCGTTATTTTCAAGAACGATCATAGTTCCCGAAGAGTTATTTTATGATAAATATCATTTCAAACATTGTTGAAGATCTGAGTACAACAGAACAAGCGGGAAGGAATATAATAAACATATTATTTATAATGATCCAGAAAACAATAATAGAACCAAAAAATTCTCCCAATATAAAGATACACAATAGAAAAAAATATTTTACCAGTTAATTTTTTTTAAGCAAGTGAGTCCTTCAACTAAAATAATTAACATAAACTAGACTATCTCAATTGAAGTTTAGAATACTGATTATATAAAATTTAAAAAATAATTTAACTGAATGAATTTTTCTGAATTGCAATAAAAATATTTATTATAATCCACTAAGTCCCTTGAAAAATGGCAGATAAATTCAAGAATTTAAACGCATCAAATTTATATCTTCCCTCTTAAAACAAAATAAGCATTTTCTACTCAGTATTTCACACTGTGATTGATGTCAAAATAAATAAAAATCGTTTTAAGATATTTTGAATATATTACACCGTGTTCCTCCTTATAATGGCTAGATTGGAATTAAAAATATCTTATATCTGTCCATACGACAGTTTAAAAAGCAGATAACTATGATAAAATAATCATTCGATATTTTTATCTGCAATGTAAAATCTATAAAAATGTTTACTGATAAAATCACAAAGTATTTTTCAATAGAATATTAATTACACAAAATCTAAAATGAAAAAATTATTTTAAATATATGTAAATGAATAACAGAACTAAACTAACCAATATTCAATTTCTTGGATTAATTTCAAGCTGCTGCAAAGAGTTTAAGCAAGAACAAAACGTAAAAATATAAATGGGGGAAGATATTTTCTTAATAGAGCACTTTAATTGTAACTTTCATACAGGTCGACAAACAAGTGATAAAAGCTGCACAAACATCTAGCCGATTTCGATCCATACTTTGCATGATAAGTTTCCTAAATAAACAACTTAATAAGCTCATAAAGCTAATAGCTGCAAATATGTACTAAATAGTAAGTCTTTTTTAACAGGCATACAAATAAAAACACCTCACCTTGGCTTTTTGAATCTCAGATGACATAATGTAATTATATTCCACAAGGTTTCAGAACGTCTTATCGGATTCTAGTTCAACAAATAATCATTGCACCAAAAAGAAGTTTCTACAGTAATACTACAAAATAAAGGGAGAGCCATTTCTTTTAATGAATATCAATTATAAGCAGTCGCATTTTTCAAAAGCCGAAGTAACCAAATGCGACAAAGTCTCAGTCTTTTTAAGAGCTATATTTAATTAGAGGACGTAAACTGTCAAAGGATTAAACAGGGTACGTTAAATACTCTTAAAAAATTTACTAATATTAACTCAAAACATATTTCACCTTTTGATAGTACAAAAAGCTGAAAAGTTCAAATTACTAAAATATATAATACCTTAGGTCTTAAAATAAACAACTTACAGAGAACGGCCGAATAAAAAAGGGTTATTTTCTCCTAAAAGAATAGTCATTTTATCCAATTTTTGAACACAAATGGGAAACATTTTCATACCATTTTTAGGCGTCTGAAATTCAAATTCTCTTCTCCATTTTCTCCAACGCCCATATTTCACAGACAAGAAATTATACAAGAATGTTCGGCTTTTAAATCTTTTCTTGCCAAAAATCTGCGAGTTTTTCGAATCCTCCTTTTTTTCCCTTAATAAGAAAGAAAATAAAAACTGTACGTTTAGGAGGCGTTATAATTAGCACAAATTAATCCTCCAACAACCTCTCTAGGAATTAAATCAGAGTCTATATTGCAATGACTAATTACCGCTTAGGTTAATAACGGAAAAGAGCAACAAAGCGAGTTTTTTTTTCTTCTCACGCACTTCTTTGTTGCTATTCAATTTAGCTGCTGAAAAGTCGCGAGTCATTGAGTTGAATCGCCAAGCAGTCAAACAAGTAAAGACAAGGATTTTTAAACAACATACTTTTTTTTACCTTTCCTTAATAAAACAAACGGATTTTAAGTAGCCCAAGCCTTGTATTCGAGATACTGATTTTAATAGACTGGATAAAGGCACCTGATCAAAAAGAAAAAAAATAGCAGAGAAGATATGCGATTCTAATAATTTCTCATTGAGAGAAAGGAGAGGGTAGTATTCTTCAAAATAACATACGCTTCTTGCAAGCCCAGTGATGAAATTATACCAGGTTAGAAAAAATATTAAAAATAAATTCACACGATATTCTTCTCTAATTAATATTTTTTTTCATCGAGGATAATTGATACGCATTCTTTGGACATCTCAAGGAAAAAAAAGAGCTGATAAATATTTAATATCTTATATAAGCAGAACATTATATAAGCAGAACACTTATTCCTAAAACTTCTAATTCAATTATAGCCCAATTTAAAATGTTTAACAAAGAAACACATAAGATATTTTGAAAATTTTTTATTAATACTTATAATATTTCACATTAAAAAAAAAACCACAGTTAGATCGAGTTAAATTTTTTTTTTTTTTTTTTTTTTTTTTTTTTTTTTTTTTTTTTTTTTGCAGAAATATATAACTTAAAATTTGACATAATTTATTCTTAACAGTGAAAAGAATATCTTTGGCTGAAATATTTCTGTATACAAATATACACATTACATTACTACGCCATATGTGCATGTATATATATATATATACTCATTCTTGCTCGATAATCCTTACAAGTATAAATAACGAGAAATAATACGCTCTGCAACTACTGAATGTTTTTTTATTCCTTGGTATTTTTCTTCAATCACAAATATTTTAATAAATAAAAAAGGGTTATAATGAATAAAAAACAACATGATTTTAGGTTTACCAAATTTTCGCTGAGCGCCATTTTAAAATAGCTATCTCTTTCAATACGTTTCATCCTATTTTTATTTTCGTTAAAAAATCGAAGAAGCTATAGGAAATATTTTTTGACACTTTGACTAACTGCCCGATAATTTAATCACTTAACTACGGACTAGTTGCTCGATAATCCTTTCAAGCTCACGTAACAAATAAATATATGTTACAAATTTTGCATGTGTTCACCTAATTACAATTTTATTTTAATCACTGATCAATTTTTTTTAATCAGATTGATCAAAATCAATCTAATTAAAATAAACAAAATTTGATATGGTGCATAAAAAACAATATAATACTTTCTCAATGCTAAAGAAATTATTAATTTATATGGAATAATATTTATTTTCAGAAAAAAAACATAATACCGTGTTTGAGAATGTAAACTCTTAATTATGACTGCAAGAAATAAAATTTGAGAGAAAATGCAACAAATATATGAAAATTACACGTATCCAAACAGAAAACACAACTGTATTTAAATAATACAAAGCAAATGAGAGAAAAATCTTCTGATTTACATTTCACTGGTTTTAGAATTGAACATCGAAAATGGTATAATCATCATGATACTAATTGCGATTGTCTTACGATGATACCTCCAAAACAGACTAATAGAATCCCATACAGAGACAAAAAGGAAAAAATGAAAGACAAACACTAAAAATTTAGTTATAATACCTAAACAATAATCAGTTTAATTTTGAATGGAATATTTGTTTTACTTGATGAATACTAATAGTTGATATCAGTCTCCGTCAGGATGAGTAGAACTATCCTAACTTACAAAAAGCATATTCCATAAATAGTGAAATTAATGCATATCTCACAAGGATTATAAATCTTATAAAGATAATAATTATGATTTTTTATTTTTATAAATACTTGAAAACAATTATCGCATTCAATATTTAATAAAATTATAAAATAGTTAATCTACTACAATAATGCTGTGATCATAATCTTAAAGAAGTTTACGAGATTTTCAAAGTTCCTTTAAATCTACTGTTAACCTAGACATTCGTAAAATGTTCGTAACCCATTAACACCTGAATAATTTCAGCTAGTTTTATACTGATGATAATTAGATATTTATTTTATTAAGAGCTCTTGATAGTAAAATAATATATATATATATATATATATATATATATATATATATATATATATATATACATACATATATATATATATATATATATATATATATATATATATATATATATATATATATGAAATTGAAGAGAAATTGATAAGAAATTTATTTGATATCCCACGTAAACACTGTAAAATTAAATTTTACAATAGACATAGCTATTTGTCACGAGTTCAGCTGAAGTACCTATTCAAAAAATCAAATCATCAGCAGGGTTCGAAAAGATCATAAAATATCAATCTAAATGGTAAATTTATATTCAATAGCAGATACTTGGAAACGTGGATGATTGTTTACAGGACTAGCATCTATTTTCTCTATAAAGCAAAAAATAAACATAAAAATTCTACAAATATTTTTCTATTTGTCCTCAAAAATTAGTCACTAGGCATTAATGGGTTAAAATCAGCATGAAAAGTGAATCGCTTGCCTCTAAGTTGCCTTTCTACTTAATGTTAATTTGTAAAGAATGCAAGCACAGAAAAGTTTAACGGAAGGAAACTGACACAATGGAATTATAATACAGTATTGTAATCACCCTCAAGCTACAGTATATTGAAAAAAGAAGCTCTTTTTTTAAGAAAGCCACGAAATTGTCACAAGTAACCGAATTTGCACTCACTGCTATGGATTCATGTCATAAACTGTCCTGCTCACTTACAGGTATGCCACAGTCTCTTTCAATTTTTTTTCTCTTTTCATGCTTATGCGTTTTTTATCTCAAGAAGGATAAGTCAGTAACTTTTTTTCTTATTGTAATACATAATAATATAATTAATGAATAATATCAAATAAAGCATTCTTTAATATTTCATTTTGTTTAATATATTAAACAGTAACTTAAGCTCATATTTAGAATTAATTTTTTTTCCATTGACTCTTATCCATAACGCAATAAATACAACACAAGAACAAAGTTAGATTTACGCATTAAATAATTTTAGCAAAATTTAATTCTTTCATTTTAGGATTTCAATTCAAAGAATTCAGTAAATAATCTCAATATATAGAAGTACTCTAAAACGTTTTTTCTTTTTTAAATACATAATTAATTTGTATCTTTTTATAAATAGTAAAATTATAACAAAATTTCTATTTTAATTATTTATTTGATGCAATAATTTGCCCATCATAATTAATCTTAACTCTTTCAAAACATTGTCTTTCCTAGTTTTTAAGATAGAAAGCCTTTACATATCACTAGAAAAAATTCCAAACATTTTACAAACGATAATCTTAGTTTAAACACAGTTACAAAAATCTTTCTATTCTTTATTTTATGCGAATAAACAAAATTAAATTTACTACGAACATTTTTCAAAGTTAAAAGTAAATAAATATTTAATAAATTTATCGTTTTCAAACATTTTAATAAATACTTAAATACTTTCCAATATTTTATTCCTATATTATCCTGTCATTTGATATGTACTACATTTTGATATTTTCTCATAAATATTTTTAAATACTATATACATGTTCTGCGTTATGATACATGATTGAGATATGTCTTACATAAACGAATTTGCAATTTGCAATACCTTGTGGTCCCTACATAGACAATAACTTAAATCTTATATGAAACTAAACAAAATTTAATATAAATAAATACATTCTGAGTGTAGTATTTGTAAACCCTCGCTTAGAAAAGGGTACATTTGCTATTTAAAGTACCATACAAACAACAGTGAATTTCTGCATATGAGGTGTTCATCTGTATATGATACAATCTTGGTTATATCTTAGTCTGTATTCAGCAGAGTAAGCTACACATTTTTTTGAAATTGATATTTAATGAATTACAGATTTAAAGGTATACTAAAAAATTAGGTATAACACTGGTGATGTCATAATCATGTCTATAGTTAAAGCCTGAAAAAAAAATGCACTTAGATCTGAAATATGTATAAACTTATGAATATATGATTATACTACAGCTCAATATTACAGAAACTAAAATAATCTAACCAAATTTCAGAAAAACTACGGGCTGAATACTCGTACTAAGTTTGAACTGACCAAAAGAATTGGACTACGACGTTTTAAATCACGTCTTATCAACATAAAATACTAAGTGGAGCAGACATGATTAAAATAGATTAATGGTTAACTAAATAAACATGCTAGTATGAACATTTAAACTTTTCATTGCTCCTTATTAACCTCAAATCAGAATTACGTCAGGACATGGTAAGATAGAAAGATATTGTGGAGTTCAGGTTTTTGATATGCGTCATATACAACTTTGTAAAAACTCTCCTAGCCACATTTAAACAATCTCCATTTGTTCATTCTACAGAGATGAAATAGATATTTGTTTTCGGCGTACAAGTATAATACCAAAGGTATAATCTAGAATACATGATAGCGTTTGAGTCATTATTTACATTCAAATTATATGCTACTATATTAAGTTAAATGTAAATGATAACTTAATAGTATATTCTACTATATAATTTGGATGAATATAAATAATGGCGAACAATATACTTTTAACAAACATTAGTTAATATATTTTGGTTTATTTACGATACCAAATAAATATGAACATAGTAGAGAGAGAGGCTTCGTTATTTTGAAATCTTGATAAATTTAATGCTACACAATCAGCAGTAAAACTTTTGAAAGTGTTGTCGTACAAGGAGCATGAACACATTTTCTCACAAAAATCTTTGAATGTTTCAATTCTGAGACACCAAATTGTCAAACTATAGGGTAATTTGAGCAATGATGACATTTATAAGGTATAAAACTACAATAAACAAATGGAGGTAATGTTATCTTAAAACACCTTAAAGAATAGAATTATCAGAACGACAGAGTTTTGAATCTATAGTTTCAGAAATATGCATATATTTTATTCTAATGCAAATAAATAGCTCTTTTAAATATTTCTTATGCTTAAGATACACGAAGAAATCAAGAACTATGAAACTAAAAATTTTGAAGACAGAAAATATCTATTTTTTTTATTAAATGTTTTATTAAACAGTGTTGTAAATGTCTTCCGGACACATTCCAAAAATGAGGTATCCTTACTATATGAACGTTGTTAAACATATATCTGCTACAGAAATAGTTACGATAAGGATGGAAAGATGAAAGAGTAACGCAAACGAAGAAACTGAAATTTTCAGAGAGCCCTCGACAAAGAAATTGTTAGCATTAAGAATAGTCAGTAGTTGATTGTTTTTTTTCTCTTGGAATAGAGTCCGATTAAAAGATGCAAACAATTTAACTGTATTTTGTGACAGCAGGAAAAATAACGACTTGAAGCTGGTGAAAAAGCATTCCCTCTTGCAAGCAATTGCGATCGACTGGCGCCCCGATTAAGATTGCATGATGGTTTAATTTATGCGTTCATTGACGCTGCATTGGAAATCCCGCTTAGTAAAACAATCTCGACAGGCGTCTTCCCCCTTGTGACGGATGTTCGTGAAACTTTAAAGAACGCACCTCATCGTATATTTACGGGGACACAGCTCGTTTTTTGCTACGGCGTTTGAGGACCAGGAGCCGTTAATGCCGAGCCTGTCGCGGTGACGTTTGGAGCTTTTGCATTTTTAACTGGCCCCAGCAGTCGGCAATTCTATCCAGAGGCTCAGTCGAGCGAGTAACCCCTAGTTTTTTACAGACAAAGAAAATGGAGGAGAAAAAAAAACGCGCCAAAGAAAAATTCGCAAAGTTGTCGGAGTTCCTTAGCTCAGCATGTTTTATGAAGCAGCGGCAGCTCACCTGAGTGCTGTAGGAAGGGGGAGGAGGAGCCGGCAGTAAAGCCTTTCGAATAAGGGCTCGAAAGACAAGCGGACAGTCTTTCCCTAATCCCAGGCCTTTGACAGACCTAGAAATCCCGGTAATGTATCATTTTTACCTAGGCCTCTCCGGCTCTCAACTAATAGGATTAAGGCTCTCTCTGGCAGGTATGCAAATGACTTAGCAACCTGTCTTTCTACTTTATTAATTTGTCTCCGCCGTCGAAGAGAGAGGGGGGAAAGGGATTTTTTTGCTTTCCTCCACTAAATCTCCATCCGCAAAAAGCGCCCTTCTTCCACTGTCCAGAGCGGCGTGTAATCAGGGCGTGTCAGTTTGTATCAAGGCCTCTCGGAAAAGGCGGACTTGGCAAAGACGGGCTTCCTTAGCCGGTCTTCTTGTCAAATTTTAATCCCGACTCATCATTTTCCAATGGCTTCACATCAGCCACCCATATCGGGCTGTCGCGCTCAAGCCACCGGGATTAACTAGGGCCCAAATGCAATTACAAGAGGCCGCGGATTTCATTTCCGAGGGATTAAGGGCCGGAGAGCAACGCCAGGACTCCGGGGGAGGGGAGGAAAGAGGAGCGAGGGCAGAGGAGCTCTATCTCACTCCCGCGATGTAAGAAAAGGAAAGGAAAGGAAAAGAACAGCACGCGTACTTAGTCGCCTCACTGCCACGAGCTCGTCGTCCTTTTCTTTATACGCAAATCAACCTAGAAAAAGAAAGGAAGAAAAAAAAAAGAGGAGAAGGATGCGTCTGGCCTACGGTTTCAACAGCTGATTATTTGTACGTGCCACGTCCGTTTGCGATTTGGGTTTGGCGCGCTGCAAAACCGAAAGATTACGGGGATCGAGGGATTGGCAACACCCCCAATACATATAACACTTTCGAAGAGGGGGAGGGGGAGAACAGAGGCGAGATCACAGCAGATTTTTTTTTCTTCTCTAAATATGAGCTGAAAAAGGAGCTCAGCAAAAGCCTAATCATTTCGATTAGGCTTTCCCACCCCCACCTAACCCCACAGTTTTTCTCAATAAAATATCAAAAACAGTAGGCGGAAAAATTTATCTTTCTAGACATTATTTTCCTGTTAAGAAGTAAATGTTTATTTAATTTTGGGAAAACAAGCATGCAGCAGGATACTAAACTGAAATCACAAAAGAAAATTTAAGAAAAATAAATGCCGTTCTGTTAGTTACGATCAGGACATGCTAAAGTATCAACAAAGGTTAGAAAATACTTAAGTTGAACATTAAATACTTTATAAATTTCTTCATTGAGAAAACTGTTTAGGAAAACACTAAATATAGTTTTTTTTTATTTCCTGTTATCTTCGATGAATTTTGTAGGCAGAAGCATAAAAGTAACTATACCCTGATTAATCAAAAGAATCAATATTATAAGTAAATATTTTTAGCAAATTTAAAAAATAAGGAATCGCTACTAAAGCTTTCATATTGATTTTAATCTATTAAGCATAGACACAGAAGAGAGTAAGTATTAAACAAGAATACATTTTCTATTTTTCACTGTCATAGAGTTTTTAATTAAAATAAACAGCATATTAAAAAAGATATAAACTTAAAGATAGAGTTTAGTATTATACTTCTATTTCTCTACACCAGATTTTCCTGACCTTTTTTGGCACATTGTCCTCTTTTCGGAGAAAAACACTTGCTCCCGGTTCTTAAAATCAGTCAAAAATTTTAGTTAATATTCCAAATTTTTAACAATGCCTCTCTATTAAGTTAGGTATATTATATTATTTACTGAAAATCAACGGCAAATTTAAAAAATTATTTTATTTTATTAAAATTTATGAACAATATTCTTGTATTATTCAAATATTGATATATTTTACAAAAAAATTAGCATATTATTGAGTTAATGAGCTTGATATGATGACAGTAATTTTTTGATATTTGGTGTCATATTTCTCATCAACAATTTTAAAACGCTGCGTTACTCTACCGAAAGAAAAATATTTATTTAAAATACGTTGAATTATTTTCAGCATTAATCAAGCTTTTCCCTGTTTTCATGCGAGTAGCAACTGGGAATGCTGCGGTTGGTTCTCAATGCCCCCTCCTTAAATTTGCATTTGACCATAACCCCCCCCCTCCAGATCTCTTCAGCGATTACTAGTGGACGGTTATCCCTGTCCCCCTTCTATTAAAAACCAGAGCTCTACACTTATATGTGCTTTAACCTCCCAAGTATACACTATGACGGGTTTACGCTTTAGATACAATATTCTCCCTCTGTAAAAGTCTTAATACTAGTCTGTTTGTTAAGAACACTGTAAACAAATGAAAAATCTAGATTCCACTTAAATAAAATCGTTTCAAATGCCATCAAATAATATTTTGGTTACTTTTGATATATTTGGAGTTAGGAAAATTAAGAAAAATAAAGAACCTCATTGATAGTCAATGTGAAGGATTTGATGATAGGTGAATAATTTAATATAAATCTTTAAAATTAGGAAATCATCTGCTTACAAACTCATAGAAAATTAATTTTAATACTTCTATTAAAAATAGTATGGAGTTTATGGGAAATTCTGGTAGTTATTTAGGAAAGACAGAATACATAAACTTAATGTTCATACATTTTAGACTCTTGTAGATAGTAAATGTAGATTATAGCACCCTGCAACTATCCAAAAAAAAATATTTATCACTTGGATTTATATACAATTACTTTATAAAAAAATTAATGTTATATATATGCACACAAGATTTTATATATTTATATATATATATGTATATATATATATATATATATATATATATATATATATATATATATATATATATATATATATATATATATATATATATATATATATATACACTTCGTACTTTCTACTTTTCAATTACAAATTAATAAATATTTTCACTTCAATATTAACGTATCCTGATAAAATAGAACTTTTAAAATATTAAATTCAATAAGATTACATTTACTTAAGTATTAAAAAAATGAATGTTTTGAGAAGAAGTATGAATTTTGCGAGTCATATTAAACATGTTGCATGGTTATAAAAATAATATATAAGTGTCCCTCAAAATATCAAATACAATATAGTTTATTTTTAATATCTTATGGTAAATCATAAATACATTAAAAACATAAATTATCAAAATTCATTACAGTAAATAGGCTAGAATAGTTTTATTATATAACTTAATTTCTTTAATTGAATATTTAGTTAATAGAAATTGAAATAAGTAACTCAATTTTTTTAGTTTTATTTATATGCTATTCTATATATTTTAATTGCATTTCTTACTTTCAAAAACAGGTAGAAAAAGAGAAAAAAATAGAAAAAAAATTATTTAATATCAATGCACATAGAAACACTAATCTTTTCACTATATATGGATGAATTAAATATAATGCAATATTTAATCAGTATTACTTCATTCCCTCATAGTTAGCTTGATTTTTAGTCTGAATATTTTGATAACTTAAAACTGGTCTCATCTAAGATGATCATATTAACGCAGTATGTATCTATGGATTTTGGAGATGAGAAATGTTTTTTTATTCCTTTACGAATGGCAACACCTATTTGGGTGGATGAACTGCATTCTATTGTTGATAATGCTGCTGGCTTGGATAATTATATAAACTGATTTCTCATTCTTCTCGTATGGTGAGGTGATCTTTTCTATATTCTAATAAATTTTGGTTTGATGAACCTATTATTACTATGTTTGTACCACTTGTGAGGATTGAGCGCACATAAAAGCGTTTTAAGCCCAAATTGAAGTCCCGTTTCTCAAACGGTATCAACAAACATAGTATCTATTCCAATCCTTATTTCACTGTTATTTAACATATGGTTCTTTTAAGTCTTTGATTATGTTTTTAGTTTTTCTTATTTTCATGACTTTATATATATGACAGCTGTATTGATTTTGATGTATGACTTGAAGTGGGAGAAAACTCTCCCATGGAAAATTTCTCGCTACATCCCTGGTGACTGAGGCTCCAGAGAGGATAGTGCCACGTTAGAGGGGAGAAGGTGCAAAACTATAGAGAGTTTCATTACATTAGGAAAAAAATGGAATGCTGTTCTTTATATCATGAAAGAATATAAAGCGGCTCTCATTAATCTCCTGCATGCCCCCCTACCATCATATCATAATGTTCATAATTTTATCAAAAATAATTATCTTTCAGTTAAACTAAAGGTATGAAAAGAAAATTGAAGACATACAGAAGGAGTGTTCCTCTATTTTAACAATTTTTAATCAGCAATACAACTGATCTCTTGAGGCGTAAAATTCATTTTTCAAACAAACGTATCTCACTCAGTTTGAAAAATTCTTTCATAATGATAATATTGATAAGTTTTCATGGATTCAATTTCCACTTATTGCCACTACTTCATCTAGTCATGCTGGCATAAAAGACGGATTTGATGGGATTTTTCAGTGACAATTCATTTAAAACAAAATTTAGCAACCTGAAATAAGCTGGCGGAAAAAGATGAATATCCAATTCTAAGTGCTAAAGATGGGATAATTTTAATTTCATTTACTACATTTTATTTGTAATAAATTTATTTCATGACATCTAATTCCAAAACCTCTAATATCAAGTTAAAATCTATATAAGGAAATGACGGTATCACTGAAAAGTTTAATTTTATGAATTGATAAAAATGTAAAGTGATCAACAGACCTAACCAGACCTAGTAATTTTTTATATTAACCTTCAAGCCCTGTAGAGTATTTTGTGAGGTAAAATTTTCTTAAATTGTTTGTTTCAATTAATTTTTAATTAACTTGCTACTCAGTAAATGATCTTGGAACCACACTGCAAAAAATAGCGAGAAAGTTAAAAATCAGTTATGATTTATAGCAGCAGAAATTCTTAAGAAAAAGATTACACAACAGCAGTTAAAGGTTAATTTAAATTTGCTCAGTTAAAGTTTATTTGACATAAAGTGTTTTTCATTTATTTTTACATAATTTTCCTTGAAAAAAAATCTGAATTCAAGAAGTGTGGCGATAACTGAAAAAGTTTGAGAATCATTGTCGTAAACTAATCATTAAGAAAGATTCTTCTTTCAGACAGTTTCAGTCAACCATCTTCTAAAAGAAAACAAAACTATCCAGCTTTTATCTCAGTTATGAAAGCGGAGATGAAACAGAACTGTAAGAAATAATAATAAAAAAAAAATGTAGCATTAACCACAGCGAAAAGGAACAAGAAAAGTACACTTGGGTAATTATTGGGCAGAAAATCCACAGAGTACTTTACGAAGGACACAGGATGAATTCAAAAATCCTCAAGATCGATCGAAAACGGACAAAGAAAGCTACAAATGACGTCTAACCACATTATTGTAGAGCAGGTCGTTAATAATATTTCACTGACCTTCTTGTAGTTACATACAATGTTAAGGCAATACTTAAACATTTACAGAAGGTATGAAAGTACAACATTTTTATAACACTATAAATATGATGCACACTCAGGAGAAAAGTCATGATTTTTAGAACATCTGCATAAAAATATAGTGTTGATATTGCATGTATTTCTTGGTAACAGACATGTATTTTTATTTAGGTTTTAGCAATAAATAGATCATGGGTATTTTAAAGAGATTATTTTCTATGAATGTTAAAGAGAAATTCCAATATCAAAGAATTAGTAAATTCTTCGCGAATTTTTCTTCGAATTAATGATTTTATATTAGTATAATGATTCTTTATACAAAACAATACAAATTTTATAAGGCTATTTAAAACGAATGACATTTCATTCAATACAGGTATTTCTCACCATTTCTTTATGTCACAGCTAGTAAATATTGACTTAAAATGGATACTAAATATGGTAGTTATATGAATTCTTATTTTATTGTCGAATATAACGCGTGATATGATTATAACAGAATACTGCTTTTTAATAATAACCCAAAACAAATCTAATTTTTGTACAGATATACAATTACTACAATGCCTGAATTTTTATAATGTTGCTCTCTATCACTTTAATTGAAATGTAACTTAACATTATTCCGCAGCCGAATGATGGCCGAATGGTTAGGGAACTGATCTTCAGTGCCGGAGTTCGTGGGTTCGAATCCCATTGAGACATAGATGTCCGTAGCTGTTCGGAATCCACACTAAGCAGTAAATACCGGTATCATTCACCCTCGTGTTGCAAAAAGTAGACCGTAGAGCAGCAAGCTAAAACTATTCTGCGAAATTCATAAGATCAACTATTACAGCTGTACCTTAAAATCAAAAACTTAATAAGTACTACTTCAAACTATTTTTAAGAAAAAATGCTCGAAATATCCTCAATCCAAATATTATACAAATGTTTCATGGAATATTACTTATTTCAAATTTAAAACAAAGACTTTTAGATGAATACGAATCGATATATATATATATATATATATATATATATATATATATATATATATATATATATATGTATATATATATATATATATTGTTAAAGGTAAAACTTAACGTTATGAAATAAATCCGTTTATATTTCAAAGTAATACAAACTGTAATAATAAAACTGTTTCCCTAAAATATTATAGAGCAATCAAACTAATAAATGCAATAGGCATACAAGAATCAAAAAAATATTTGGTTGAACTGTGCCTCTCTCAAAAAAATATATGGATCATACGCCATATTATACATCCCGGTGAACTTAAATTCTTCGACATGCTGCAGGATATTTTACTAAACTCATACCTCTATTTTAAGTTTTATAAATAATAATACCACTAAGATACTTGTACCCACAGATGCATGGATATGTAACACTCATCCCCAAAACATTGGAAAATTGTGATGCGTTATGAATAGGATATTTAAAAATTACTCAATAAATAAATACAGCAATATGGTCTAGAGATGGTCGAAAATCCATTTACAATTTCACTAGGATAAGATTCTATACGCGGAAAACTGTAACCAGCAAATTTCACAGATATGAATTTCATGACTATCAGTAATAAATACAATAGGAAAAGACTGGCTAAAGTCTTATAGAACGAAAGCGCAGACCCACTGTTTTATAGAAGAATAGTTAAAAACACCCAAATAAAAAATAACTGTAAAAAAAAAGAAAAAACGATAATCACTACAAAAAACAAGTAATATCTATGAATATAGAATTAAAAAGGTTTCTTTTATGTTTACGGTTTAAAAATCGACCACACAGATGGATTGCAGTATTGTGAATGCCACTACAGGGAGATTCCTTCAATTGTTATCCGCTCCTCCTTAAGGATTGGAAAGGAAAGAAAAAAAAATTCAATTGATTTGTAATGCAAAAAACATTTTTAAAAAATGCCAATTAGTCCTCTCGTAGGAAGATGTTGACCATAGCCTTTGCAACAGACCAAGCATAACTTTTTAATAAACAAGAAAAAAAACAATGTAGTTAATGTGAAGATGTTACTTAATTATTACTGCCTCATACATATAGAAGTTATGAGTCTTCTGTTAAATTCTAAGATGTTTAATTTCAAAATGTCAGTAACGGATAATGTTTAAACTTAACACTAAAACTACCGGACATTTTTTATAGGGGAAAAAATAACGAAAAATGGGGTCATTTGACCCCTCTTGGTAGATTTAATGTTAATATATGTACCATGTAAATATATTCAAAAATAAGTACCTGAAGTGGGGAGAATCGTGAATTAAACAACCTTTTAAAAATTCTAATACTAATTTCTGAAATGATTACGTCTCGTCATTGTGATATCTGAATTTTTAAGTGAAAAGAAAATATTCAATCCTTCATTTCTGTTCATACATAAGTACAGCATTTTTGAAATAT
The DNA here is from genome assembly GCA_032207245.1 of Pardosa pseudoannulata. Taxonomy (NCBI): domain Eukaryota; kingdom Metazoa; phylum Arthropoda; class Arachnida; order Araneae; family Lycosidae; genus Pardosa; species Pardosa pseudoannulata. Next base: position 19,433,175 of record CM063502.1, read on the forward strand.
AAGGATATACAACGCAAAATTAAGCCGTAGAACAAAATGTAAAAGCCGTCGTTACTGCGCATCAACACATTTCTTCTTTTAAGCGAGACATAGGTACAATGCAAGACTAATTCTACATAAAAAATGACTATCCATACAAAAAGAGTAGCGTAATAAAACAAAACTCATTCTACATATTTCTGACTATTTAAACAGTTAAACTCTGTAATTTGTTGAGGGCAGAAATAAAAAGGAAGTATAACGGTAGAAAATGATAAACGTGTTGCGAGTACTGATTTCAGTACACTCGACACCTGTTTTGAGTCTAAAAAATATTCTCCCCCAAAAGAGCAAAACAAAAATACAAACGATCGAAATGAATATATATATATATATATATATATATATATATTTATATATACACCTTTAGATTTCGAGAAACATTTGAGGGGGTGGAAGAAAGAGGCGTGTTTGCATTTTTCATTTATCAAAACTCCATCGAAAGGCAACATTTCGGTTTCATCCAATGAATTACCTTCGCATTGTTTCATTCGTCAATCAAGTTTTATTGGCCGACTTCAACAAACGCATTGCAAAAATTTGAGAGCCCCGGGCGGGCGGAGACTATTTTGAGTGGCCGATAGGGCACGCTAGGCGCAGCCCCATTGGACGACGGAGTGCAGACAGAGAATTATGCAGCGATTGCGAATGACTCCAGATCACACAGGTTTCTTGTTTTTCAAAAAATTACAATTCTGAATGCTGTCATTTCTTTGAGGAGATTACCAAAAAACGCAAGGTAGTGGATACAAGCAAACGTAATTAGGGTAAGAACATTTAAAAAAAATTTCCTTCTGGAGGGACAGATATATTGTTTTGAGGTGGATGTAAAAAAAAAAAAATCCACGCACTAGAATATAAAATTGTGTTTTAGAGCAGAATAATAAATAGAATGTTTTGTTCAGGAAATTCTACAAATGCTTCTGTGGGAGAGCTTAAATGCATGTAGGTATTTTGCCGAAGAAGAGAGCTGCGCGACTACACTTTGCAAAGGAAAAGCAAAATCCTGGGAGAACAAGACTCTCGTTATTCTATCTAAAAAAAACATAATTTTATGTTTAAAACTTTGATTACATTTATTAGTTCTGCAAACTATTCAACGCACTCAATTAGTTTGTATCCGACTAATTTTATGTATGCATACTCAGCATGGTCCAAAATCTTTGATTTTCGGTCACCATTGACGAAAGAGTCAGGTCTCATGTTACTGTAGAAATAAAATCAACAAGTTAGATTCTTCGTATAAAGCTTTTGTAATTATATGTGTGATATTCCACTATAAAATATATCGTAGCACAAAACTAGTCTTGCAGTCTATGATTTTTAGAGACTGATTAGTATCTGACACTTTTTGCAGAATAACAAGAAAATCAAGTATACATACAATTTTAAGTGATGCAGTTTTTTGATTCCATGACTTACTTTTAAAACCACAAATTCCGTGCACCGAAGCATTATGATTTACTGATTAGATACAGTCTTTAGATTAGGAATGAATGGTTGTACAATCAAAATTATAATAGCTTAAGTTAACGTAATTATATAGTAACATATCACCTCGCGGAAGATTCCTCAAATCGAATATTTATAATTCTTAATGTTAATTGCGCTTGTAACAAGAAAATAAAACTAAAATATTAATTCTAAAAAACAAACCATTGATTGTTCCTCTAGATTCACGAAAATGCTGGGAAATAACTGTCAACCAATTCCAACTTCATCTGCAGTAAAGCTCTAAAGAAATTATCACAGTTAACATAAGCGAATAATCGATCATCTTCCGATTGCATTACACAGCACTAGCAAATGTCGGGGGGAAGAAACGGGGATCTATTACCGTAACGATAATCCATGGTAATCCGTTAACAATTGTGATTAAATTCTCCCTCAATCATCTATTTATGATGTCGTTATATTAAATATTCTTGTTTATCAAATGAATTTAAAATTTCTTTTTAACACTATGCTAATAACAGGTATGCATATTAAAGTTTTGTATTTTTAACTGCAGTCGTGTAAAAAAAACGAGAAATAGAGAGAAAATAATTGTTTTTTAGATAATAACAAAAATATTATTTAAAATCGAAGGACATTTATATGCATTGTTAATAACAATCTCAAAATAGTTCGATACAAATCAAGTTTTAATGAAAGTGAAAAAGGCCATCGATTTCTATTATGTGATTGTATATATTGTTATATTATATAATGTCTTTTCACAAGAATTAAAATTTTCGAAAATACCAGCAAAGCATATGAATCATCGAAAGTTATCTTTATCAAAACTGTTTCTTCGTAATCAGCTCCTGGAGAATGATCGGTAAAAAAGAAAATCTTAAATAGTCCCAGAATAATTTATCTTACAATCTTTACATTAGGTATGAGTGATTCCATTAATAATCTTTTATAAAATATCGTATAATGGAGACAAAACCTATTCAACCAATATAACAGGTACTTATATAAATAAGGGAAAGATAAATCAACAAAAATTTTGAAATGTAAAATTTTTAATATGATGTTTTAGAAAGCAAAGGCGCCTTTGAAATTCAGATTTTCCTCAAATAATATTTAAAAAATAGTATATTGGCTAAATGACAAATATAATTCTTTTAAAAAATGCAGTTATTCAATCAGTAATTTCTGAGAAAATGCAATTCAATCAATGATGAGAAATTTAACTTTCAGAAAACGTGTTTCGACGAATAGGAGTAAATGCAATAGAAATTTATATTTTATATAACTTTTCATAAAGTTTTTTTATGGGGACAAAAAGCACACAGTAAGCTTTTCATCTTTTTTCCCTCAAAATAAACTTGAAACACAACAAGATGAGATACAATATCCCTTTTAGATATACATTTATTTCCTATCATTAGAATTTAAAAAGTATTTTAGAAAAGAAAAAACCTTTCTCTTAAAAAATTAATTTTCATACTATTTACAAATTTACCTTCTTTTGCTACATGATTATCATATTATAGTTCAATAAAGAGTTTTATACACAGGCATGCAAAAGCATTACATAAATTTCTTGCTATAAATGCAACTTTAAAAATTCAATAGACAGTTTTGTGACCAAAAACTACAAGCAATAATCATTTAGTAAGAAATGAGAGGAAAAAACGATGTCCTTCCAACGTAGTGAGGATTAAACAGATGTAATAGTCAGAAATACACAATTATCACATTTCATTGTTAAAAGATATAAAATGTATCATAATTATCCAGGAAAATTCAAGTTGTAAGCAAAAGGTCTTACTACCGATGATTTATTTGTCACAGAAGGATGTTTTTATAAATATGATCATTTTACTCCAAATCTATGAGTCCTTGTATCTATAATAAAGAAATTTACAATCTACTAACGCATATTCTGTCAGCTTACACAAATTAACCTTGCCTACAAGGAAATTTTCAGCATCAGCCACGCATTTCTTATTCTGAACACAATATCCATCAATATACCATATGAAGTCACTGAAGCCTGAGGACGATAAATATGAACTAGAAAGGATGCAATGTATCAAATTCAACTATTGGTGCTAATTTTAAAAGAATTTATACAAAATTAATTTAGTATACGATTCTATTCTAATTTTTATAATCTCAACAACGTTATGAGTATCATTTATATTGTTAAAAATAAAGATCTCATTGCATGGATAATGGTATTTTAAAACATATCACGGCAAAAAAATAATAAATAAATAAAATAAATACAGGGTTACTACTGAATTTCTTAAAGTCCATTTCACGACTTTTTCCTTACATTTTGATGACACTTATGAATTTCTTGATATATTTTATTTTAAACAATCTAACAAAAATTACAGATATAATGTATATTTCTCTTTATATTTTTACGCTACTGTAAGTAGCGTAAAATGAATTTTATTCTAAAAAGATCTGAAAAAATTCAATTACTCACATAAAAAAATAAATTATAATCATTTAAAATTAATTGGCGTTCTTATGATGCTTTACCTTGTTGAAAATATTATTGATAATATGATATAAAAAGTGGGTTAGAGCTGTAAATTATCAATACTTAAATTCACATTAATCATGCAATAGAGCTTTATTCGTTTCCAGCCTCAAAAATAATCAAATTACAGAATTAAAAAAATTATTGTAACCTCCTAATTTTCCAGATACGTCTGCCATTTCTACGACGTTTTACAGACTTTCCTGACAAATTTCTCATTTTCGTGACTTTTTTCGGCCACTCTTGTCATTTCTCACAAGTAGTCACCCATTTTATACTTAGATAAGGCATTCTATATACATAAAAAATAGTTAATACTGAAATTTTCACAACAGTAACAGGTCTACGCTTAAGCGGAAACTATTTATTTAAAGAACTTTTCAGATATAACCATGACAAATGTCTTACGACTTTGTTTAGTCATTTACTTTAGAATAAAAAAAGGCCCATTTTAATTAATCACAACTAACAATACACACTTGCTATAATATTAATATTCATTTCTCTAATATCATACTACCAAAGCTATTTTAAAATTCTACAAATATACAATAAACTATAATATTTCCTGGCTGTTCAGTAAAACTAATAGACACTAATTTTAGAAGTTAAATGGCATTTTGAAAATCAGAGAAATTCGCTAAATAACAAAGAATAGTTTATTGCCTATATTTGGAGTGAAGTAATTTCTTCTTCAAGAAGAATATCTGTTAAATAGTGAAAATGTATTTACATATACAAAAACTTTTTCATAAATTAAAGCAGTAAAAATAGTCCTGCCAATACATGTATTATATTATAAATTCTACCTATGAATACCAACAATAATATGGAAAATAACTTATTATTTTCGAATTTAGAATTGATGTTTCTGTGTAGAAATGTCCTTTTCTAGTAGTTTACAGAGTACGTGGTCACAGTAAATCAAAACACAGTGTTCTATACTATATGAAATACAGGTTTGGTTTGGTTTGGAGCTCTACGGTCTACTTTTTTGCAACACGAGGGCTAATAAGACCGGGACCTACAGCTTAAAGCCGATTCCGAACGGATACGAACATCCCTGCCAGAGTGGGATTGAAACCCACGAATTCCAGTACCGATTGTCAGAGCCCTAACCATCGGCATATGAAATACAGACAAGATATCAACAACTTAAAAATCCCGATAATGTTTAAATTTATTAAATTGCGCATAATTGTGCGCCGCTATTATTCATTAAACGGGGAAAGTATTATGTAACTACACGACAGATGAATGATACGGTAGAACATACAGAAAGCCGTGCGAATGATCAATTTATTTTTATTATTATCAAGACTAGCATATAACCCATCATATGACGGGATAATTAAAATGTTTTCTTAATATACCTAATAAATGAGTAATAAGTTACATACTTATTTGTCCGTGACTTCATATTCCTCGAATTTATCTTAAAAGAATTATTTCGAAAAGTTTTGGACAAGGTAAAATATAAAATTAGCATTAAAATTTCTTTACTGACCCTATGTTTGTTGCCACCTTTATCTTATCATATTACGTGATAGGATGGACAGCAGAGGTTTTTACTATTAACAGTAATTATTTGGTGGTATATATGAATGATGTCCAAAATTTAGAGAGCCGATTGCAAACCGTGTGGTTATGTACAAAAAACCAACACACAAACGAACAAACTTCTAAACTTTCAAAGATATATAACTTAAACGCTAGATATTTATTAGTCCGTGAAATAGACTCCTAGTCTTTTATGAAAAGAATTTGTTGTTAATACCGGTGATAAAATTCGAGGACAGGAGGACAGATAACTTACGCTATTATTATATAGGGATATATTCTGCAGATGGTAATCGCAGTACAGATTATATTATTAGTACAACAGTAATCTAAAGCGATAAAACGTTGCGGAAGTGCTCTCCCTTACAGATTAAATTAAAAACAGGAAACAATAAGTTTACACAAGCTGGAAAATTCAGAAAAAAGAAATTTAAAAGTAACATTTCAATAAATTTTCTACCGATCATTTAATGACAGCTTCCATGTAAAAAAAAAAAAAAAAAAATGTGTTACGAACAAAGTTGTTTGGGTTCATTTTTCGTTATACAAAGAATTCATTAATAAGAGATTTTTAGTGCAGGGGTCCCACTGTTTTTCTAGAAGAAAAATTAAGGACTTTTTAAGGACCTTCTAAGGACTAAAGTAACATTTTATAAGGACCTACTTTAAATACACGGCATAAAGACATAAACCCTATTTCCTGAGGAACCTATTTAATGATTATGATCCAGACAAGGAAAGTTCAATAAATGCCCTAAAATATTTCAGAATTAAGTTTTTAAAAATGCCTAAAAATTAATATAAGACAAATCTATTTGACAAAAACTAATTTTGATGGAGAAATGGATCACATTCCAATTTAAAAATTAAGGAGTTTTTAAGGACCTTTGACAAAAATTAAGTAGTTTTAAGGGCCCTTAAAAATGAAAGCTAAAATTAAGGAGTTCTTAAGGACCGTGGGAACCCTGTAATGAGAAAAATTCCTATTAATTCTATTTTGAGGTAAAATATAATTAATAGGAAAACATAACAATTCATTCGCATCTACGGGAAAAAAGTCCAAAGAAATCTGGCAGTTGGGAGTACCGTCGCCAAGTTCAGCAATTTTTGTATTGGCGCCCGAAATACCGGGCAAGATCCGATCAGGATCCGACTTCCCACTATCGGTTCCCTATTCACGGAGCAGTCCCGACGTGCAAGAGACAACGAGAGAGGTTGAAGGGGAAAAAAACGGGGGGGAAGCATTCGAGGAGGGAAAGGGAATCGGCGGATCCTCCGATAAAGCAGATGAGGGCGTCAGTGATCGAAAGTAGCCAGCGGGTACTTTACGGGAGCATACCACTCAATTACAGCCGGTAATCCCGGACGCAGATCCTTCTCTCTTTCCCCGACCAGGTGCGATTTGGCGAAACACAAAAACTTCATTTCGCGAGGGCTTTCGGTGGGGGTCCGATAAGGACCGTCAGGAAAACCAGGAGGCCGGTAATCCCAGGAGAGAGCGCGAGCGCGAGCGCGCGCGTCACCTGTCACGAGGCACTGGGATTGCGAACACACACACACGGTGGATCATTTACCCTCCGACAGCTCCTCCTCCACCACCAGATAACGAAATCCGGACGGAACGGGGTCCGCGCATGGCGGCTTCAGCGCCCAAAACACCGGACGCCCGGTGCCAAAGTTCGGGGATTAGCAACCACACACGAGTCCACGATTTCGATACGCCTCAAAAATAATAGTCACCCGAGAATAAAAACACGCTTCAAAAATGTATTTTTTTTTTTAAATACTAGTTCCTGATAATTAAATCCTTTTGTCTTAACCCATTGAGATTTTCGGCTACATTTGACACCTATTTTTGTAAAACAAGCCATAAAATTTAATAATAATACTTTTTAAAGTTAATAAAAAATATTTTAGTATAGTTCATTTCATTTATTTTTTATTTTTAGAGAGATTGGTTTGTTTAGGTTTGGAGTGCTACGGTCTACTTTTTGCAACACGAGGGCTAATGAGACCGGGACCTACAACTTAAAACCGATTCCGAACGGCTACGAATATCCATGACACTGTGGGATTCGAACCCACGAATTCTGGTACCGAAGGCCAGCACCCTGACCAATCGCCCATCGTTCGGCGTTATTTTTAGAGAGAAAAAAATACAATATTTGATACTTACAACTCTTTCATTCGCTAAAATAAATAAGTAAATAAATAAAAGGAAAATTAATTATTTCCTTTTTCCTGTATTTGCCAGATAATATAAACATTTTGGACGGCTGAGAAGGCAATGAATACGAAATAATAAATCCCAGACAAACTTTTCGATGCTTTCAAAAATATTTTTGATATATGAACATGTAAAAACAACTATAACTTTTCAAAAATCTGCTGGTCAGCTGTCGATTTATAAATAACATCCTGTGATGTTCGAAAATTAAAAAAAAAAAAAGTCATAAGAGATTTATTTGGCATCACATATACACAATACTATAAAGTGAAGTTTTATAATAAATGAAGGTATTTTTTCCAATTTCAGTCCAAGTACTTGGTGAAAAAGTGTATGTCCCAAACTCAAAAAATCATAAAATGCCGAATTCGAATGATAAAATTATCAATAAAAGCATATAATAAGAAATTTGTTACATTGTTTATAGCATTTCCACCTGCCTTCGCTGAAATGAAAAACTTGATCCGAGGAAAGATAAAAATTCTACAAATTATATTTTAGCTGTCCCTACGAAGAGATGCTAGGCGTTAATGGGTTAAATCAGGAGTGTTGGTATAGAGTCACGAATTGGGCACTTTTTCAAAGTTATGGTTATCTCCTAAAAAATTAAAGCTTATTTTTGACAAAGTTAAACTATTTGGAAATATTTCTAAAAATAGAAATTATATACAACTGAATTATAAAATGTAAACTAACGTAAGTCAATATTAATTAGCAACTAAACAAATATTTAAAAAAATGTCTTTAATGTTAATGAAAACGTTGGGAAGGAAACAGCGAGTCTTTTGGAACGTTATGTTTAAAATACCGGGACCTTTATGCATTATTCCATTGTCTTTTACGCGCTATAGCGAGTCAGTGACATTCCTGTAATTATTAATCTATTTATATTCTTGTTATTCTTTAAATAGAATCGATGTGTTCCTCAATGGTTCAAGAATTTAAAGAGTATATATAACAAAAGCGATATTACCAAGTAAACACCAAGCTTGTAAATATAAACAAAAATAAATGAATGTTTTAAAACTTAACAATATTTACAATCATACGTTGATGATATTGTTTAAAATTTCAAAAAGTACTTTTTAATGCTCCTGCAAAAATAAACAAAACTTTATAAATTGTTAGTTAGAGATATATAATACATCTCCATTTATAGTACCATAAAACTTGAAATGATATTTACTTATTAATACTTCGAATGAATTATTTTCAAAAATTTAACTACTCATAGATGGATATGCACACAGATGAAAAAAAAAGTAAATACCTTAAGATCTTAAAATCTTAAAGAATAAAACTTAATTTTCATATATGGCGTCAATATTTGTAGTATAAAAGATACAGCAAATATCATATCAATGCATGACCTTATTTCTCGCTCGATCATAAAGCTGAGAAACAGCGTACTTCGATTATCCCTGCCTTGTCAACTACTTAGAAAGAACCCAGTACAATTTTCCATATCATTGAGAAACAAATATATTTTAGTTTCAAATTTCTGACTGGTTATTGAATTAAATTTCTTGAAAAATCACGAAATTGCAAACCAAAGCTGTCTAGTAATCTTATAAAACAAGTTAACCAATAAGGAATCGAAAATGATATCATATCCTTAACATTTTTATCGGGCTTTAAAAAAATGAAACAGGAAGCATTTCCTTCCAGGGTAAACTACTGATAGACACAAAACGCCTGTTAAGGAACAAAAGAAAGTTATTTTATTTTCTTGCGTCTATTTTTTTTCAAATTTAATTTTTGTCACAATGCAAATTAAGTATCTACAGTAGAATATATAGCATCAAAATTTAGCAGGAATATTCTTAATATAATCTACGACAAGATTTAAAATATTGGAATGTCGAATCAGAACCAGTTTATTAGTTTAATTAACCAGAATTCTCCAGTAAATATTAATTCTTGATATTGACGGTGAGAAAACAGATATGTTAGGACATAACAAATAACTATTATCAGTACAATTCGTCTTCAAAATATTTTCATTTAGCTGAGATTTAAATAAAAGGTTTGAATAATATGATGATGGTGATAATAAATAAACATTTCAAAGAGGGCACTTCAAGAACTTACACTAAAACTGGGTCTATTTTACTATGCTAAAACTAGTTTAAAAGATAAATCAGGTGCATATTTTTATAAGAATTTTAAAAAGTTAGACTTCTATGCTTGTCATTTAAAACAGGTTGCGGAAGTAAACAAGTAAAAACACGAAATGACAAAACTACATCATGTCTCCATTACATTCCTAATTTATCATTATTATAATTTTATACATCTATTTTAGGCACTTTACACTAAACATGAAGGTAATTCTTATTTAGATGTACAATAACCTAAACATGCGACTTCTTACTTATGTGTTAAGAAAGAAAACTTGACTGAAAATAGAATCCCTATATGGTCACATAAAACAGACTAAAATTTAAAAAAAAAAAAAAAAAACTAAGCGGAGGAAAAAAAAGTTAAAAATTTTTAATTTATAGTAATATATAGCAAAGTTTTAGTGAAATGAATATTTGAATCTTATTAAAATAACTGAGGTACGTGATGTATTCTTCTAAAAGTAATTTTAACCCCGTCACTTTAAAACCCTTAATATTTAAAGATGCTATCACAAATATCAGTTAAGTAGATGTCTTTTTAAAGGAATATGCTACAAAAAATACAACTTTACTTCTATAAAAGATCCTTTCAAAGGTTCCGACTAAAACCTTCCAATAACTAAGGTAAAGTCTAAATGAGTATTAAAGAAATCCTGGAGTGAAAGAGATTAGACCTAAAAATATTCTAGTCAGGGGTGCTAGTCTTCCAACAGTTCAAAAATGCTTACTAAAAGTTATTTTTCCACTTTTTAAATATCTAATAACTTCTTCAACACCAAATATTGAAAAAACGCACGAGGTAATGTTTCTGTAAATAAAGGCTAAAAGCGTAAAATCAGATACTAAAAAATTAGTTTCAACGTTAAAGGGAGAGTAACCTTCCCCGTCACAGCAGTGCCAAAAAAATTTCTACAACATTAGAAAAGCTTTACCAGGAAATAGTTCTCAAACTCACGAAATAAAAGTTTCATTTAGCCATTTGATGACACTCTGTCTTTCATAATGGGATATCATGCTAACATTCATAGAAAAAAAAAAGACTGCTATAAAAATAATTCAATTCCTAAGACCCGAAATTTCTTCAAATTTGGAGAATTTTAAAATAAAGGTGTGATTAACATAGAACCTTAAAAAGATTTTGGAATGCAGTTTTAAAATTACAAAATTAGACAGAAAAATTCATTAGAACATATGAAATTGTATGTTAACCTCTGAATTAATAATTAAGTAAGATTATTCGCTTCGAAGCTCTACATATTTCTAGTAGAAAACAAAGCAGTAAAATTTCTGAATGACTGGGGACTCCTTAACCCATCTCTAACTATGCAATCACTTTCTATGAGAAATTGAGCTTTGGATGAAGAAATTTTAAGCAAGCTCGTCTTCTTTTCATTCGCATTACAGTCATCATCACTTTTAGAGGCACAGCGTACAACTTTCAGGCGGACGAGTATTTCTGCTGGCGCAAGTGAAGCACACCCTTCCAGACAGATCCCCACACCATTTAACATTATTCATAAAATTGGGAAGTGGATATCATTGTGCCTGTGATCTGGCCGTTTGGAACCGCATTTTCCGAATGCGAAGCGAAGAAATAAAAATGAAAAGTCTCGTCGCCTTTTTGACAAACAGATGACAATCGTCTCGAAAAAGAGCTCAGGTAATTGCGAAGAATCCAATCTATTTTCCTTTCAGCGAGTGCCGTAACGTCTGTTTCCGGGTCCCATTTGTAGCTGTAAAGTGCGGGAGGAAAACGGTATCGGGACAAAACCGCCGAAACGAATGCCAGAGAACGCGTGCGAAAGACCATTCCGATGCTCAAAGAGCACTGAAAGACTTTTCTACGACTCTTAATGACCCTGGCACGGTTGATTTGAAACAGAAAGATTCGGAATGGCTTAAAACAACTCAAAATTTTGGAGTGGCAAAGCCAAACGACATCATTTAGCACACTGTTCCCGGACTTTCAGCAGAACACATTAAAACAGTAAACGCATGTACCCCTTGTGATAATAACTATTAAGATATTTTTAGGAATATCTTACTTGTTTTGTTCTATGACTCATATTCCGCAAAATCAATTTTTCGTAATCTACCTATCGTTGTATGTCGACACGAATACTATGATGTGTTACGGATTTAACGAAAGGAGGGGAGGAGCCATACGATAATGAACACACCAAATCACCCACACGTGAAATAGACTTTTTGCAGATCTGTATTCCTACACGCCTACTTCCTTCAAAACAGCAAGACGCATGAAGATAAGACTACATTGTGCACAATACAAACTAATATCCAAGGAAAACTTCGTAAAATACAAGGTTTAAGGAAATAAAGCAACCAAAATATCCGTAACAAGTCTTTTCCGTATTCTTACCATAAAACTTTTTTACGACTAAATTGGAAAAAAATATACTAAAATAGTGCAAGACAAGACTATTTTTTTACGTAGCAAGAAAGACAAAGAAATAGATGTCGTACAAGTGTAGCGTAAAAGGAAAACACACAACAGTTCAACTAATTTGATTCAAAATATTTCCAATTTTTATAAAATAGTGTTCAAATAACTAAGCTAAAGGATACATGAATTAGATTGCAAAATTAACGGAAGAATTAAAATTCTACTGATTTTGCATTTAATGAAAAAGATTACATAAGTGGAACTAAACACAAATTCAACTGAAGAAGTAAATGTGATATATACTTCCATTATTATATGCCAGCAGTTCGTTATAACTGCTCAGATAATAACAAAATTAAAAAAAATTTTATTTGATTTTCTGAAAGATTGGTATTTCCTGGACAAACAAATGAAGAACCAATCAGTGTACATTCACCTATGGAGTTTGTTTTATTCAAATAGTACTTCTAAACAATGCTGAAAAATTAAACCATCACTTTTGATCATAGAGACAGTACATGAAACGCAATATATTAAGTGAAAAAGTTTTGATTTTTAAATTTCTCAGTGAACCAATATAAAATGTTAAGTCAAATCAATTCATATTTTATAAGAAAATGTATGGAGATTAATAATGTTGTTCAACTAACGTGTAGTAATATAATAGAAAAAAATGTCCCCACACTTTTGAAAATGAGTTATATTTTGAACTTGTACTAGAAAACATCATGTTCTACAATCTGAACTATCTCTTAAAGTAACCGATAAATAACCTCGTAACCACAAGAGCCTGGGCATTTCATGTAATATGTATTACACAATAAAATTAAAAAGCTAAAACTGAAATGAAAGTATAGAATTTGCTTTGATTTGTCAATTTTTGCAACACGAGCGCTAATTAGACCGTATAGAATAGGATATACAAAATAAAATAAGTTGCATTAAACACCAAGAAGTTTTCCTTGTAACACTGGTATTTTCACTAAGTAAAAATTGTATTTATACATGCTAGAAAAATCATAGACAACAGTTGGGATTGTAAAATTATATAAAACAGATCAAAAATTGATGCGCAGTTCAATTAAGGAGGATTCTGAATCATATTTCTCTCTATACTTTCCAATGATCCTTTAACCATCACAACGAACACATTCTCTTTAAAACCCGTATTAACTAAAAGTTGCAGATCATAAACATTGATTCACATACTCTCTCTCTTTCTACAATGAACAACTGCACTTTTATAGCTGCCAAGGATAATCCGTGTTTAGTAACAAGGAATGCTTCTGGAATACATTAAGAAGCTTATATAACGGGGGTTTTCCAAAATCAAGCTCACGTTTAGAGTAGATTCAAGACATGTAGTACAAATTGTAAAGACTTATCATAACGTGAATGCTCTAAAGTAACTAATAAAGGTGTAAAACCCTGTTTCTACAGTTTTAAGGGTACCAAATTATTCTTTTAGTAAATATAAATAAGGAAATAATCAATAAGAAAGACAGAGAGGGAGATATATAGAGTAAAAGATTTGCATAGACATATTTTAAGCAACAATGTAAAGAGATTCAAACTATAAAGGTACACACCTTAAGTATTAATACATAATGCGAGAAAAAAAATTTATATTCTTGATTCATTATATAAACAGCAAAAACTTGTGAGTAACAGCATTTTATATATTTTGAACTTCTTCGTAGGACGCATTATCGACAAAACCTTTCAGAATTTTTTAAAAACTTCTTTTTTCATGTAATCATTAAGAATTAGATAATTTCATATAGTTTTAAAAATATAAAGTCAGTGACGTGGAAAATATTATTTACTAAGCAGGAAAATAAATAATTCGTAATGAAATTAATTTCCTATTTGTTTTATGCTATTCAAGCTGAATGCGTCTGAGTATAATTGCCTGTATACACACAGGCTTACACAGGGACTTAAGAGTTAGGAGAAACTTTTGGTTATGAAACAAAAGTTACAGCATCTTTCGATTAAGGTTGGAATATTTTACTAATTGAAAAATATTGCTTAACACAATTTTTCATTCCATCTGAAACATCAAAAACAAAGGTGCGTACAGCACTTTTTACGTAATACTATAAATATATGTAAAAGTGAGTAAGTATAAATACAGAAAGAGGGAAAATTTTTAAATTATAGAACACGAAACACAGTTCAAGCAGATTTATAGAAAGTATGATGATTCAAAGCTAAAGAAATATTCGTATAATTTGTCTTGTAAGAATATACAACATAAATTCAGTCTTAAATGCCTTATCACACGTCAACATGTTTGTGATTCCTTTTACCAGGGAAGAATATGCAGTTTTTTTTGGGGGGGGATTACATCGAAATGTTTTCAACCAATTTATTTTAGTTGAGGTTGACTTCTGATAAAGTCTTTAGTTGGTTGAAAAATTTTCACTATAACACAAAAAATCCGGGTATTCAAAGGGTAATGGAATCCTAAATTGAATCTGTTTTCAACATGCACATGTTGACGTTTGATAAGAACCTTGGGATCTTAATATGTGTTTCATTGTGAGTTCCTCTTTAGTATGAAACCACGTTGTCACTGCTGTTACATAGCATATTTAACTGGCAAGGATGTTTCCCAGTACGGATACCCACTATGCAGGGAAGTATTCTTCAACAGACTCCCGCACTCTAGTTGAATTGAGGTGACTACTTGATTGATTTTGAAGTGACTCAACGTAAAATTCCTTTGAAATAAGTTAAACAGACTATTAATTAGTTGTAAATACGATTATTTACAATAAAAAACAATTTTCCAGTTATATATTAATTTATTAGGAGGACGTATTTACGGAATAAATTATCAAATATCTATAAAGGCGATATATTTAGAAACATTGAATAACGAATAATTTACTGATAAAATCAAGGCCAAAACAAGTGTTTAAAAATACGAAAACAACATCACATGACAAAATCGAAGAGGACAATGTAAACTTTGCAGACTCTGTAGATCAAATTCTAGTCTTCTTATTTTTTATGTGAACAGGCAAAACATGCAAATAAAAACAACATTCAGATATAGAGAGCAAAGAAATATGAAACACAAATTTCTGTACAAACTGCCATTTAAAAGTGATTAGGATCATTAAAAACAAAAATATCATTTGTAAGAGGAATCATTTTCCACGTCTAAAACATTTTCAAGCCCTATTCACGTAAACAAAAATATTGACTTTAATTCAAAGGAAATATATCAAGAAGTGCCTTTACGTATTTTCCAAGCATGCAGTTTGAAGAGAAGTTTTGATATAACGATTTGGAGTTGCCAGTTATCAAAATATACCAATTTGAAGTAAATGAAACTCCTGGTCAAACGATATGCCATGTGCAGACAATATAATGCATAAAGTAATATCTCCTTATTAAATCAACATAGAAATATACAATTTGTATTTGATTTGAAAAAATTTGTAGCACTATTTAAGGAGACAACTTACGAATAAGGAGAAATTTAGTTTAAGTTTAAAAATAAACATTGAAAATGTTTTGTATTTTACAATCCAATTTAAAGAATATTTAAGAAAGAATATTAAAAAAATTCTGCTTCAATTGTTCATTTAATTAAAATTAAGAAATTTTTAAAGTTTTTTAAACTGCTTAAAATTTTTTCAAGTATTAATATTTTTACCTAGAGTTTTTCAAGATTTACCAAATCTTACTACACAAGAATATGCAAGGATTTTTAGATATCATTAAAATTAAATCTAAAAAAAATTTTACTCCCACATATACAAAAAAAAATGAAATTTAAAAGTCTCTTCTACCTAATTACATATAAAAAAAGGAAATAACCAACTGATTGCTAATTTTATGCACAATATTAATATATACCCTATAGAAATCCTGTATAATAAATTTAACAATTGTATCTTTAATACCAAAAGTACTTTAGCATTTTTAATCCATGGATTTCGGTAAACACATGCAGAGAAAATGCCAATGCAAGTTTTTTCTTGTTATAGAAAGCCTCTACAAATGAAGTCGTATGCGTAAATAGTTTTTAAAATATTGAAAATAGACATTTTGCCTACTTGTAGAAAGATCTGAACAATAATTTAAAATGCTAAAAAAAAAAATTGACATTTCGGATATATTTGAGGTATTATGTCCCCTTAAGGCTAATAAGTAAGAATTCACCTTTTTTTTGAAAATTCTGTATCCCAGGTCCTTCTAAACTTAAAAAAAAAACGGCCGAACGATGGCCGATTGGTTAGGGTGCTGGCCTTCGGAACCGGAGTTCGTGGGTTCAAATCCCACACTGGCATGGATGTTCGTAGCCGTTCGGAGTCGGCTTTAAGCAGTAGGTCCCGGTCTCATTAGCCCTCGTGTGCAAAAAGTAGACCGTAGCCCTCCAAACCAAACAAAACAAAAAAAACTTTAAAAGAATTTTGAAAGAGTTCTCCTCGCAAGCCATGTTTTTTAAGTTGGTCTGTCTTATATCAACCATAAATTCGTAGTTTTCAACTTTAAAAATCCCAATACATTTATAATGTACTCTTACACGAATAATGATTTTCTTTTACCGGATATGGTTCTTTAATCAACAGAAGTCTGAAGGAGCAGAAGTCAATGGAGAAACAGACAGACTTAAGAAGTTTCCACCAAATTTCTTATTGCACAGTAAAAAGGAAATTAAAGATGTTTTCCAAATACATTTCCAATGTACAAATGATCTATTTAAAGTTTTCTCTAACTAGATGTAATTATGTTAAAGACTAAGTTTAAAAGAGTAAAGGTGAAGGGAGAAACAAACAGATGTAGAAATTCCTACCAGATTTTTAAGGTCCTAACCAGGAAATCTTAAGATATTTTAGTCTTTAAAATAAAGGTTATGCTAAGAAATGGACCTACAAATTATAATAAGTAATTATACTACGTGAACAATTATTTCAATGAAAGAAATTAACAGTGAAATAATTTGATTTTCCAAACCATAATTTGTGCAATATATGCACAAATCAATCATAAAATAATTTCTTCCGTTACAGACATTTCTACTTATGTCTTTTCAAAAACGCAGTAGTCCCTATACTACTATAGAAAATATTAAACGGTTTTCTCATTTACTTGTACCTATAACCCATGCCTAAAATTCGATAATTTTTATTTAATTCTAAGATTAAAAACAAAAAGTAATTTTTTTCAAATTTGTTGAGGTTATGACCAAGAATAAAAAGTACTTTATTCATGTTAAAAAAACTTTACATTCAGTTATATCAAGATGTTATTTGGGTAGACAAGGCAGTTTTTTGTCTTTCTTAAAACAGTCCGGGGCATATAAAATTAAAGCTTTTTTTCTCCGGCATTAAATGTAATAAATGATTTGAAATACAAAGATTTTAACAAGTAGAAGTTTATATCTTAAAATAATAATAATAATTACATTTTTATTTTCCATGGCAAATTTATGAAAGTTAAATGATATGTTAATATGCAATTTATTTTTAACATCACAGTAAATATTACGAAGTTTGAATAAATCAATTCAGAAAACAATAACAATTACATCGGTACCTGATTTCCATGAAAGTTTTCGTCGTATTGCATTAAAACACTTTACACGATATAACCCCATTTAATCAATAAATATTAAACAATTACATAATTTGGTCTGGCGGCTGTGATGAACCTCATAATAACTCAATCAAAGAGACTACAAAGAAAACTGTCATCTAGAAAACCTTTAATAACAGTAGTAGTCAACATTTTCTTACACCATAAGTAATTACAGTAGACCTCTATCTATCGTTTATCAAGGGGTTGGTTGGTTGGTTGGGAGCACTACGGTCTACTTTTTTGCAACACGAGGGCTAATGAGATCGGGACCTACTTCTTAAAGCCGATTCCAAACGGCTACGAACACCCATGCCTCAGTGGGACTCGAACCCACGAACTCCGGATCCGAAGGTTAGTGCCCTAACCATTCGGCCATCATTCGGCCGTTTATCAAGGGGGGAAATGGAAAACTGTGAAAAAGAGAATGGATGTAGAAATTCAATAATATATATGACTCAAATTAATTGATTATTTACAAAACTAATTGGAAGCATTTAACATTTTATAAAATACAGCTTATTTAAAATGATGCTGAATATTAAAAAAATATTTTGTAATTGATACCTGATTTGTGAAAAAAAATCATTTCCCCACTTCTAAATTACGCTAAAATGATACTTTTAGGGGGAAAAAAGTAACGGAAGAGAAAGTTTTCGGCGAAAGATACGGGAAAACAAAAGATACGGGAAAGATACGGGAAAACGATGAATTAGGAAAAAATAATATTTGCTTAATGGGAACAAATTCGGGATGATAGAATGCAGGAACGGTAGGTTTCACTGTACAAGTAAACCAGCTGCTTAAAGCTAATTCCGAAGGGCTTTGACTGAGTCTAATATCTAAAGACAGCGCCCTATCTGTTTGGCTATTTAAATATATAAAAAATAAGATATTTTCATCACTCTCGAGATAAACATGTCTAAAGGAATGAAATGATAAAATATTAAAATGCGTAAAGGATATGTTAAAGTCATTTTATCCCCTTTAACTCTTCACTTCCGTGTAATGTATTTAGTTTTAAGACACAGCTCTTAAATCAAGACTGTTATAAATATATATCTTATATGTACATATGAAAGAACCAGCCAAGCATAGAGAGTCTTCAAGCTTTTAGCAAAGTTTATATTTTTTTCATATTGGAGATTCAATAGAATTACTATGTGCTTCACATAACTAGGACAAATCACATAATGAAGACGTTTTTTTTAATTAAAGAACAAATTATATGTAATAGTTTCAACTTTAATTAAAATACACAAATAAAATGATAAATCTGCATTCACACTACCAATATTTCAGTATTTAATTAAACAATTTATTTTTCAACCTTTTACCAAACTAATGAAAAATTGAAATCACACTAATATTAATTAACCTGAATTAAAGCAGTAAACTAATTAGCAAAATTATTAACACGAATTCCCAGTTAAATGCATGTAAAGCTCCTTCCATAAAACATCTTTATTAAATTTCATTACAAAACGAGATCTTCAAGTTATTTAAATTGAATGGGAAGTGTTTTATTGAACAGAAGTATGACTTTCGCACGCACAAATGGCGGGATTGACTTTGACTGCTTAATAGGGCTGGATCAAAATCCCACCATAAGTATTCAAAGACCCCTAAACAAAAGTACAAAAATTCCCCTTGTCCGAAGGAATTTATACAAGAGTGAAAGTTCGGTAGACACTTGTGTAACCACCCCATTGCGAAAAGAATGTATCAACGCTACATTTTCCACATTCACGGCATTCTGAAGAGGGGCTCAAAGCACTGTGATTTACTCACTCTTCCCCAACAAAATACAAATCGCATTAAGTGGCTAAAATGCACTACGCCGAGAGCAGGGGGAAAAGCAAATAAAGCCTGCTCTGAGCCAAGCTCTTTTCGCGTGCCAAGTTGGCGTGGTGACGTGCGTCTGGCAACCCGTGAAAGTCGCCGAAATCGTGGCTCGCGGTTTCCGGCGAGAGGAACTCCGATACGCAGTGAAGAGGGGCTTCAAGGCATCGGGCGCAGAGCTTTGCCAGCTGCGTGCCGACTGCCGCGAACTAATGAGCCTCCGAGAGTGCTTATCGGGAAAGCAGGGCAATCAGCCCCCTATCGGCCAAAGCACAACACAGGGTGTGCGAGAGGAGGACTCAGGGTAGATTACACGAGTTAATGCTCAACACGGAAGATTGCCGCAGAAACACCCTGATCGACTACAAATGGATAAGAACGAGAGATATCTCGCGCTGCAAAACTCATTTAACGCAGCCGAAACAGGTACGCCACCCACTGGTCCATCAGATCGACCACAAAACACATTTCACTTTCTTCCTTAAACAAAACAGCCATCGAATACAAAAAATGTCCACCATATTCTCTAAACAATTGAACGGAAAGACATAGATTTGAAAGTTTCATAATTGCTGCACCTACTGCTACTCATTAATCCCAAGATTTAATCAAATAATAAACAACTTTTAAACACCCTAAAGTAGTGAATAATTTTCAACATCATTAGTAGAAGACAACCCACAACTACAATGCTTTCGAATAGCACACAAATCGGAAGCGTTCTAATTTCTGACATGTAGTCTTTTTGAACCCCTGACTACGATAAAGAAATATTTATATAAAATTAGTAAGTTTTGAAAATTGCCTTTATCAGCTTTTATCTAGACAGTTACGGTCCACAGTATTTGTTACACGAGTTGAAACTGGGATCTAGTTTTTAATAAAATACAGAACGGCTACGAACATCCGTGCCAGCAGTGGAATTCAAACAAATGGATTCAGTTTTTGTAAATTAAAGCCTCATCTGTTCTTCCACTGTCCGGAGTGTCATTTTTTTAGAATCTCAACCATTTGACATCTATCAGAAATCAAAGAATTTAAATAAGTCTAAATACAATTTTCTCATAGAAGGTTTTTAAAAAAAATGCAATAATGAAATTACGCACCCTAGTAGACCTACAAAAACCACAATCGAATCGATCGGCTTATACGAATGTTTTGAGAGCTTTATTTCGTTGAGTAATAGTTTGGTTTGGTTTGGAGAGCTACGACAGGAGCTCGCGTTTTGCTCAAGAGGGGTAATGAGACTTAATTTGGCCCTTAATTTGGCTAAGCCTGGCCGCTACACCGGACATGTATATTTATAACTACTATATAACATAATTGTCAGTGTTCACCACAGCGGATATTAATTATCTCAAAAATGGAAAATGATATTTTTTTTGTTTATTTTACAAAGATCCTAATGTCTATACAGACATGGAAAAATAACAGAAATTAAAAAATATTTGAAAAAACATCTTGTCAAATTAAGGGTTAAGCCAATTCCGAACGGCTACGAACATCCATGCCATCAACGGGACTCGAACCCCCGAACTCCGGTTCCGAACGGTAGTGCTCTACCATTCGGCCATCTTCGGCTATTAATAGTGTAGCTGCCTTTCGAGTATAAATAGCATGTATTTCCTCTCTATTAGAGCTAGTAAAAATTTTATTTATTTATTTATTTAAAGTTGTTTATATTAAATTTGATTTAAGTCGATTTTTTAAAACTTTTTTCTCAAATTAAAGATTATAAATGAAGTTATTTAAGCTACGGTCAAATGTTTAATGATTCATGATTAAGTTTTAATTATCCTAGTTATTTTTTTTAAGTAAAATACGGTCGTGATCACAGTATCCTCCAAATTTCCAAACGATACATATAGAGTTAGCAGGCCAAGCCTGGGTGTATTCCGCTTGGTCCCTGCTTCTAAATTACGAGGACCCTTCTTGAGTTTCAGTCCGTCTTTGGCCCTCGTAGTTCATCGTTTAAATCAAAACTGCATTTTACCCTTATTCATGGACCTGTCGCATTATACAACAGGGTTTATTGGGCCTTCTACACTAAAGGGATGAGTAACAACATCTCATGATAAATTACTTATTGAATGTGTGAAAATATGATTTTTTAATCCCTCCTTACAAAACTCTTATAGACTAGCATATAACCCGTCATATGACGGTATTAGTAATTTTTTTTTAATTTTCCCGAATTGTAACGTACTATATGAGGCAGGTAAAAAAAATGGTTTGTTCTTTGGCTGAGAATTATCCTGCAACAAAAACTAATCGATGATTATATTAAAAGTTATCATATATGTACCTAATCTATTATTTAAGCCAAATATAAAAGAAAATTGTTTACTTAATATCTAAGTTCAGTGATAAAACGTATGAAAATAATGAAGACGATACTTAAATAATTTAAAATAAGAAATGATTAAGGGCCAGTCTCACCAAAATCATTTAACGACTAACCACAATTAACCCATGGGACCAACCAATGGTGGGACGCAATTATCTGTTTAGAAAGAGATTAATCGTGGTTAGCCTTTAAAAGACTTTGGTGACACCGGCCCTATATGAGATGGTTAAATGAATGACGTCATAATGCTAGAAAAATATGCTATTTTTACCTATTTATTATGAAATAAATTGACATTTAATCGCCGGCTCTTAACCGAGAAAAATAGGGATTGAAATAAACTAATGGCATTAAACGCTCGAAAAGGGGGGAAAGGGCGGATTTCGAACGTTTAATAGACGACAGTATTTTTTACTGTGATATGAAGCATATTTATACCAATTAATTTTAGAATCGGATTGATAGTTTAGGAGAAGATAAACTTTACACGCTTTGAATTCTGCTAACCCTAACTCATCGTGGATTCAATATGGATGCCTCTATCCTTTCCAGGTCCAACCGCTTCATAAATTCGAGGACAGACGAACATATAACTTAGGCTATTATTATATAGAGGATTCTTCCCCTTTTTCTTTCTTATTTACAAATGTAAAACAATATAAATGTTTTTTTTATCAAATAAATTTTTAAACCACTATGTAGTTAAATAAACACAAAAACAAATAAATGAAAATATATTTATTGATTTGATAACAAAAACTATGAAACATCTACAGAAATACGAATTCTCTTTTCTTAAAATATTTACATGAAATAACAAGGGACAAAAAATCAAGTAAAGGAACTATTGAAAACATTACAACTGAAAATTCAAAAGTTATATAATTGAACCTTATGCATAATATAAACAAAAACACGATGTTTTTTTATATCCTGATCTACCGAAAGATGGCTGAAAGGAAGCTGTTCATTGGTACCGCAGTTCGTGGGTTCGAATCCCACTGCTGGCATGAATATTCGCAACAGTTCGGAATGGGCTTTAAGCATTAGGCTACAATCTCACTAGCCCATATGTAGCAAAAAAAGTAGATCGTAAAGATACAAACCAATCCATTACCAGTCTACTTATATGTTCTGTCTGTACTATATCACAAGCAGTAGCTCAAAACTTAAGTAATATTGAAAAAAAATTCTTGATTTATATCTTGAGGATATAAATCAATCAAGTTGGTCTCCTATTAGAATATAAATAATTTACTTAACATAATCTTTAACCAATTGATGGATTTAAAGACATTTGACTGTTTCAAAGAACTCCAACACTACATGAGTTGTCCAACTCGTCTAAGAGGATGTGGACATTGAAAGCGTTTTTTATTTTATTTATCTTTATTTTACAAATGATTAACTTAGAAAATTTCGAACACATATAAATTGAAGTAGAAGTAAATTAATCACATTAAACTTTTCTTAAAATCAATATATTTCCATAATTCATTTTTATGAAAATATCTGTTACATTTTAAAATGCTCCTTGCAAGTTAGTTTTACAGAAACTCCTACGAAATTTTAACCAAACACTGCATTAAAATAACTCTGAGTATCGCTTTAAAATTCGACTTTATTAACCCTCAATTTGACAAGATGTTTTTCAAATATTTTTTAATTCCTGCTATTTTCCTATGTCTGTATAGACATTAGGATCTCTGTAAAATAAAATATATATATATATCATTTTCCATTTTTGAGATAATTAATGTCCGCTGTGGCGAACACTGACAATTATGTTATATAGTAGTTATAAATATGCATGTCCGGTGTAGCGGACGGACATAGCCAAAGTAAGGGTTAAGATTCTTAAAACTTAATTTAAGTTTAGGAAGAACATTTTTCACGAAACTTCTAGGTACCGGCATGAAAATATTTTTTATGAAATAACTATCCGAAATAATAGAACCAGATATCTTTAAAAAATATTTTAAATTAATAATACGGCAGAAAATAATGAAAAAAATGAGATAAAACATTTTAAAAATTAATGAAATTTTTAGTATAGATACCTTATTTTAAAAAAAATATTTTTTATATATTTTTTGTTTATAATTATACTTTAATGTATACGTTTACATAGTTCCAAAATTTTTAAGTTAATAATTTCCACAAGCGTTGTCTAATGTCCACCTTCCATTTAAGCATAAAATTAAATCTTACTTTAAATAAGTCAACAAACTACAAACTTACTGTAGCGAAATTTAAAAATTCAAATACTGTAAATATGCTCACAAAAGGACACGAGAAATATATTATAATGACGTTAAGAAACTAATTGTAAACGTTAAGTTTCTCCAGTATAACCTAAAACACATTAAGTTTTGAATAGGCCAAAGCTGAGATTTCATTTAATATGTACGGTTTCAAACAACGCATTTCTTGCAAGATAAAGGGGAAAACCTTGTAAGATATCGCATCAGACAAAATTTCTAGTTCTTAGATTAATGCGCTTTTCTAGCAAGAAAAAAAGGGGAAACGAGATTTACAGAAATTTGCTTAAAAAATTATTCAGGGATTAAGAATAAGCAGATTAGCAATATCTTAAAAAGTACCTCAAACCCCTAGGAATTGTGGAAGAAAAAAGAAAAGTAACTTTTTTTGGATGGGGTGAAATTATATATATATATATATATATATATATATATATATATATATATATATATATATATATATATATATATATATATATATATATATATATAATATAATAGAGGTTTCCGTCTTCTAAATGATTACTGTGATTCAAATTATACTGTTTAATGAAAATATCATTTCACCAAGTCAAACTTAAAATGAACAAATCTTTTTTTTATATTAGTTCCTGTAATCACTAATGATTTAAGATACATTCTCCAAAGCATTACTATGTAATAAGCTAATGTTCCGGAAAATTGTAAAAATTTCTCTCTTTCTGTATGCGTATATATATATATATATATATATATATATATATATATATATATATATATCTATATATATATATATATACATATACATATATATATATATATATATATATATATATATATATATATGTATATATATGTATATGTATATATATATATATATATATATATATGTATGTATACATATGTATATATATATAAATATATATGTATATATATATAAATATATATATGTATATATATATATATATATATGTATATATATATATATATATATATATATATATATATGTATGTATGTATGTATACATATATATACATACATACATACATATACACACACACACACATATATATATATATATATATATATATATATATATATATATATATATATATATATATATATTACTATGCTGAATTTCAAATTAGGTTACACTTTAGACAAGGTTACCTTTTAATAACTATTGTCCAGAGCTTAACTATTTTTAAGAATTTACACTGATATCTCAAAACAAAATACCATCCCATTACCATCTTGTTGTAATTGTGGTAATTTCTTAGAAATGTTGACCGTGGTTAATGATATCTATTAAGCGGAATGTTCAATTTATGAAAAATGAATATACTTCAGTAAATGATATTAACAGTATTACTTATGCATTTGAATTATTAATTTAGTTACATATATTTTATTTTAAAACAAACTTGTGTATTGGAATTTACGTAATACGCATAGATATGCTTTCAGAATAGATCAAGGGAACATAGAGTTACCTCACATTTTCAAGTCTATTTGAAATCAGATCGGGAAAGAATGTTTTGTAAACCTATATGAAGGATATACTTTATACTGAATATAGCCCGTTTTCCTTTGATATAAACGAAAGAATATTAAGAAAGTCGTTTAAAGTCAGAAAGTGCGTCTGTGACTCGTTACCATTCCAAAGTTGTTGAAGTGCAGGTAGATTATCTAAGTAGCATACAAAAAATATCATTTGGGATCAATTCACGATACATTCTGAAGTTTTGTGGAGAGAAATATAAAGAGTCTATAATATTCTGCATACGGAAAAAGAACACTATTAGCATAGTCTAAAAACAACCGATTTTATACATGTGTGTACCAGCAAGGCGATGAATAAATATCGTCTCAAAATCCGTAGCAATTACGAAAGAAACCAGACTGTGAAGTCTGAGATTTCAAGTGTCACAACCCTGATTTGCCTCTTGAAGATAGATACCGAAATGTTGCAAATTCGCACTTGACGATGTGAATTCGGAAAATTTATGCAGTGGAGAAGGAGGAAAAGGAAGACCTAGAGAACTTTGGAAATCATTGTTAAAAATAAAACATTCTTTTATTACAACTTCAATGTTTTGAAGAGGATGGAAGGACTCGGGAAAAATGCCTGATTGTTTAGCAAATTATAAATATCCGTACAAAGATCAGTAAGAAGAATGAGTTCAGAGTTACAACGCATCAACAATACAAATACCCTCAAGAATTTATGTATATATATCAGTTAACCAATTTTAATCATAAACATTTCATGTAATAAATATTTGGTGATTCTATATTTAAAAAAACAATCTTTCGCCAGTTATTTCTAAATCCTAATAACCCTGTTTTCACCAACCACATTTTTATACACTCAGCTTTCCTTACATAACATCTTATGTAAAAATTCTATTCGTGATGTAATGAGACGGACTTCTCGATGGGTGGTTGCAGTCATGGCCATAAAAATGACACCGTTTCAGCTAAAGACCTTTATTAAGATAATGTTTAAGGACGGGTTCCCACTTCATTATAAGGACAGGACAAGCTGAAGGGTCAGCTAGCATGAAGTTCGATGTACAAGACACGTAACACCTGGGTCAACATCTGCAGAAAATATCTCTAGAAAAATCTGTCTCCGACAACGTGTATCTCCTTTTTATTTGGAAATTTCTTAAATTGTCCGCTAGGACCATGTAGGATTATAATTGGTCAGGCCCCTTCTCTGAGGGCGTAAACTGTAGCCCCAGTGGTCAATTTAGGTTAGGGGTTAAAAAGGGGAATGCAAAATGACGCAGGAAATTTTAGCCCTTGATTTAAGTTTTGAAAACCCCTGAAAATTTTCCTTACAATCAATATATATATATATATATATATATACATGCATATATATATATGTATATATATATATATGTATGTATATATATATATATATATATATATATATATATATATATATATATTATTTCTCAGAATTAATACAGTCTGATCAACAGACTACCTTCAGTTTACATTAATGAATTAGAAAAATACTAAATAATATTTACAAGACATCCAAAAATAATAATAATATGGATTTATATTAATGACTAGAAGAGAATCAATATTACAAGATGTGTGTGCGTTGCAATTTCCTAATAGGCAGTTAATGAACAATATTGTCAATCCTATACAAATAAAATCCACATCAAGTTCCAGCTTAAAAACTGACAATATTGTGTGTCATATTTTTGTCATAATAAAATATTACAAACTGAGTAACAAGATTAGATAAATAGTGATATGAAGTTGGATTCGAGTTTTTGCATACTGGAGTGAAGATTTAAAAACACGAAACTAACAATAGAAGTTCTTAAAAGCATAAAGAAAAAATTAATTTTCATGATATTTGCTATTTTATATTTCATTTTATATTTGAAGAAATTAATTAACATATAACAAAAGAAACTGAAATTTAGTGTCAAAAACCATAATGGTGTTAAAGCTTTTGTCTTGTGGATAGGTAAATCTAGATAAGAAGATCTAGATAGGAATAAGAAAATATAAAACTGAGTTTATAAAACCATATTTATAGTTTTCCAGGTTATATAAAACTAATTTATATTAAATAATAAAATATTACAAAATTGTCTTTATATAGTATTACAAACTGAGTAACAAGATTAGATAGTGTCCATGAAGTTGCATTCGAGTCTTTGCATACTGGAGTGAAGATTTGAAATTACGCTTAGAAACTGATGCTTGAAAATGAATCCATAAAGTGAACTTTTCTTTGTTTAGCTTCTAATAATTAGCGATTGACATTTATATTATTTTTATTAATATGACTCTTCATAAATGTGACATTAGCTCATGGTGGTCGATAGATATTTAAAAATCATGCGATTTACGTTTCTAAATGTTTAAAAACAGCTTTATCCCACGATAAAGCTAGGACAAGTGAATAGTAAAGTTAGATTAAGAAACCCATTGGTATTTCAAACACCACACGTGAACGTAAGATCAGAGCAGAGGTTCCCGTCTTCTAAATGATTACTGTGATTCAAACTATACTGTTTAATGAAAATATATTTTCACCAAGTCAGAATTAAAACGAACGAATCTTTTCTTATATTAGTTCCTGTAATCACTAATGATTTAAGATACATTTTCCAAAGCATTATTATGTAATAAGCTAATGTTCCGGGGAAATTTTAAAAATTTCTCTCTCTCTTTCTGTATGTATGTATGTATATACATACATACATATATATATATATATATATATATATATATATATATATATCACAAATAATAGCATAGAATTAGCACAAGTAAGAATTTGAATGCCAATAACAACGCAATTAACTTAATCTAATCCATGAGTTTCCACTTACTATAATCAAAGTTATAAAGTTTATTAGGCCTTTTTAAATTAAAAAAGACGTAATATAATAATTACATATTAAAAATATTTGATGTTTTAAAAAGGCCACTGTATTCTACGGTAATTTGTATCTACATATTTTGCAAATAAAAATTAGAAAGCAGCATTAGCAGTTTTTTATAGTTTTATAATAAATTATGTCAAAAAATATCAATAAAATAAACTTCTTACACGGAATACAGAAAAGTATCAAATATCGCTGTACTTTTTGAGCCGAATAACAAGTTTAAAACTTAAAATATTCGGTGGCATTACTTTACGCATCCGATAGTCAGTGATTCAGCTGTGTAACAGTCAAGGATATTTTAATACGTTTAACACAGCTCTTTTAAATAATATTAACTACAAAAAAATATATTAATAGAACATAGACGTCTCTCCAAAAGCTAAAAAATATAACTAAATAATATAACCATACATTTTGTATTTTGTATTATTGACAAAAGTTTATAACTGTTACAATATCCGATAATTTCCGAAGCCGGAAATTGATGCCATCAAATATTGTATCCGTTTACGGCACAGGTATTCGAAGAATGCCATCGATCTCCAGATTAGACCGTGTAATTATAATCCTAACTGTAATTTTTGATGAAATCAACCTAAAAAGAGACACTAATAGCACAGCTTTTGAAAACGGCGGAAAATTATTTTTCTACTCTGATAACAGTTGAAACGGCCAGTTGTAAACATTAGCGACCAACCGCGATTTTATTATGTAACCAATATTTTATTATGTATTTTTAATATAAATTTTAAGTATCAAATAGTTTAAATGCACGAAAATGCACCATTTTGAGGAACGATTATAAATATCTAACCTGTTTTTTTAGCATATCTTGGCATTGTTGATTACGTGACAATTACTATTGAATGCGAAGCATTTGTATTTTTTTTTTAAATCATACTTTAGAATCAGCCTGATAGAGAATTCAGCAATGATTATTATTTTACTTCACATTAACAACATATGAGCATCAGATGTAAAGGCTACTATGCCACAAATTTAAAATTTTGCAGAAGAATATGATCAAAAATTTGTTTCATCTGGGCCATCTTTAGTAATAAACTTTTAAAACATTTTTGAGGTAATAAGGAAGACATAGTGCCTGCAAACATACAAAAACTGTAGAAATAAGAAATTTTATGCCCAAAATTTTTACCTCGAAACCGTAATGGTTCAAGTCACCTTTACTAATTCTATAAACCTTTCAATTTCAGGAAATAAAGGTAATGCTTTTATCGCATAAAAGAAGAGTTCAAATAATACAACAATATGCAAAAAAAATTTAATGAACATAGTACTTTTTTATTCTGATGTACAGATATGTTTATGATGCTATGTAATTCTAAAATTTCTTACATCCGTCGTTTTCAGTTGAATTCAGTTGTTTGAAAAGGGAAATATAAAACTAAAAGCAACCCTGTTGGGCAAATTCGCTAAACCTCTCAATTTCCGGAAATAAAGGTAATGCTTTTATCGCATAAAAGAAGAGATCAAATAATACAGCAATATGCAAAAAAAATTTTTGATTATAGTACTTTTTAATTCTGATGTACAGATATGTTTATGATGCTAGGTAATTCTAAAATTTCTTACATCGTCGTTTTCAGTAGAGTTCAGTTGTTTGAAAAGGGAAATATAAAACTAAAACCAACCCTGTTGGGCAAATTCGCTAAACCTCTCAATTTCAGGAAATAGAGGTAATGTTTTTATCACATAATAGAAGGGAATAGATAATACACGAATATTCAAAAATATCTCTTTCCTAAAAGTGAAAGCGACCATGCTGGGTCCACAGCGACTGGTTACTCTATATTTCGTATTTCACGTACCGGTTATGAAAAGTTTAAAACTGTTACAATATTCAGTGTCATTAATCTCCGTAGCCGATGGTCAGTGATGCCATCGAGCACCGGTCAAGGACATCTTGAAATGCGCAGAGAGACGGAAAGCCCCGTCAGTGAGGGCGTCCACGGAATCGGCTTATCCGTAGCCTGACGGAAAAAAACAATAGGATTAACAGTCAGGTATTAGAGAGGACGGGGAAAGCGATTCCGAAGGGGGAAAAAATGGGGTCATAAACCAATCATCCGAAAACAGTTGAAGAGGAGCGCGAAAATCTCCCATTCGGAAGTCACGGATTAAAATCACACCTCTATAATAATACCATATACTATTGGATTTTAAAGGGATTTTATTTAAACCAGATACAGCAGTCCGCGAATCAGATGGACCCCATGAAATGGACTGCTAGAGCTGAATAACTTCATGGGTGAAAAATCTCTCCGTATATGAAAAATCTCTTTCCTATTACAAGCATTAAAGAGCATATGCATTTTATATTGTTTAACCTACAAAACGATGTTCGTAGATAGAAAGTCACCTTAAAAATGAAATTATGAAAAAATCAATAAATCTTTGAATAATGAATATTATATCATCTGAAGCAGTTTCGTTTCTAGAATAGAAATTTTTAATGCAAGAAAAAATTGTAAGCCTGTTTGGTGAGAGAGGCTTTAAAATATCCCTTATTTTTTAAAATAGCCCCTCTTTTACACAAACTTTTCTTAAAATATTTGCTGATTTTAAGTATATTACACTTGTACTAAAAATAACATACCTCCTAAAATTTATTTTAATAGTAATTTTACGGGAAATAATTGTAGCAAAAGAAGACCTCACAATGTCATCTTTAATACGCATTAAGTAATATATTCTGTTGCAGCTACAGAAGCTAGACAACACTAACCTAAAATGTGGTATCTAGTTTTAACACTATCACAACTACGTCCTCCTTTTTCTAAGACAGATAAGAGCTGATCAATCGGATAATTACAGTCATGAAAGGGGATATAAACGTTTTGAATAAATGCGGCAAATTTCATTGCCTTATTATATATAACATACAATCTGCAAGAAGTACAGAAATTACCTTACTGAAGATCAAACTATATAGAAATAAATAAGCATAATGAAAAAAAAGTTATATGGGCGTTTCGGTGGTCCTCAACTGTATCTTGTTTAATATGAAGGGCAAATTTATTTAATAAAGATTATTAAAAAACAGAGGAAAATCTCCCCTAATCCGAAATCAAATTAAATACTGTTTTAATGGATTGAAGCTTCAACTTAGATCTAATTAAACCATCTTTAGAATTTCTGTCTACTTCTTCGAGGGAAAATTATACAAATAATAGGGAAAGATAAACTGTCGATTCATCTTCCATCGACTCCCGAGATGGCGCTACTATATCAAAGACTGGGGAATAACATCGATGAGGGACATTTCATTCATTTCACTATCGATATGAAAAGAAAGAGTAACTTGATGTTTGGCAGGGAAGAGGCCGCAATTAAAGGAGAAAAGATGCTTAAATATTTTAGTTATTAGTGGTATTATATATATCAGGTATTTATTTTTAAATTTCTAATGACATTTTTGGAAACACCGTAGTTACAATCTAATACTGTGATTTTAAAAAAATATTTACACCCGATTTAAAATATATAAAGAATCCGTTTTCCACCTCTGTAGTTGGCTTAAATTTTTGCATCACATTCCCCAAACACTACAGTGAGGTGTAAATTCTTTAAAGGTGAGATCTGTCAGAAAGGTGAGAATGATTTAGTAAAACAATTTTAACTAAGCTACCATTATAGTTATTTAGTTAAAAAAAATATAGCATAAATCAATAATAATATTTCTAAAACCTTCATCACACATCATCACATACGTGTTAAAAAAGCAACAGATTCAGTTTAGGATTACTATTCCCACTGAAAAATACGCGGATTTCTCGTATGATAGTGAAATATTTTCAATCTTGCATTTAATAGCATTTTAATAGCAAACCATTTATAATTTATTTCTAGCGTCACCAACACAATTCTGTAGCTTTGCTTGGAGTACGAAGGATAATTAGACTGGGACCTTCAGCAGATTTCGAACTGCTCCGCCAGTCCAAGCCAGAAGTGGAATTTGAACCCTCGGAATCAGATTTCGAAAGGCTGCACCAAACCAATTCAATTATCATCAATTCAAATCCTATAACTACTAAAAAAAAAAAGAAGACTTTGAAATTCTGTTTAACAGTTTAAAAATCCAAGTGAAAATTTATCATTTTGAAAATTCAATACCTGCAATGCTTATACCAAAACGAGAAGAACACAACTGGAGTTTTCCAGAAAGCACAGTTAAGATCAAATGATTTTCTTCCTTGTTAAAAAACCTCAAAAATAACAGCTTACGTGTTAGTTATGCGTAGGTCTATGATTCAGTCGAAATACATCTGGATTAGTTAATCTCACAAGGAAAATTTATCTTGCCTATTAACTTGAATACGCGGCATATTTCGGATATGCGAATATATGATTAGCTTTAAACTAATTAGTTTATATAATTAGTTTTAAAGAAATAAAATCAATATATTATTCATAAGATCTTTCTTGCTCAATTCCACACATATATAAGGGAAAAGTTTTGCATCTATTACAAAAAATGCTTTGATAGTTTGAAAAGAATAAGTTGGGTTTCATTTCAATGACATTTTAAATGATTACTAAGAATTTTAATCGCAAGTGTACTCATATATAAATATCACGATCAGTTAACTAACTAACGATATAGAGTCTAGTACTAGTCTAACGATATTTAACTAAATATCGTTAGATTATTCTATTTCAGATTAAGTTTGAATGAAACAAAAAAGGGTAAAAGTTTTACAGAAAATTATTAAAGCAACATTGTGGTTAAACAAATAAAATGAATAAATAAAAGTTATACTAAGTAAATCTAATAATATGCTAAGAATAAACAACGAATAAACGTTATAAAATTAAGAATGGAAAGAATTAATTTGAAAACAGGCATTTAAAAATATAAAAGTTATTTTACTCAGAATATAGAAACATTAAGCACTGATACAAAGATTCTGGAGTTTATTCTTGTTACTAATTTGTGTCCAATACCTATTAGTGGTTAAAATTGATAATAGATTTCAAAATTTAGGGAAATACATCGAAGAAATACCATCTTCTGAAAAGAAAAAAATTGAATTCCTTTTAAAGGTCAAAAACCTGACAAAGTGCAACTTTGATAGGGATTATCTAAGGATTTGCTTCCCCCTTATCAAAGAGCGCACACTCACAAAGACAAATGCAAATTTGAGAAAGCATTATGAGGGAACTTTTACGAGATACAATTGTGATACGATCGCAATTGGTATTAAGCTCTGACATTAAATCCATACTCTATCACACACAGGATTTTAAACTCGCATCTTTACATCTGATTTCAACCCTTTATTCGGCATCAGTGAATACAGCAAAAGAATCCATTTTTTATCTGTTGTAACCGTACTAGCAGGTCGGCAAAAAGTATTTATCTTATCTGCGCAAAAAAGACACATTTCAATTTGAGAAATATAATGCACGCACGTTCTCTTTGAGCTCCAGAAATGAAATAAATTTAATTTTGGTTCCGATGCCCCGAAAATCCTTTTCTATACATCCCCCCGAAGGATATCTCCATGAGCATCAAAACAAAAGATGATCCGCCAGCACGGATAAAATACGGATCTCGGATCTGCGTGCCATTTACAGAATCAGCTTATCCTCGGTGCAAGGAAAAATAAAATAGGATTACAAGCGAAATGATAAAGAGACAGCAAGAGAAAAGGCGAATTTTCTAGAGGACCATCTACAAATATTCGCTCTGCTATCGAACTACACATTGATCAATTAAGATATTCTAAAAGTCGATAATCAGAAATATGTAATTTGAGAGCGTTAAAATTGTTTTAAAAAATTAAGAGGCTTTAATGAGAATTTTAAAAATAACTCAAGAAAAAGATAACTCAAAACATGATACAGGACATTTTCTGATCAGTAAAATAACAAAACAGCTTTGGAAAACTTCAACAAAAATTAGGTTTAGTGAAAAGCTTGTTTCATAAAATTTATCCAGAATTACTGTGTTCTTGGTATATAATTAGGGAGAAAGCGTCATTCAAAACCTTTTGCAAAATAAAATATTTAAGTGTTTTAATCACGAATGATAATAAAAATAAAATCTACAGAAATAAAGTATTTTATTAGAGGTATTTATTTTTAAAGGGTGTCGCAACTGCTGAATTATGGGGTTATAACAATCTGTTAAACATGTACAATGATTTTACTACTATGTAGTGATATTTCATTTAAAGTTATCAGGCTTGCAACTGCTGAGGTACTTTCAAAAAGGTGAGAAAAGTGACAAATAATACAGAATAAGTGACTAAAAAGGGACTAAACATTGGAAAAAAAGCGATATTTTTCTCCTTTTGATTACACATGCTATTGTTAAGATTTTTCTATTTATTTTAACTCTAAATCAAATGATTCATGCAAGACATAATTTTAGCGTCAAATACAAAAAGGTTAAAAATTTTGTTTAACACAAATCAGCATTGCTTTTTATTGAAGAAAATCTATAAATTAGATTTGAATACATACAATACACTAATTTTATTAATGTATAATAATAATAATAAAGAATGAATGTATAATGTATGTCATAAATTTTCTGTATATATTAATGATGTTTTGAAATATATACATAGCAAGATTAGAGCATCTAAACAAAAATTGTGAAGAAAAAGAAAAAAAGAAATGTGTGCATTGACGTAAATTACTTTAATGTATTAAATGTACATTTCAGTACAAATTTAGATTTCAGGAACTTCTTTACGACTTTTTAAAATCACTAAATTCTGGAAACCATATGACTAATTACATTTTAATAAGAAAAATAAGATTAGAGCATCACATTTTTGGTCTTTTATTAAAATATTTTATTAATTATTCAGATTTTCTTTTTTCAACAACAGACTTTTGCTGTGATACGCTACGAAAAAAGTGACTGAGTGATTGTTTACTTAAAAAAGTGACTAAAAGTGATCAATTGTAAAAAAAGTGACTAAAGGTGAGAAAAGTGACAGAATTGCAAGCCTGAGTTATGAATATTAACATAAGTTTGCATACTGTAGATAATTTAATAAATCTGATTAGTGAAAATAAGGCAATGCAATAAATAAGAAATAATTTTTAGTAATAAATAAAGTATTCATAGATTTTCAGCCATACAATGGGCATTTATAAACCCGTTTACCATCAAAAAAGGGTATGTTGCAATAACAAAATATCTTCAATTTTCTTCAAGAGTATCAAAGCTAACCGTTATTTCCGATATAAGTATAATTAAAACTTAATAAAAACTGTAAAGGATATACATTTGAGAAATATCAAGATACGAAAAATAAGCTTAAAATCGAAGAGAAGTGCCAAAATAAAATAAATTTTTAAGGTTTCAAAATGACCACTAACAAATTCTAGTGTTAAAATAGTTGTCCAAGGCGCTTCAGAAACAATATAATTAAATATTTCATTTTCAGATTATAGTATTAATGTGCTAACAAAAGATTTATGGTTTATAAGTGTATATGCATGTTAAAAAAAAACAGAAAGTGAAAGTCCGTTTCTAAGCGCTTTTTTAATTCTTCTCGTTTACACAATAAAAAGTAGAAGTGCAGTCGTCAATATTTCATTCTAGACATTGGGAAGTTTATAAGTCCATTGCACATTAAAATCAATAACTTATTACAGAGAACATGCACTCTCAGTTTATTTTAACACTTCATTCTCCTGTTAATTAAAATGCTTTCGCCAAACTATATAATAATTACAGTTTTACATATGTACATATATATATATATATATATATATATAATATATAGTTATAAAAAAGATCATTTAAAATCTTACATTCA
>CM063502.1:19474772-19562272 GCA_032207245.1 Pardosa pseudoannulata
AATTAAAAAATATTTGAAAAAACATCTTGTCAAATTAAGGGTTAAGCTACAAGGGCTGCTTACAATATAAGTTTAAATAATTATAAAAATTCTTACGAAACGAACATACTAAATGCCAAACTTTTTCGTTTTAAATGAAAAAAAAATTATTATATTATGTATTTTAACTACTAATTACTTATAACAGAAAATAGTAATAATAAAATCGAGAAGTCAAATAATTTCATTTCTATAACGCAGCTTCCACTAATATGAGCACGATCTCAGTGAGAAAGGCTATTCTAAAAGAATAAATTTGACGAATCCAGCAAAACCCTATCCTGTTTTAACTAAAGCTACTATACACAAAAACTGTGCTTTCGGCAGCCTTTGTAACTCTAAATTTCTTATGGAAGAAGACGAGATTTTTCTACAACCATGAGTAAAAAATTGATTACATTTCAGAGTATTGGGTTTGGCGTAGCTGAGAATGGAAGAAACACTAATTATCTGACTCAAAAGATTTAGACATGTTCTTAGTGGTGAGAGAAATTTTCAGAACATAACAAATTTTCAGTGTTATTTTTATATGAAACCAAAAAATAAACCTCTGAGAAACCAAAAAATGAATCTGTTTTTGCATCCGCACATCGATATCTGTCTAATCTAAGCACATTTTTCACTACGATGCAACTAAAATAAAAAACATTTTCCATTATGCCAACTCGAGAAATGTTGCTTTTTTTTTTCTTTTCAATGAAGGACACTAATAAATACTCTAGTTGTAATAGATCGATAGAAACAAGAAACAAGTTCACATTTTGTACACAAACAGTTTTTACCAACGTGTAAAATTTTAAAACAACACGTGATTTTAATAACTCAAATATTGTCACTACAAAATTTTAACAAATTAGATTAAAAGAGGTATATTCTGAAAAAATAAGAAGAAATTTTCAGTTTTATTTTATGTGGTCTGCCAGAGGAAATAACAAACATCTTCATCTAAATCTACGAGAAATATCTCACCACGATGATATAAAAATAAAAAACATTTTCTATAATGCCAACTCAAGAAATGCATTTTTTTTTCTTATCGTAAGATGCGCTTTTTTTCTTTCAATGTAAAAAACTAGCAATCGTTCTAGTTGTGATAGATCTATAGGAATAAGAAAGAAGTACCTCTGAAAAGTTCTTAGCAACGTGTAAAATTTAAAAATAGTATGCAATCTTAATAATTAAAATATGTTGTCTCAATAAAATATTATAAATTAAAGTTAAAAGTATATAATTTTATTAAGAAATTTTAAGAACATGATAAATTTTTGGTACTATTTTTATCTGACTCCAAAATAAATGTTTCCGCATTCAGACATTTCTACTTTCCTAAATCTCCGAGAAATCTCTCAACTCGATGACACTAAAATAAAAACATTTTCCACTATGCCAATTCAAGAAATATTTTTTCTTCTCTTTTCAATGAAGACCACTAATAAATGTTCCTGTTAGAACAACAAATCAATGGAAGCAATAGATAATTTTAAACTGTGTGCAATATAAACAGATTTAACCAGCGTGTAATGTTTTTAAACAATACGTGATCTTAACTCAAATATTGTCAATGTAAAATTTTATCAATTTAGACTAAAAGAGATACATTCTGAACAAAGGGATAACAATTTTTCAATATTATTTTATGTGGTCTCTTTGAGAAGGCAACAAACATTCATCAAAATCTACGAGAAATTTCTCACCACGTTGACAAAAAAATTTGTAAGATGCCTCTTTTTTTTTTCTTAACGATATAAAAAAATAATAAATGTTCTAGTGCA
Source organism: Pardosa pseudoannulata (assembly GCA_032207245.1). Classification (NCBI taxonomy): domain Eukaryota; kingdom Metazoa; phylum Arthropoda; class Arachnida; order Araneae; family Lycosidae; genus Pardosa; species Pardosa pseudoannulata. Next base: position 19,476,584 of record CM063502.1, read on the forward strand.
ATAGGTTTATAGGAGTAAGAAACAAGTATCTTTAAATAGTTTCTAACAGCGTGTAAAATTTAAAAACAATATGCGATCTTAATAACAAAAGTATGTTGTTTCTACAAAATTTCACAATTTAAAATTAAAAGCTAAACAGGACCGGTTCTGGGGTATTACCCGCCTGTAAGCAAGATAGTTTTTTCGCCCCCCCCCCCATTAAGTTTGCACAGTTCACCTATAGTCAAAATTACTAACTTTAATCTAAATAAAATATTAAATCCATTTTTATCGGGGAACGACGGGTACTTCAGCTAGTTTAAAATATAAAACTTAAAGAAATAAAAGCGAGCATCACTTAAGCAATCATTGCTTGCTGACCACAATACTAAAATTAAAAATGCCTTCTAAACTCTAAAGCTTGAGACTGCAATAAAAAAATCAAAAATTGTAATTCTTAAATTCCTATCTCCTGGTGTTTTATAATTATTTTCAGTCTGCCTAAACACGTCAGCTGACTATTTAGTTGTACACGTACTCAATAAATAGTACTTTAATTAGTTGTAGTTATTATTCAGGAAAATCCGAAATATGTGAAATAACATGTACATTATTTTTTAATGTACACTAACTAAAACATACAGTTCACAATCCCGAGCTGATCAAATCACGAAAAATTTTTCTCCCACTTCCAATTACATTATATTTTTTTCTTTCTCACGCCATTTTCTAATTAATTAATATACCTAATGAACTTGAAACTTTTATATAATATTAAAATAATATAAGAACAAAAAAAAGCTACATGTTTAAGAATATGAGTAACTTTCTTTTAATGTTAATAAAATTTTAACATTTATTTTCCCGGCACACGATAGCTGTTAACCGCTATTTTATTGCCGTCCATCCTACTATTTTGTTTTTGATCATTTTTTAGACCTACCTTTGACTATAACTATCCATTAATAATTTCATTGCCACTTAACGGTATTGTATGGCCAAAGTTAAATTTTACAAAATAGTATCAATGGTGTGACAAGATATCAGAAAACCATTCAATATACGCTCTTTTCTTATGGACTAGTATACTACGTGAAGCTAACGATAAATCCTACTGCAATTGGCCAAATTTAATTACCAAATAATGACTGAAATATTACCGACATTTTATTGTAATCCTAGAAATAACGGACGAGATGTGTATTTGTGTTTCCTATGGATTCAAAAATGACTCGATCAATTTCCCTAAAAACATCACAATTTGTATTGGTGACAGTGGTGTTTAGAGAATATTTCGAATAAAATCCGACAGGTAGCGCTGGTGTTTCTGGCGGGTTTTTTCCCCCTTCTTTTTAAATTTAGTTATATGCATTTAGTCTGACTAACAGATTTTTTAAAACTAAATTCTTTAAATATTTTAAAATTTATTTTTAATACATTGTTTTGCTGTACTAACAAAAGAACCAAATAATAAGAAGCAAACTGCTTTCTGTTTCGTTTCCCACATTTAAAAAATAATAAACTTCATGCAACAGCAAATTTAAATAAATCATGTACCTGATATAAATAGCATTCATACTATCCGGATAAAAATAAACATTTCGCCAGAAAGTTTGTCCAGATCCTTTCTAAAAAATCTTTAAAAAAGCTAAAAAAGTTATTGCTTTATAAACTGTTAAAAAAAAATGCTATTTTTTCCAAGCAGCAGGAAATTACTTTTCTACATTTGCGCATCCCATGCCGCAGGTATAATGTCTATAATTTTAATATGAGAGCACCACATTGAAGGCTAACATTACCTTCTAAGACTGGACAACCCAAATACATTCAAGTTTTCAAGAACCGAACCCAAGCATATTCCGAGGAATCACTAACACACCGAACTGCTTATAAGCAAACTAAACGTTTGTTTTATAAAATATACAAATAGAAAATAGAAAAAACACTTATCCTCTAAAGTCATAAATATTCAGAATGGTAAAAATCTAATGTTAAAAGATGTCCTAAGCTGTAGTCCTAAAATTTTCATCCTTTGTGACACTGTAGTTCGCAAAATAGTATAAGACAACGTCAAGATGTTACCAAATTTATTGATTAGCTTCATTAAGTCTTTTAAAGTACATACTTTCACTAACATAATAATAAATAGGTAATTACGAATAATAAAAAAAATATTAAAACGGATATACGCAGGGAAAGCCATGCTGACAATTGTAAAATTACTTTTAATAACAAACTGTACGTCAAGTGTTAATGTACACAGCAGTTCCCTTAAGATAATATCACAAAACGAAGTAAAACCTGAATTTTGTTGACTTAATATCAGTTTGCAAAAGTTTTTCCTAGACAGTATGAAATTGATTATAATACTTTATTTGATTTTTACAGTGGCATCGAAGACCTGATATTTACATAGACCTACAGATATAATACTACACAGACAACTTCCTTTACGAACTTTAACCTAATTTTGATCTCCTAAAATATTTTTCAGACTACGCGGACTTCATTAAAATACTTCATTTCATTTATCCTTAAGTCACTCTGATCGTTCAGTGGATATTACAATGCACAGAGGCTTACTTGTCTATGGTATATAAAATTCAGTCTGCTTACTAGGATGAAATGAGAAATTCTAAATCAACTTCCCCAGTATACTAGTGAAATAACACTAACTTGTGACCGAGTGCGAGAAACCCGATAAGAAAATCCTTTTTGACTTACCAGTCTGTAGGTTAGATGGCGAAGGCTTCACAGTAGGCCGGAACTCAACAAGGGACAAAGCGGCAGACGAAGGACTCCGGAGACCAGGTTCGGGATCCGCTTTCTCTCGCCGATCACCCGCTGGCATATCGTGCAGGCAACCACCGCTACCACCCAACATCAAGCCCTGGAAATAACAGACAATAGCTTAGAAGTATACAAAAACAATGCCTTTTTCACATAATATAATGATATTTTTAACCTAAAAACTAACCAACGTAATGATAAGTGTATCTTAAAATAATCTTCGGGCGATTCTATCCTTTTATTGAAAAACTTGGCGACTATCTTTTGCTCTTTCCACAGCGTTGGCGAGTTCCAATACACCAAAATTAATTCATGCTTCCATCAGCATTTCTTATAAAACTCTTTATATAATTAGTTTCGTTTCCTCTGCGCCACCAAGCGCCCCCATGTGACTAAACAATAAGAACCCTGACTGGCTTTGATATAATTGTCGTGTACGGGTTTTTCACCCCAGAAGCCTTTCAAAGGAGTTTATTAGACATTTTGTTGAATATCTAGAAAAATACACAAGGAATTATCCTGAAACCGCAGGCGTGTATACAGGATGGTCATATATTTCAGCTCGGAAATTTTCCCAAAACCCCATATGGGATTTAACTTCGATTGAAAGCTATTATGTACAATGTAGTTTGACATACGTCCTGAAAATAGCGTTATTTGATGTTGAGAACTCTGCAAATTATAAGCAAAATACTTGGAGAAATTTGGGATTGTTTTTATAATACCCTTAATTTCTCCACGAGTGTGTTATCCCCATAACAATGAACACAGATTATTACAAGAAACATCCTAATCAAATGCTAAAGTTTCAACGATTTTCATGAATAACTTTTGACAGGGTTATCCAAAACATATTCGTTTTTCTTCAATTTGTTGACGGTCCCCTATGGGGTTTCGAGAAATATTCTTAGCTGAAATGTATGACGCCTATCATCCTGTTTACACGCCTGAGGTTTCAGGATAATTCCACACGAATCTTTCTAGGTATTCAACAAATGTCTAAAATCGCAAGTGACCGGTTATCATTAGCAAATATATAGTGTATATATATATATATATATATATATATATATATATATATATGTGTGTGTGTGTGTTTGTGTGTGTGTGTGTATACATACAGAGAGAGAGAATTAATGAAACAATGGAAACTTTGGTGATATTGTAACTACCGTATTACTCTGTACATTTTTCTATGTATTAAAACATTAAACTACGTTTTGACAGTGCATTTAGTCTAATTGTTTAGTGTTTTTAATTATCGATAAAATATATTTGGAATTAATATCTTGGTGTCACAAACAGGTATTAATCATAAAATAAAGAAAAAATGTTATCTATATACATCTGTGTATAGTAGACGTTTAATCAAATCTATTAAAAACATTAAAGCTAAGATTGCGTTATACACTAAAGTGGAGATTTTTGTGTGTGTTGTGCGTGTATTATTTCAAAACGATTGTTGCCATCAGTAATATGAATTTTTTCCCTATGCATCAGGCAGAATAGACAATAATCCTAACATTATGCAGAGATCAAATACAAAAGTTCTATCCCCATCCGAGGAGGACGCGAATAACAAAGCCCCCGCAAAGTGGGTCCTCGTAATTTAAAAGCAGGACTAAGCAGAAGCCCCACTCCCTCCCCACACAGACCTGCTACCGCAAGAGTTATAGTTGGAAATTGAAGGAGCTATTTTAGGTGCCACAGCCGCCATTAGTGAATATGACGAGTTGGAATTGGCTTCAACTACTAGGTCCGAATCTTCAAGTACAAAATTGACCATATAGATTTTCCAATAAATCAGCTTAAAAATAGTAAATTTTAATTACAAAAACGGTTCAAAAGTTTGACATTATCTTATAAATGGTTATATAGCAAAATTTTAGAAAGAACTATTAGGACTATGGCTTCGTAACCAGGATCTATGTGTCCATTGTTAGTAAGAATATTTATAGTGGCTCGGAATCGGCGAAATGAACTAGATCCGGGTTTGATTATTGAGTTTGATTATTAATCGTATGATAATTGCGCGCACACGGATTTTCTTTGGGAAGCGTTGCCTTTCCGTAAATAGATATAGAGTTTGAGTGCAGACTGTTACGGGCCGTATAATAGTATATCAATATAATTTATTCCTAAAAAACATTAATAGGGTTAAAGACACATGCACACGAAATGTGAAATAACGGCTTCTCAATTCTAACGTTTGAATGTTTTGAAAATAGCATTACTAATTATTTTTAGGGAAATATATTAACACATTGTATGCGGGACACGTATTAGTACGTTTTCTGTCGATTCATACTTGAGCGCGGGTCACGTACCAGTACGGGTTAGTGTAACAACATGGTTTATTTCGGGGTACAAAAATAGCGGTATAGACAGGAAAACGAAGCCGAATGTTCTTGTCTACTACATAGATTCTGGAAAAATTTAGACAAATAAAAACTAGCTTTTATATTATTAGTTGTATGATTGCTCTTTTCACTTCTATAATGTAAAAATGTTTATATATAACATAATTCGAAAAAATTAAAACTATATACTACTATTTCTATTTGATCTTTCATATTTACGATACTATTATAAATTTATCCACTAAAAAATATATTTTTTGTTTACAAAAATCTTATGGTTGTTGTTTATATATTTCTATTTATATATTTGTTTATATATTTCAATATAAAATACGAAAAGTTGGTTAAAAAATTAAACAATTTTAGATGTATTGAGATTTAACTGAATAACTAAATTTACGCCAAAAACGCTCGCTCCCGGTACAATTACAGTGTAAAATGTACCCGCACACAATGTGTTAACTAAATAAAGTACATCTAAAATAAAGTCAGTTGGTTGGGATTACAATGATTTTTTTTCCTACAAGGGGTTTAATGAGACAAGGATATATTTCTTAAAGTCAATCGTTTCTTAAAATCAACTCGAAAAGCAGTGCGCTACCTGTTCAACCATCTTGAGGTTCAAAATTAAGTAAAATAAAATTACGGAAGTGACTATTTACCTTTGAAATCAAGATGTTGAAAAAGTTAGAAGGTTTGAGAAATACAGTAAGAATAAAGTTGTAATAAATCTTTCGACTCCATTTAATGTTATTTCGAGGAAAGCAAATCAGCAGTAAAATTGTATAATACTTAAATATTGTGGAGCTACGAAACGTTAAAAGGAACTAATCGCTGATAACGAAATAATTTTCTACATTTTACTCTTACCGCCACCTTTTCGTATTTCTGATTCTTTATTTTAATATACTCTACACCCAAGAACAAATGATAATTTAATACAAAAAATGCAAATGTCAGTTAAGATCAAATGAATTATCTTTTTTCACCGAATATTCGTAAAAAAGTTTAATTAAGACACGTAAGCCGTCTTCATTCCCTGAAGCCTTGTACATATCTAACGAGCTATGCATAAATACTTCATAAGTAAAATTTTCTTTATAGTACTTCTAACCGGTGTACCTAACAAATTAATCCTCTTTGCATATAACAAATACGAATAATCTCTCTGATATAAATCTATTCCGAGATACTCTTAGTTGCGGAATTCGCGAATAGAATGCCGTTAAGAATCTATTTATCTAGGGCTAAATATTGGAAAGAGTAGTCTAAGAGTACTCCCATTACAAGAGTATAGACAAAATCGTCTTTCCCCTCCCGTTTTTCCCATCTATATTCGAAGGCAATTCTTTTTCCGAGTCGCTGATAACCTAACACTACTGGATTAGGCGCCCGTTTTTAGGCGCAAAATGAAGAAAAGTTAAGAAAAAGATCCATTTTTAATGGAATTCCTCTGAGCTGTGTACACAGCTAGCAGCGAGCCAAAGCCTATCAACAGCTTGGTCCAAGTCACCTCGCACTGCAATTCTTAATCACTCCCAGCTACGCGAGTCTTTAAAGTCTAATTCTACCCGACCGTTTTTGCAAGCTCTTCCTTTCGTATAGCGTCTTTTTTTAAATCACCAGTCAGTAATTTTTTAAGACTTTTGTTTTCATATTAATCCTTCGTTATGCATCGTTGTTTTTTCTCCAAGGTTTTTGATATTAAAACGGATTAATACTTTGTCGTGCCTCATTTTCAGACATAATCACTAGATAATTTTTGGCACTTTTTTAGCACAGCGTTTAATCTCCTAGCAGAGAGTTATTTTTGCAACGCTCGGCAAGAAGTTGTACAAAAACTGCAAACTGCTATAATCTCTTTTGTTAATATGATTTTTTTGACACAAGAAAGATAAGTAGAACTTATTAATTTGAATAAGAAACATCGTCATTTTTTTAGCGATTTTTTAATCATTTTCATCTCGCTATAAGGGATCATTTTAATGCAAACAATACTAAATTCAAATAGCAAGAAATTCACAGAAAGCAAACCTTAAGTGTAGGTCAGGAAAGAAAAATTTATCCCGCGGGCTATTTATTGTTCAAGCCATTTAAAACAAAAAAGAGGAGAATTGGAAAAAAAGTGGAAAATAAAGACAGACATACAAAAACAAGTCTCTTCTTAGCGCTTTATAGAAAAAGCGAATAAAAGTGTGAAGAAATATAAGAATAAAAGATGACATATAAAAAACTAAAATATATCAGTGCAAAATCTACATAAAAATAATTCTTTCTGTCATTTTAAAACACCTAACTGATTTTTGCTTTTCTATTAATTGAAATAAGAAATATTATCGATTTTGTTTATAATTACTTTACTCCTTCAAAATAAATATCACACTTTTGATCGAGATCTATTTAGGTGCATATAATATCCTACATTGATAATTAATCATTAAATTCATAATACATTCAGTAAATACAACAGGTTTGATTTGGTATATTAACAATACGGAACTACTAGTTTTTTAAATGTTATACTTTGAAAGAGTTGATCAACCATATAATATGTAATTTTAATTAATAACTCGAAAGAAAAATTAAGAATTCATTACTTTATAAAAAAAAAAAAAATAAGCGAACGTTAACTTTTTTTGGAAGAACGCCCTTCAAGCCAACCAAAAAGGAATACTACATTCAATTAATTTAAAATAAAACAGAACTACAGATTAAAAACACAGATATAAAAATTTTATTTTGCATATTAAAAACATTATATAAGTCATAGAAAGCGTTTATAAATGCTTCAAATTGATAACCTCGTTCATGAAAATTCAGGTGAAAATTCTCACAGCATTCATTGATACAGTATATTCAAATATTCATCACATAAAAAAGTAATATCTACATAGAACCGTTTGAAATAGATATCGAATATATTTAGATATAAACTGATGCGACAGTGATACGTAAGTTCAATTCCTATGACTTTAAGATACACAACATATTTTACAGTAACTCGATCACTATGAAGAAAATTAATCGAATTTCGTACGCTATGAAAATTTATATAACCATTACATTTAAAATTTATCAGTTGACTAACACATTCGCTCAAAAAGTTTCTATAATTCGAAGATAAATATAGAATTGATATTAAGTTACCAAATTTCTAAATGCACTTTTATGTATTTATGTTGCCTATGGTAGATTAAAAATCTACCATAAAGTAATTCTTACATTTAAGCGAAGCGTTAGACATTTTCTCTCTTCATTAAGGATTAGTGAACAGAACTTTGCCCCTCATGTTATACCCTTGAAAAATAAATCTAATAAGATGACGGAATGGATTATTTTTTTCAATACTTTTACATAGGGTATTGAATGGTAATTATTGAATTAGGGTGCACACATTAAATATTCTCCTACATTAAATAAACCATGGTACAGTAAAGTAGCAAGATGAAGGCATACTGGATTAAATCAGTCATACCAAGAAAGAATAAATTATCGATGATCTACAATATCACCTCCACTCCCATAAAAGAACTACACAATTCACCAAAGCCATTTCTTTGAACCAGAAAGCTGCTTACCACAGTAGACAAAAAGTAAAAAAAAAAAACATTTGGAATGAACACCGAAGATCAGTGGGGAGTAGATTCGATCTATAATAGAATATTTTACTGTTTAAGACACAAGAAAAAATTCTTGAAGCAATACAAAATCACATAAGTCTTTTATCATTCTGCGGGTGTCAAAATATACAGAGCTAATAAGTACCTTAAAATGAATATAATGCAGGATAAATCTACAATGTATAGAAATTCTCCAAAAATAATATACACTTATACAGCAGCTTTTCTTTTCATAAAACACACCTATTTTTTCAATATTATCTACAGGCTATTTATAATGGTAAATCTTCAATAAAAATACTTCAATGTCCTATTAGATTTTATTAACTGAGTAATCGATTGTTTTCACTTTGGGATTAGAGTTTTACCAAGATTAACTGAAACTCGCTTATTCTTAAAATGTATGATAAAAAAATAAAGGAATACTGATCAGCTAATTATTAGAGTTCTTCAGACCAAGAAAAATCTGTCCGTGAAATTGTTCTAGGAGAGAATTTATAAATTGCTCCTATGTTTAACAGATAAATATTCGACCTCCACAATCTTCGTTAAAAAATACAGGGTAACTAATATCCAAAAAAAAATAATCATATGTGTCATTTGGGAATTTTACCTATTTCTTTTATTGTTCATAAATTTACTTTTGAGATACACACATTATGAAATATGTTATGAAAAAGAAGATTAATGAAGCAAATAATCTGACTTTAACAGATATTAAAAATATTTAGAAATGAAAAAACCACAAAATGAAAAAAAAATTGACAAAAGAATAATCTCTATTTTTTTTTCAGAGTCAGTTTTTAATGGAGCAAGAAAGATAGTGAAAATATCATAGATTTATTTGTAATAAAAATAATCAGACCACGTAAACTTTACATACTATATTTAAAGTAAACATCTATAAGGGTAGTAATAACTGCAAAATCAACGTAAATAAGTCACAAATAGCGAAAAATTGGCCGCAGTAGATCGGTTTGCTCCGACCACCGATTCTTTTGCAAGCAAAGATAAAAAAAGCTAGTCCGTCGATGAGAAAATCGGTCTATATTTGTATTATATTTGTATCTTATTATTGTATATTAGTGTCTTACTACCGTATGCTTTGAATTTATTGCTATTCGGACACAAAAGCTTTATCTTCTCTTATATATCTTTTTCTGTTTAATTTTTGCAATCATGTTTCTGCATAATTCCAACCTGGTCAATAAACATTGATTGGTCCCATTCAAATTACGATTTGGTATTCCCATTATCGAGGAGCAATATTTGTGAACTATGTACCACCTATGACGTCAAAAGTACTGTCCGAATCTCTCCTGACACTGTTTCGTTAGAAACCGTTTCACCTGATCTTTAACTTATATTTATTTTTACACTTATTAAATTTGTATTAAGATTTTCGAAAAAATAGTCTACTCTAATTTATCTTATAATCCACTTCGCTTTCAACAACCGTCATGTGCAAAATGCAAATTAAAATCTTGCACAAACAACTGTTTACATAATCAATTGCCGGTTTCTTTCAAAAGGAAAAACTTATATTTTTAAATGATTTAATGTACCAAATCGGCAAGTGAAATAGATTAAAAACTTTTCATGAATTTACATTATAGATTTATTCTACTCAATACATATATGTGATTTTATTTAACTGAATTTATTAAACAATAAATTATATAAGCGGCTAATGAGTACCAATCATTTTCTAATAATAACATTAATAGTAAATTAATCATTCATATTAAAGATAATAATTAAATGTGTAAACATGAAATCCTTTTTACTACATATCAGATTTAATCTAAAATCGTGTTTTTTTTTTGTTTTTTTTTTGTTTTCCCTCAAAATCCGAGAAAAAATTTGTAGCCACTTTCGTAAAAATGCGTTTAGCAATTTCTACAGATTGCCACTAAATTTCAAACGTAAATTGGCATTTTAGCATTTTAGCATTTTGTTAAAGTTTTTTTTCTATTTTTACTCTTTTACTAAAGAATTTCTTTTGTCCAGCTTAAACCTAGCTACATATACTAACCAATGATTTAAAAACCTGATATAAATAATATACTGTGGGGGGTCTTTCTGTGGGAATAACAGCATGGACACTTTCAGAGATAAATTCTACAGCAGAGTACACTTAAATCCTTTAAATTAGTATTCCTGGAGGGGAAATTGGTATGAAATGTATATTTTCCAAAATGTACTAAACGTTCTCTACAAGGTTAAAATCCGGGCTTTAAGGGTGGTAAATAAAGAGCTAAAATTCTCATGCGAAAACTACTCGCAAAAAACGCTACAAGCTGCAATATATGGATGTATTATCTCCTGTGAAAACGTCATTTTCAAAATAAACATGTAGCACTCGAGGTTACTAAGCTGAGCAAGAACTAAATATATATCTTCCAATAACAAAAAAGAGGCTAATTAATCATTAGAACATGTGTCACAACACGTTGCTTCCATTAAACCCTTGAATTGCGCAAGGAAGACAAGATAGGTACATGGTTGGGTGGGATTCCGGTGTTGAATTGGTGTAAAACAAGACGTCTTTTCATTCGTCTGATCTATAAGTGTAGTAATAACTGCAAAATCAACGTAAATAAGGCACAAATAGAAAAAATTTCACACAGGAGATCGGTTTGCTCCAACCACTGATTCTTTTGCGACCAACGATAAAGGAGCTAGTCCGTAGCTGCGAAACATTTGTCTGCGTTTAACTTTCCTATAATCGTGTCTTATTACCGTAAGCTTTGAATTTTTATCGTCTCATTACTTTAGCCGATATTTAGAAAAAAAAGTATCGGATCGTTTCCGAATAGTCTTTTTTGACAACACAGTAAGCAAACTTTGACATTCTTCAAAATAGTTAGATGTTTCCTGAATGGTGTATATATATATATATATATATATATATATATATATCCTCTACATTTTTAAGCATAATACTGTTCTTTTGACACCATTTTGGATAAGTCTCTTTCAAATTTTCTACCTGTTATAGCATTCTCTGGTCTTTTTCACCATACAGTATGTCTGAAATGACTCGATTCTCATCATTGTATCCGGCCCATAGTTTCTTCTTTTAAAAGATAACGATTAAAATTTTCAGATTTTAATACCTCCAGAGAGTACTAATGTTTACACAATCACGGTTTATGCTAAGATGCAACAACAGTAAACTCTTGGCCAAAAGGAAGAATATCTGTTAATCTTCCAAATGGCTCGATTCTCGTGAAATAGACAGGCACAAGCCTGCTTAATACCGTGAAAATAATTGTAACCCACATCACTGACAAATATTACGTAAATAAGTCTGTATAATTACTTACCAGTTTTCACTTTTTTAGACAGTTTGTGTAATTTTTTGTAAATCAGCTGCAAGTATTCAATTTATCTGATAATCACAAACAGCATCACATGCAGTTATCAATGAATGAATGACTACAACCAATTATCAATTTCAAATTTTACACAAGAAGTTCCTTACTTTATTTAAAAAAAAAAGCATTTAAAAGCATCGAAATTTCTGAAATGAATTATTAGAATGAGAAATATATTACAGTAAAAGCATTAACTAAGTTAAACTTTAATATTTTCCGTGAAAAAACGCTAGAAAAAGCAAATGGCTATCAAGAGCATGCACACAGAAGAAACCCTATGAATATTAAATTGTTTGAAAACATTTTTTACCAAAAAAAATTATGTTACCAATATTATAATGTTATCTATAAAATCAAAACATAAAAATTATGTTTAGATAATAATGTAAATTTGATTGATTCAATTTCGTGTAAATTCACTTTGATAACCTCTAGCGGCAGTATGCTGTTGTAAAATAATATATAATCACTCTGGAAACACAATACAATCTACCCAGAATATCGTGAAGCTAATACGTCTAAAACTAAATACATTTTTTTGACTATATCATGCACAGAATCTTACATTTTAAGCCATGTCACACAAATGCAGCTAATTCTTTAGTAATTTGTTGTATCCCTACTGCATTTTGCCTATTTATTGCTCGACAGAAGAAAAAGTAACTGAAAGATATCAAACAGAAATGTGTAACATAGAAAAAAAATGAACAAAAAAAAAATATAACCCCACGAGGATTTTTTTTCTGGGGGGGGGGCACAATGTTGTGAAATAAAAAGGGGGAGCCAATTTTTTTTATTTATATATTTATTTATTTATTTATTTATTTTGAAAAATAGCAAGCATTGTTTTAACCCATTGAAGTAAAAACATTTCCACAATTTATTTCATCTATTGAAATAGAATATTCTGAAATACATTTTGGAAGGCTTAAAAAGTATTAATAAATAATGCTAGTAAAAAAACAAATTATATTGAAGAAAGATCTTTTCATCAATAGTCAGTAAATAGTTTCAAAGTTTCATTTATATTGCCAATAAATGAAACTTTGTTGATGTGTACTAGAGTTTAAATATTTTTACAATAATGTTTAACTACCGATAAGAAAACTTGTTTGATGAGATCTTTAAATATAAACTACCTAACTGTGACACTCTAAATTTTAATAATATTCCATTAAAAACCAAAACAATTAAGCTGCTTTTTAACAGTTTAATAGGAAAAGAAGATTGTTAATTTTAAATTGCATTAAACTTTTTCATCAACTGAAATTCCACATAAATATAAGAAATCAGAAATATACATTAAAGCACTTATTGACTGGCTTTGTGATAAGAATTTAAAATCCCCCCCCCCCAAAAAAAAAAAATTACCAGTTGTAAACTGAGAAACAAATGTGATTTTTCGGATAAATGGGATACCAAACTTATCAAATACTAAAACTTACATTTGCTTAAAAGATGATTAAGAGCGTCAATTTATAATTATTTTTTTTAAAACACCAATTCCGTGATAATTCCAGATACACAAATATAATCACCAAATAGTTTTGTGATATTTCAAGAAAATTTCAAAAGATTTACGAAAAAATAACTTCAGAGTACTGTTAAACTAAAAATCTCTAACTTGGGCTCAAATTTTACAGTAAAAATTGTGTGTGTGTATATATTTATATATATATACATATATTATAACAACACAAACAACACACAAAATACACAAAAAAAAACAAAACAAAAAAACACACAAAAAAAAACACAACACACAAAAATAAAAAAAAATAAAAACATAAAAACACAAAAAACACAAAACAAAAACACATAAAATAACACACACAAACACAAAACACATATACAATATAAATATACACACATAACATATACACAACACACACACACATACACACACACACACACATACACATATAACACATAATACATACATACATATACACACACAATACACACAAACACATATATACACATACACACACACATACACACACACATATATATATATATATAACAATACATATAACACACACACACACAAACACACATAATATATATATATATATATATATATATATATATTACAATTTATATTCTAATTACAATATTAGTTTTTACTGTTTTTGAAAAATTATATATATATTTATATATATTATATATACATATATATACATATATATATATATATACATATATATATACATATATATACATATATATATACATATATATATAATATATATATTATTATATATATATTATATATATATTATATACACATGTGTTTGTGTGTTCCAAATGCTGAAGTATAAGATGCAAACAGAATTTACAATTATATAAGTAATTATTGAATTAATTAAAAGAAAAAAAAAGGTCCTAGACATAGAGAGATAAGCCAACCCTGGAGGCAGTACTTTAAACCACAAGGGCGAAATTACCAAAATCGTAGCTGCCCATCTGAAAGCTTCATCCACAAGAGAAAAAAAAATCCACTCGTAAGAGTAGAAGAGTACTATGTCTTAACAGCTTAAGCCGCCCGCAGAGATGAATGACGTTTGCCTTACAACATTAAGCCTTCTCCAAGATATGTAGAAAAATGTTTCTTTCACCTTAAGCAAAAGGTTTATATAATTAGTCTTTATTAAAATCACGTCTATCTGAAAAGCTCCGATATAAAGCCATACGTGTATTTTTCTCCAAAGTACAAATATTAAGATAAATTTATATGCGTATTTATAACATTTCGATTAACTCTATTAGAACCGACAACGGATGCAAAATAATGAGAGCATTTTGTAAAAATAAATATATTCGTACATTTTTAAATAGGTAATATAACTTCACTCGAAAAAATTCAGCATTCGGTTGTCGCTATATTCAGGATGGATTTTTTAATACTATGCCGCGAATAATTGACTCGATATGTTCAACACAGACATTTCACCATTCATCCAAATTCACAGAATATAAAGACGGAATATTTTAAAATATGAGAATTTCTTAAAAGTTATATTGAATACGCATTAACAAGGCGTAAATATGATGCTCCAAAATAATTCATGTGACTACCCAGATTATACGGTGGTTAACCTATTGTTTTCCTACTGATGGAAACGATGGCCGATTGGTTAGGGTGCTGGCCTTCGGTACCGGAGTTCGTGGGTTCGAATCCCACAGTGGCATGGATGTTCGTAGCCGTTCGGAATCAGCTTTAAGCTGTAAGTCCCGGTCTCATCAACCCTCGTGTTGAAAAAAATAGACCGTAGCACTCCAAACCAAGCCAAACCAAACCTACTGATGGGCTTGGGTTCAATTCCCGAATAAGACTTGAATATATTTGTGTTGTCTATTATTAATAGGGAGCGAAGCTACCCTACCTATACGATTCACCCACAATAAAAAAGTTAGATAAAAACCAGCGGTTTTGTATGGTGAATGCTATTAATAAAGGAAAATACCCCGCAGTGGAAAAAAATAATTTATGTCAGTGTATCTGTAGAATGATGTTCGGAAAAAGCCAGCAAAACTCAGATTCGATGATTTTTGATGAAACGCCGAGCCTCCAAGATTATGTGCAATGTTCATATATTCCTACACAATAACAAACCAATTGAAAATAATGAAGTCTGCAGAAAAATGAAAAAGCATGGGGTTTTCCCAATAGATTATTTTAAATTACTTTAGTATTATTTTCAATGCGGAAGCATTTATATCTATAATATTCACCAATATCAAGCATATTTGTTGGTCATTTTATTATGGAAGCACTATATAGGAAGCCAATACTACTCCTTAAGACGAGACTACACAAAGTGGGTTCTCCTAATTTACAAGCAGGGACCAAGCAGAAGACTTCCCAGGCCTGGCCTGCCAGAGATATCGGTTAAATTACTTTTATCAATCTTAATTAGAGGATGTAGAGATGTTACAAAATGAGATATCACGATTAATCTAAAAATTATTTTCAAAGACAAAAAGTATGTATGTTACCTTTATGTACCAGAATTCAAAGATTCAAATGTTACTGCTGACTAGCCGATCTTAACTGAATTTAAGAGTCCGGTCTAATTGACCATCGAGTTATCAAATCGTAACCGTAACACTTGAAGAAGACTACATGCGTGATCAAGAATTATTCCCAAACCTATGCAATCTACTTCTGAACAAAACACATTGAAAATGGATTAATAGATCAAATGATCTACAAATTTATATTCAGTGACACATAATGTAGGAAGTTCCAAGATTTATTTCTTTAAAAGGACACAAAATTTCATATATATTTCGGAATTTTTATTCAACAAGCAAAAAATACTTTTCAATCAGAAAAATTAAAATTTTTACTATGAAAAAAATTGGGCCATATAACTATTAGCCCCAGACAGGATCTAAAAAACCTATGAAATTTTGCAAGTATAGTGTATCTCAAACATACAGGATCAATCAGGGGGTGGAGGGTTAGGGACTTGAGACTACCCTCTTTCCCTGAACCCACAAGCGAAATCCTCAAAGTTACAAAGGCTGAAAAACTATTTGAAAAACCCAATAAAGCAACAACGTCTCTTTAGCTTTGATAAATACTAATGGGAATATTAAAGTTAACATAAAACATGTAATCGATGATTTGGCAAAGAACAAAATGATTAAATCTTAATGTATAATTACTTTATATACATTAAAAAATTGCACCATTTCTTAGTTCTATTGCTCTTATGTACTTCTACCAAATAAGTGCAATATTAAAATGATTAATCTATTAATTATTTAAAATGCTATCAACTTCAAATATATATTTCATTTCTTTGTTTAGTAAGGCATATTGAGTTTTGTGAAACTGTAAAAGTTTAGCTTGTTGGTCTCCTCTTAGGATAAAGATGTGCGAGCCTGTGTATATAATGCAACATAAAAAATTATTACCCCAAAGATTTTCAGAATTTTCAAAATTCATGTTCTATTTTTCTAATCTTTACTTTTCCAGCTATCCAAATTAAAATCTAAACCGTGATTCATTCAGATTGCATTCTTTCCACGTTTTCCAAAATTAAAAACTGCTACTAGTGGTCATTTTCACCCAAGAAAAACTCCCAAGAATCATAGATATCTTTATGCTGGTACATGCATTTTTGCCGCCAAAATTCTTCAACAAGCCACAAAAGAACCGCTGACTTTAGTCTCACTTTCATGTGAAATTATTTACCTGATTATCCCACTCTTCAAGACTTGGCCTATACATGTTTGTCCCTTGTCTGTGTACGACGTGTCTGTCAATTATTATTTTAGATCTCCGACAACTATAAGATGAAAATAAAGCTCTTTTGACATTATATCTCTGGTCTTAAAAACATGACTGCATTAAAGTTGCGTTGTCCAGGCAAGTCCAGGTAACAAAAATATATGGGTTATATCTCTGGTGGAATTCTTGAAGAATACTCTTTACTGACTTTACACACTGAATGAAAATTGATGTTGTCTAACTTTACGTTAATACTGTTAACGTGTTTTATTAGTTGTGTTTTCTATTTATTGCTTTATATATATATATATATAACGGGATCTCATGTTGAATGAAAATTGATGTTGTCTAACTTTACGTTAATACTGTTAACGTATTTTATTAGTTGTGTTTTCTATTTATTGCTTTTATTCTTCAATAATTACTGTAATTGCTCTGACAAGAAATGTTCATTGTAAACCATTTCCATTGAACAGACCACAGTCTTATAGTTATGAGTAATCTATGTTCTTGAATGAAAATTGATGTTGTCTAACTTTACGTTAATACTGTTAACGTATTTTATTAGTTGTGTTTTCTATTTATTGCTTTTATTCTTCAATAATTACTGTAATTGCTCTGACAAGAAATGTTCATTGTAAACCATTTCCACTGAACAGACCACAGTCTTATAGTTATGAGTAATCTATGTTCTGGATGTGTTAACGTCGGGTTTTCTATACGTATAACATGTAAATGTAATTGGCAGCTATTTGTATTTTTTAATTTTTAAATATACTTTATTTTACCATTTAGCCATGCACTCCACAGTCAAATGCTTAGGAGCATCAGTCGCTTGTATTATTGCTTGCGAAATTTACGCAAAGCTCTCTTGTCAAATGTATGCTTTAATTTGTTTTTGTTGTTCTGGGTCGTTTTTCTTGTTTTGTGGAGAATTATCATCATTATGATTCGTATACTTTCTGTATGGCTTCATCCGGAGCAGAAAAGAAATTAAATTAATCACTGTCATATATATATATATATATATATATATATATATATATATATATATATATATATATATATATATATATATATATATATAATGTTCACTATACGAAAATCTTGAACATGAGCAGTCGACGGGCTGGACCAATTAAGCTTTTCTAGAAAGGTTAAATTCTTTGGTTAAAATTTTTACCCGTTATTTTGTATATTATATATATATATATATATATATATATATATATATATATATATATATATATATATATATATATATATATATTATTTTCAGGAGATGGTTATTATTTTTTGTACTACATCGTAGACTTTCAAAGTTAATCAACTACTATCGCCAAACATTTGCTAAATTCTGCTTTTTCGGCGAGACCACGTGCTTTCTGTTTAAATGACCGGAAAGGCACTAGAAACATTTAATTGGTCCAGCCTCTAGCTGCTCCTATTCAAGATTTTCAAATATGAGTGGTAACTTTAGCGGCTAAAAGGGAAAAATATGAAATAAAAAGTGGCATTTCCGCCCTTTCCATTGGATTTTGAAACCACTCAGACTAATAGCCGATATGAATTTTAGCAAATATTTTAGTTGAAACCTTTACTTTCAAGAATTACAGAAAACAAAACTGACGTTATGCTCAGTTGGGAATTGTCTTAAAGATTCTCGGTAGTTTCCTATGTACGATTTTTGGTTCCTAAATCTAAATCTATTTCGTAGTTGTTGCTGGTATGATATATATCAGGTTTAGAGTTAATGTAAATAAAACAACATAATAAATGTGCAGCTAGTTAACACCATCCATCAAATAAATACAGCACTAGTTAGGCTAGTTAGAAAACGAAAACATGATTAGCATTAATATCAGAATTAATTTAATTATCCCCGTCAATTACGCATTAATAAAATAAATTATGCCATTCACAATAAGTGATAACCAAGAAAACGATCGTTGCGAAATACGACTTTGACCTTCACATTAATTTTCCTTCGAATTAATTACTAATAAGCTAGCCAAAATGATATACAGAGGTTTTCTAACATATTAAAATTACATAATTGCTTATTATACCGCCCTTAATGGAAGACCTGTAATTAGGCTGAATTGAACTTACATGTTTAAAAAAAAATTCGAACTACAAATATTGAGGTTCCATCTTATCTCTTCTCCCACTTGCAAAAATATTAAGGGCGTATTATTAGCGTCAATGCTTCCCCAAATCAAAATTAGAATCTAAATCTTCGGAATTCATGGTTTGAAAAACGAGTGATGCGGCGAAGTTCTTTTACGCAATCATTTAATCTTTATATAATCGATTCTTTTTGTAGCTTCCCTTTCGAAGTTTAAGCATCACCACAAAGAATTAAGTGAAAGAAATTACATTAATAGCAGAAGACCAGCTCGTTCGTTCACCTAGTGATCCAAGAAACAAAGGAAGCTGGAAATCCTTGCCGTAAATGCATTAAAAAAAAACATTAAGGTAATCCCTCTCCAAAATTATGCGATCAGTGGAAAGAGGATTAGGGCGAAGACTGCTTGATCATGGCAGATAAGATCTCGGTCACGAGCTTTCAAAGTCGGGCTAATCTTTTCTCAGATATGCACCGATCACAATAGCACGCGGCGGCATTAAGATCAGATTTCACAGAAATTTTTGAAAGGATTGGACATTTTGCGAAGGCGAGACTAATCCCGCGCGCCGACACAAAACCGAAGATTCGCCCGGCTGATACGGGGAGGAGGGAAGATGGCTCAGAAGGATGGGTTGCAAAATCGACAGATTAAACACGACGGAAATCCATGCTTTTGCACCAAGATGAACACGTTTCATAATCCGATAAAAGAGAAGCGAACGAATGCCGACCAAAAATGTGTGCAGCCACTCACTGCTCGCGACAATTAAAAGCGTCGACGGATAAAGAAGAGGGAAATTCGGATTCGGATCAAGAAGAAGGCAATTAGCGCTCAAAATGGATCTAAATGAGCGGAAAATTGAAACGTTTTCTGATACACCGGGAAGTCGCCAGTTAGTAGGAATGAATACAGACACTAAAATCAAAATCTACGAATTAAAATCTCTTATTTGGACACGCTCGCGGCATTCTCGCAAATTACTACTTCGCAATAAATAATTTACAGCAGAATCTACCAATAAAATTCTTACAAAAGTATCAATAAATCCAGTATTAATCATTTTATTCCAATTTAAATAAAAAGGAATAATGCACAGATATAAATAACGTTTATCATGAAATTCTTTATACTGCATAGTTTTACATTGAACTCATTCACTGCATTACCATATGTTAATGACATATGGGTTCTTGTGGGTGAGTGTTTAATACAGGATTTCGTTTTAGAAGCTGTATTAGCTCCAAAAAATATGCAAACAAAAAGTTGAAATTTATAAGAATAACAGATTTGAGAATGAGAGAAAAACACAGCAAAGTCAAAAACGGTTTTGCTTTATGAAGTTATGCAATAGTTATAAGCGAATAAAAGTGATATTCAAAAAGATAGCACGCTGATATACTAAATAAAATTAAATTTATAAAGCTTTTACGGAATATTTAATTAACTAAACAGTTTTTTGTGAAATAAAAAGTTTCGGGAAAAAGTTTGCAATTTCCTGAAAACACCAGGAGAATTTAAAAACCATTTATCTTCTATTGCAATTGAGATAATGTAAGAATGGGAGTGTCTGCTAGAAGAAAATGGCGCAGACGGCAATCAATAAGAAATGTAAAGAAACATTAGCTAAATCTCTTATAAACATCAATATATGTGTGGGAGTGTGTATATTCAAATTAGTCAAAACCTGTCTACCTTAAATTTCATTTAAATGAAAAAATAATTCAAGATACAGGGGCTTTAAAATTTTATGCGATTTTTCAATTTAGAAAAGTGAATTTCTCAAATCATAACTACATCTTCAGTAAGAAAAATAAAGTAAGATAATAAGCATGAAGCAGAATAAATTTACACACCCTTATTGAAAATTTCTGTTAATACAGTTTGATTCAAACATTTTTGGTTTGATCTATAGTTTTCTCCTTTTGGCAATAGAGAAACGCTCATAATGAATGATTCCTGCGATTTCATAGTTTCTTGGAGTATAAATTTTTTTCTCAGCATCATATGCTGTGACTTTGAGTATTTGTATCCTCCTCTGTTCAATCACTATCTTTATAAAAATCAACCTGCACTTCTATGATTTTATTCTCGTTTGTTAAAATTCTACACGTAACAAGAGAATTGTGCACATTTATAAACTCCTCTAAAGAAACTACAAGCATTTCAGTTAACAATAAACATACCATATAACGGGTCAAATGACCCATAAGGTATATGTAAAAAATGTGATGGGAAATGAATTAAAAATTCTTATTGTTTGTGTTTATAATACATAAAAATTGACTTTTCCAAAAAGTTTCCCATCGCATTTTTCACATATACCTTATAGGTCATTTGACCCGTTATATGGTATGTTTAGTGTTAATGCAACCCAATCTTCATCTCGAAGCTTAATGCTAATGCCGTTAGTTTCTTACCGATCTTTCCACTCTTGTGCATTTCCGTAAATCCAGCTTGAAAAAAAAAATCATTCTTGATTGTTTTTAAGATATATATTTTGAATCCACTCAAAATTTGTGAACCTCGAAGTTCTGATTTTATTATATAAAGGTTTTGGGGGAAAACCATTGTAAATAAACAGGAAAATAAAGCAAGAGAAGTAAATCAAAAATACATGGAATTGGGAAAAAAATCAAGATATGCGGGTTTAACAGTATTCCAAATATGGCGTGTACCATTGGAGTAGTATTATTGATAAAGAATGTGAAAAACAATCTATAAATCTACTACGAAAACCTATAAAAAAGTATTTAAATCTATTACAAAAATCTATGAAAATCTAAATAATCTAAAGCAGGAAAATAATATGGGCTATTCATGAACTAGAAATATTTAAACATAAGAACTGATTCAATATGTTTCAAAGAGAGGCAACAGACCTCAAAATCAGATCACTAACTGTATGTCTATATGAGAGATTAAAACTTTCTAAAACACAATATTTTACTACTTTGAATGCAATAAATCTGCAAACTTAAACAGCTATATAGAGCTGTAGTCACCTAAGAAAAATCTTATTAATTTTCATAAAATTATACATGAATATAATTAATGCAAAAATACTTTCAGAAATAAGCTTAAAGTGAAGCGCTTACATTATTCAAAAAGAGTGAGGTACTATTATCGAAGTTCATCATTTCTACAATAAATAGCTTTGGTTTTTATCTATCGTTTTTACATCTCTAGTGATCACTAAAAATAGGCCATTTTCTGTTATTTTTAAGATTATAATTACTGACTTGTGGAATATATAATTACTGACTTTGAGAGGTAGAAAATTTACAGCTCATTGAACTGAGTCATTCGCACTGATCCAAGCTTGATCAGTTACATTAAAATCTATTTTATCAACATTAAATGATTAAATACTGAACTGTACTACACAAAAACACATGAACAGAATCAGTGTCGATAAAAGATTAGGAGGTTATAACAATTTAGCCAAATGTTTGACAGTTCAAAAGCGTAGAATATTAAGATTGATGGATAAAAATTACAACGGACAAATGGATTATTTTATGTTTTGGTTCATAAAGGAAAAAAAAGTTTATTTGGAGCTGGAATGGTGTAGCATTTTAAACTTTTCGCTTCACGCTCTTCCCTCCATTATGTTTCATCCCTCTTTGTTAATTTAATCAATAAAGTCCATGCTTTCATTCCGTAGAAACAGATTCCAGTTTCTTAACTCCGTTTAATTTATTTGTTTTGTTAATCAAGTAGGCATATCTCAAATTAGCGCATAGTTTTCAAAATTAAATGTTTAAAAAATCTATAAATTTTTATTAAGTAATTGAATTGTACTATGTTTGCTTCATTTGATTATTCAAAAGTGAATGTGTGCATAAAATCAATAAAGTTCATGCTTTCGTTCTATAGAAACAGATTCCAGTTTCTTAACTCCGTTTTTTTTTTTTTTTTGTTTTTTTTTTTTTGTTAATTAAGAAGGCATATCTCAAAGTGAATAGTTTACAAAATTAAATATTTAAAAAACCTATAAAATTTTATTAAGCAATTGAATTGTACTATTTGCTTCATTTGATTATTCAAAAGTGAATGTGTGTGTGTGTGTATAAAATCAATTGAGTTCATGATTCTGTTCTGTAGAAACAGATTGCAGTTTCTTAACTCCGTTTAATTTATTTGTTTTGTTAATCAAGTAGGCATATCTCAAATTAGTACATAGTTTTCAAAATTAAACGTCTAAAAAATCTATAAAATTTTATTAAGTAATTGAATTGTACTATTTGCTTCGTTTGATTATTCAAAAGTGAATGTGTGTGTGTGTGTGTGTGTGTGTATATATATATATATATATATATATATATATATATATATATATATATATATATATATATATATATATATATAATTTGATACAAAAAGAGATTAATCAAATACTAAAAGCATAATTTCTACTAAGAAAAAAAAACACTTAAGAACAGATTACATAAATATCAATTATGGTTTGTATTTCTGCTATCTCATTACGTGAGGTTTACATCCCAGATCAAACAAATGCCATAATATGCTTTTAAAGTAATCCATATACTTGTGACAAAAATCGTCGTAATATTTACAATAAAATGTTGGCACAAAAACTTAAAATTCATTGATTTCTACTTCAACATAACTAACAGTTTTAAACTATACATTAACCCACAAAGAACACTTGAAGTAGCACTAGAATGTGAAATATACGACGGTTAAATGTAGTCTATTTTAAAAGGCAACAGACAAATATTTTAAAGCAGGCATTAAAAAATAAGTCGATAGTTTGTACGCGATAGTTGTCACGCTATTCGCTATATTCTTACACAAATGTTTAGAATAAGAATGTGAGAGCGGAACAGTCTGAATACTAACTACTCAAAATTCCTCCGAAATACATAGGAAATCTTAAAAACAAGAATTCATAACATGTGTACGCACGTGCGTTATCTAGGAATTTGTGAGGGAAAAAAACAATCAATACTGCAAGAAAGAAAAATTTACAGGATTTATTTCTTACAGTTTACCCTCAAATTGAAAAAAATTAAGTCGATTAATGTTTTTAGAACGATCAGAATTTGCAAAACACTAGATTAAAACGAAATAAGGAGTCAGTGGAAGTTTGCACAATGCTCATTTGAACCATCGATGATTTGCTTCCTAGAATGACAATAACTTTAACTGTCGAATTTCTGGGGTTATAACTCCTTCTTTCCTCAGTTGATCTTTGCCTTTGTGAGAAAAAAAAAAGGAGATTGATTTTTGTCTGCTTTCATAACAAAACTTCCTTCGTAAACAAGTTGCTTATTGCCTTAAACATCAGTTCGTTTATCCTGAAAAAGATCCACTATGAGATTCTTTTGCTTTTTGTCGTGGCTTTTCTTGAGAGTGAAAAAGGAAATCATATTCATCCGTTTTATTACTTTGTTAGAATTTTACCTTTAATCCCTAAAAACTATATTTTAAGAGATAAACGGTTTGTATTTTTTTATGATCTAGTAAATACCTTTCCCTCTGCAAACTCATTTCCATTTTTTATTCAAGATATTTTTGAAGCGAAGGAAATCATTTATTTCGTTTCATCAAAGAAGAGTTGTCGTTAAGTGAATGTGTATATTCAAGGAAACAATACCAATTATAGCAAGCAATTCTGCTCTTACCTTTACCCAGATAGCAAATTTAGTTTGCAGCAAAATTGCAGCAGTCTTGCTTTGCAAGCCTGCAAATTTGCAGCAAGTTCAGCATGACAATTCTGCAAGTTTGAAACAAGACTGCAGCAAGTCTAAGGATTTTAGCTTGCTTCAAGGTTGTCATGACAAGGTTGCCACAGTTTTGCAGCAAAATAGAGTTGCAAAGGAGTGGTCGCTTTATGTTTCGTCTAACTTGCAGGAGTTTTGCTGCAAGTTTGTCGCGTCAAATTTGTTATGACAAGATATTATCCAGAAAAAATCAAACTTGTTGCAAGTATGTGTGTTATCTGGGTTAGTGGAAAAATTAAACAAAAAATTATTTTTCAGCATACTAAAATATATTCAACCAATTTTTAAGCCTAAATCAAATTAGTTTCCATTTTTATGCTACATATTTATCAGGTATGCCAGGACGTTTAAGCAGTATTTTCTTCTTCAAAGTAACTTACAATACAATTTAACAAAAGTCATTGATTTTTTTTTTATATTTTCATATACAAAATCAGTAACAGCAGAATTCTATAATCAACGGGTAGTTTGTTTGTAACAATGAGTTAAACTTCCACATCTTAAAGCTAGCAATAAACCAGAAAAGTAATCTAATACATACATAGCTATCTTAAGATTTTCTCTAGCAAGCAATTATAATCTGAAAATTATATTGTTACATAAAAGCTATTCACCTTGTTTAAAATATCTATAACAGCATGAACACATTTAAAGAAGATAAAGATAAAATATCTGAGAAACACAATTGCTTCCGATCCATATCCTTATCAGTATATCCGTTTACAGTTTGAAAAGCCTTGGACCCCAAATAAATAGTTAGGGAAAATATAAGTGTGCTCCATTTCGCCTGAATCTCTACAATGAAAAAAGTATGGAAAGGATTCAAACGCTATACTGATGAGTACAGTTAGAGAGTAGGATGTCTTTCTTGAGAATCTATCGCCACCACTAGCATATTTAACATGTTTTAATCACTCTATAGTGTACGCTCACTTTTAAAGAATACCATTCATATAAAAATCACCAACAATATCTATAAACAGAAATATTACTATATTATGGTTAGAACTACAAATTTTCACCAGGTGGGTTAAAACCATATGCACATCAAAAAGTTTTAAGCCCAAATTATCCAATTCTCCAACGATATTAACAACATAGTATCCATTCCATACCTTTTATCACTGTTATTTGACATCTGGTTCATTTTTATTTTGAAGTGTAAGATTCTACCTTTTAATTTTCCTTATTTCTATGATATATATATATATATATATATATATATATATATATATATATATATATATATATATATATATATATATATATATATATATATATTATATATATATATATATTATATATATATATATATTATATATATATATATATATATATATATATATATATATATATATATATATATATATATATATATATAGGCAAGTAATGTGCATTAACCCTTAATTTGGCAAAGTCTGGCCGCTACACAGGACATGTATATTTATAACTACTATATAATATAATTGTCAGTGTTCGCCACAGCGGACATTAATTATCTCAAAAATGGAAAATGATATTTTTTTGTTTATTTTACAGAGATCCTAATGTCTATACAGACATGGGAAAATAACAGAAATTAAAAAATACTTGAAAAAACATCTTGTCAAATTAAGTGTTAAAAAATTAGGCGTGTACATAGTTACATAAATATGTATATCGAAATTAAAGAATAAACGAAGAAAACACTACGAGCTGAAATTCAGCTCAAAATGTGACGATTGTTATAGTCTGTAAAATCAATAACAAAATAGATTTTATATTTGACATTTTTTTAACCTAATGATGTAATTAAAGCGTGTATATGAGTTTTTTTCTCTTTATTACGAACACTATCATATATGTAGGCAAAATATTTCAATCTGATCAATTTCGTTTATTAAATATCAAAGACCACTGCTCTCTTAGAACAGTATACTCCCTTTTCATTCTTCATGAAAGTGTAAACTGGTTAAAATAATCAATAAATTTAAACCAAAATCGAATATTTCTCATTACAAAATAATGTATTCGTCTCGATACATTTGATATTTTATCTGAGAATTTATTTCTTTTTCATGCATCAATATTTTCAAAAATACTTGAAGTTCCTATTTCTGTCCCAAAAATAAAGCATACTGTAGGTTATTTATACCATTTAATAAAATCACACAATATAAGCACATAAAGAACACACGTTTAAAGAATTTAAAATAATAAAACTCACTAAGTCGATTAAAAAAGTTTCAAATATAACAAAATTAACAGAAAAGTATGTCTTAACTTTTTTCCTTTTAATTCAGATGATGTGATAAAATCCAGAACTGGAAAAAACCACAATTGGTAATAAGCATTCAGAGGTGGCAAAAAATACAAGCATGTTAAGAAGTTTTAAAAAACTATGCAAACTTAATCCGTAAATTGTATTAACAATCTAATCAAAATCAGATTCAGTCATTATTATTTCTGCTTAAATTAATGCGTTAATATATTTTTATTCTGATTAAAGATAATAAATATACATGCACAACACAAATTAGTAAAATAATTTACAAACTATTTTTACGGTAATGACGCGCCATTTAGAAAAATTGAAATCTCTAAAGCATTTAATTTTTACGCTATCAGAGAACAATTAATTTTCAGTGAGGGTGTCTGAGGTTAAAAAGCGAATCTTAAAATCGATGAGCTTCAAAATAACTAAGCAAGAGCAAACTTCGTTTTAGAAGCTTTATATAATCATATGAAAATCGTTAAACGTTTAGTTGATAATTCATAAGCGAAGATTTAAAGATATTCAAGAGAAGGATTTTAAAAGGATTAGAGATGATAAAACCTTTGGAGAACGAAATAAAATTAGGTGGAACTCTTCTCTAAAGCGTATATATTCGTTAATGTTATAAGTAGGCAGTTAAATTTCAAAAGGCTTCATTTCTCAATGATATTAAAGAATTAAAAGGATGATACAGCTTTAAAATAAAAGGACATTTTTATTCTCCTAAAAAGATTTAAAGAAATCGATATAACGATAGAAAACGAGAACAACGTCGATTTATTGCAGTGGCAGATGGAATAATGAAAAGAGAAAGGCACCAATGAACACTAGAAGGAACAGAAAAGCCACTAATAATTAAATAAACTGCTTTCTTTTAAAATTAAGTCAAGAATTCTTCCTATTAGGAAGAATTCGAAACACCCCTTTTTTTTCTACGAAGAAAACTATAAATAAAACTTAAAAATAATACCGTGTAATGTACCACATACATCAGTGGTGGGCAAATACTTTTAAGCGTGGGCCAAAATGAAATTTTCAAAATGTCTCCAGGGCCGGAGGGCTATACCACGTACGCTGTGCACACGCGAATGTTTTGGGTGGAGTTTCATCCCTGCCCAAGAAATTTTTTTGACAAAAACACTAAGTATCATTTTAAAGCATTTGGACAGAGAAATTTGACAGTTAATAAAAGATAATAGCAATAATAAATTGTCTTACTTAGGTGTATATGCGAACAATTTGTGTCCAGTAAAATATGTCACGTAATTTTTAAAGAAATATGATCCATTATATTAAATTAAAGGTCATTAAATAAATCAGTTAATGAAAGATTTTATTTTGATATTTATTTATATCTTAACGATACAAATTATTTTATTTTGATCATAGTTATTACATTTTTATATTTATATTACATTTTGTAAATATAATAGTAAATAGAATTATAAAAAGAAAAGACAAACATCAAACGTTTAATTAAAGTAGGGATATGGTTACAGCTGTTCAAATTATAATACTCTCTATTATTTATATATTTTTCATTAGTTATATGTACACTACGCATACAAATACTGTTGATTTCAACAAATTTCATATAAGAGATTAAAAAAATTGTATGATTTTTGCATGATAGCAGAATTTTTCAACGTGCCGGATCCGGCCAACGGGCCGGCTTTTGCCCACCCCTGACATACAGTATGACATAATTTTATTATTTTACAATTAGAATCTAGTGCGATTTCTCAAGTAATTAACTCATTTCCTAGCAAAATGAATAGATTGTCAACCTCAGATATTCACTGGCATACTTCAAAACATCCAAACAGTAATGCAACAGAGATTAACTACATGTGAAAATTTTTACAAACGTCCCAACACAGATTAAACAAAATATAAGCTTTGAAGCTGACATGAAAACTGTTTCAATGTAGACAACTCATTTTCCCCTGCCAAACATTAATCCGTATGAAACGTTGTATCATAACGCTTGGGATTTTTCTCATTTACGTGGCCAAATAGAATGATTTGACAACAAACAACATTTAAATAATTTTAATTCTATTACCTTCTAGAAAATCCAAAAGCCTATAAATTTAATACATACTCCATGTTTAGTTTAAGCATAATTTAAATTGATGTGATAAGAGGCGAAATACCTTCAAAAACGAACAAGCAAATATATTTTGTAATATATCTCGCAGTAAGCCAAAATCATCTCTGGTTAATTCACTCAAAATCAATGGATATAGCAGTACAAAACCGGTAAGATGTAGAGATATTTTAAAAGAATAAATATACAGGTTGTCATAAAAATTATCCATTTCATATACGATGGTTGTTTAATAAAAATTCACATTACCGTCGTGGTAAGTGAATATGCACTATTTCGCAACAGACACATGGATGAAAGAAAAATAATCTGGAAACAGGTCAAGTTTGTCGACAATAGCACGAGCAGCCCTGCGTCAACAGGACAAAAGTAGAACCAACGTGTCAAATCTTAACGTCTAAAATTTATCGGTGTCTGCATTACGTAAACAACGGTTTACGGTAAAATATTGTGCTTTCTTGCGTACATTTTGTATGTAAAGTGGAGTGAAAACCATCATCACTTATGAGAACATTACAGCATTTCAGGATACAGCGATGAGAGAAAACCGCATTTTTGATAGCATAAGTACTTCCAAAGCGTCTGAGAATCTTGTTTCACCAATCAAGTAGTACTGATTATCATTTTCTTTAATTTTGCGGTATGCTTAACCCTAACACTGTACTGCAATAGCAGACAATCAATGCTTCCGAAGGTCTTTATTAAACATCGCTCGTAATTCTACAATCAAAAAACAAGATGGATAAGGTAGAAACAAGAAGTATGGTTTCAAAAAATAAACCACGCAAAATCCTTTTAAGTAGCAACCCACAAATTTAAAATGACGGATATAAAATATCAACAAAAAATCCAAAAGGCGTTCATACATACACACTGAACTTTTGATAATCCTAGAGTAGATAAATCAGGAACTGCAAATGAGAAAGGTTATATACAAAATAAAAATTACCTTGACGATAGCATAACTTATTAACAGATTATGTTTGCTGGCGACATAACACGTCAGATTATGAAATACAGAAATATAATTTTTATTCAAATCAGACTTTCGCATTAACGAATTCAGATCTGTTTGTTTCTGTCATCTTTTTTTTAGTTTTCTCTTTAAATATCTCAAGGTATTGCATGACACTTTTCATTTATCTGTTAACCTGAAGTACCGTCGCTAGTTTCGATCCATCTCCTCCAGATCTTAAGAAATCTATCGATATGTTATTTAAACACTCGAATCGAAGTTGCAAGCATGTTAAAAGACAAGCGGAAAGGAGGATTCGGATTTAGATGTTGTAAATGAATAAAAAGCAGAGAGCAGGGGGGGGGAGGGCAAACGTAACTAACAGATTCAACAAGAACTGGCCTAGACGAAGTGCAATCAATCATAGTCTATATATATGAATTCCAGAAATATAAAAAAATTAGATTAAATAACGTTTAGTCCTAAAGACAATGAATTCCCAATGGAAAACAGTGCAAATTGAACAGAACTTCTAGAAAGCGGCGCAAACGTAAAACCAGTATATAATAACAGAGCAGTAAAGCTTTAATTAGTAATTATTAGATTATTATGACATTAGCTTTATGCTAAGAGAGGAATGTTTCCATTTTTATATAACAATAAGTTAATTTTGAACAGTGTGTACAGTAATAATTCATCCTGTGGTAAATTTTAATTTCTATAATTTATTTACATACAGCCAAAGATATTTAAACTATCTAGTTAAGTAGTTATTATTAAAGAATAATCTAATAGATAACAAAATCACAAGATATTAGCATGCATATAATTTACTGAAAAAAAAAACAATTTTGAAAATTTAGCTTAAAACCATCGTTAATTCTTTAAGCAATAACATGCAGATCATTAAAATTTATATTTCGTTGTCTCTTATTTATGGATGTATTTTTTTAAAAACTTTTCAATATTCCATAAAGAACTAACTTCCAAAACCTTCACACACAGTATCAAATAATAGTTCTTGTATATTTATACATACGACCTGATTTTACACTTTCTTTGCAGTTAAGCGTATTAAATAACATTAACGTACACCTTTTCACTTTGTCTCCACTTGAATTCATTTTTCAATTTATAATGAATTAATAAAAGCTAACTATGTAAAGAAATTTATTTCACAATAGGAACAATTTAATATAGAATAACGAATGAAAGACTGGCTATAAGTGTGTAAATTACGCATGAGAATTTATAAAACTAGGTAATAATAAAACTAGCAACCTCTTAATACACCTACTTAGAGCTTACTTAATTGAATTATGCGTTTAATAAATACATATGCTTCTTTCAATCTTTCCTAGAATTAAATTACTTGCATATAAGAAATTGTAAACATGAGATATCAATTCTTTCACCACATCACACGTCGTACGATTGCGCAGCAGGATCTGCAGTGGCCTTGAGAGTTAAGATTTACCTAGGCGAAAACTCATTAAAACCCACGTCATTAACAGTATTTACAATCGCCTGATTATTCAGTTGTTGAACAATTATTCAAGTAAACTCAACACTGAATATATTTAAATGAAATGCTTTACATTCTATTAAGGAATACCTTTCGACTGCCCTCTTCTACTTAAAATCAACTCCAATGCCTTTTTATAGAAGTTAGAATAATAAAATCTGCGAAAAAGAGTTAAAATTCACTTCTTTCTGATTTCTTTAAAACAAGTAGGAAGAAATTTTCAATAATTTCTTCAAACAAGACTAAACAATTTACCATAAAATTTGTTTATGTCATTTTAAGTTGCGAAATGTTTTATAAATTCAGTTACAGCTAAAAACAGGTTATTTCTCCCCATTAAGTTTTATTGTGAAGTAAAATTCTGACAAAAATTATAAAATTTTATTTTGCCTAAGTAAAAGAAGTTGTAATGTGCCGAAAAAAAAGAGCATATCATTCCTTTTCAGTCCGTTTAAAAGCATAAATCCAAGAAAAGTATTCATCATCAAAATTTTAATTACGACTAATATTGTCTATTTTAAATATAACTGTTTGAAACAAAGTTAAAATCAACTCTGGATATATGTGTGTGTGTGTGTGTGTGTTTCGTATATAGCCTACCTGCATCAGGCTACAAATCATTATATATATACAAAATGTACAACTCAGTCTCAAAAATTTACCTCATGTCATTGACTTAGTAAAAAAGATTATACTACTAAGGAGTATGCACAAATGAAAATAAAACAAAACCAATGAATTATGAATATTAACTTATAGTAATAACACTAAGACTGATATTAAACTCTCCACCGCTCACCAAATCACAAGATATCCACCTGAACGAATTAGCTTTTCCTCTCAATTACACAGGAAAGCTAAACTGCGAACCCAGCAAAAAAGTAATGTGTAAAATAAGGCGCAAGTCACTTTTTTTCAATTTGCATTAACTAATAAATAACATTTTTTTTTTCAATACAAATATTTCAGGGCAATAGCTGTATTTCACGACTTCATAAATAAATACAAATATCTTTTGTTTACACTTGCTCTAGATATATTATATACTTCAAAATTTTCATAGAGTTACATCTTAAGATTAAAAAGTAGACAAAAAATTTTAAATATTTAGATTAGAAGTCTGAGACTGCTTAAATTACTATTACTTTATCAACTTTTGAGCGATGAAAATATTTACAGCTAAAACAATATACAACTTAGCAGCAAATTAATTAGTGGTATGCAATACTAATGCTGAATCGAGGAAAGTAACAGTAGCTTCTTTTTGACGGCTAAAAAGGTGCTCGAAACATTTTTTAGTAAAATAGCGGGTAAGTCGCAATGATTATATAAAATGTAACAAACGGTTAAAATTGCGTAAAAACAGTTAAAGCATAGAGAACGATTAAAATGCATAACTTTTACGTGTAATGCGTAAAAGTTGGAAGGTAAGTGACAGCACAGAAGTGTCATTTTAAAATTTCAAAATAGAAAATAATTCCTAACAATAGAAGATTATAAACACAAACACACATAGATAAGTAATGATATTTTAACCTAAAGAACTAACCAACTTAATTATAAGTCTATATTAAAATAATTTTTTGATGATTATCGTTTTCTGGCAGAACTAGGCGACTATCATTTCTTCTTTCTATCGATTCCGAAAACAACAAAAATTCTTACTACCCCGCTCTTCTTATATAACGCTTTATGTAATTAGTTTCGATTTCTACACGTCATTATGCGTCTCCCACGTGATTAACTATTAATAATCCTGATTGCCTGGCTGGCACACCTATAAAGTCTGATGTACGGGTTTTTCACCCCCAAAAGCCTGCGAGAGATGATGCTACAATAAACTCCATTTCTCTTTTCCAAAATTCTTTGTTTTTTTCTTCCAGCTGTGTTTTAATTCTGCAACCAGGCTAATGTGGATTCTCTTCCCTTTAGGATGGGCTAAAATTGCTCATTACATACATACATACATACATGGCTCCAACACACACATTAAAAAACTTTATACGATTATTTTCCATCTGAAGATAACGAATTACTTAAAAAGTCAGAGTACATGGCCAAATACAGGAGTCCAATTGAATAATTTAACTAGACTAAAGTAATATCGTTTACTTTTATCTGGGACATAAAATGACTCATTTGGTATTAACATAGCGGCTAGCCACTTTATTTTAAATTTTATTGTCTTTACTTTTTAAGGTTCCATGCTTTCGTGGTATTTTGTGGATACTACAAATAGCGCCAAAAGAAACAGAAAATTCTAATAGTACGTAGTCGCGCAGCCATCCAAAGACAGTTTGACACTTGGGAATCACTGGTATGCTATTCTATTCCCGTACGTTATAATCGTATACTCTTTCATTATTCTTTCATATACCGTTAAACTTTATTCTTGTCATCTGAAAATCAGATTATTTTCATCTAGTTACTCTTCCAATTCTGAGACATCACACACAAAGTTTCTATTAACCCTTAATTTGGCCGCTACAACGAACAATCAAATGAATAAAATCTGTATAATAAATATATATTTTTTCGATAATATATATATTAAATACATTATATATTACAATTATTAATTATTATTATTATTATTTAAATTATTATTATTGTTATTATTTATTTAAATAGATTTTTAATCGATATCTGAAAAAAACATCTTGTCAAATTAAGGGTTAAATATTATATATATATATATATATATATATATATATATATATTTCTTAAACCTTGGTTCTTAATGTATTACTCTGTGAGTGTTTACGTACTCCCTTTACGAAACCAACAAATAGAAATGTTAAATATTATAAGTCCATACAACTAGTGCCTATCACTCGATTTCAGAACTAAATATTTCGTGCGTTTAATTTTGCGATAGTGAATCAAAAAATCATTCTCATTAAAATAACATATTTGATAACACTTCAACACAAAATAAGTCAAAATTAAATATCGCGCCTACAATGAAACATAGAAACAATACTCGTATTCGGTTTAATTAAGTAGAAATGAAAGTTAAAATTATATAGCGGTAGGAATGAAAGCCTATATGTTTTTGATAATAAAATAGATGATAAATAATACTACAAGAGATGGATTACATTTTTATACGCAAATTCATTGTAATTGATTCTTTGTAAACCATTTAATAGCCAAATTCAAATAGAAATAAAGATTCATTCCATAACAATAGTAAATAAGTACACATAATAATATTAAAAACTTCAAAGAGCTTCATTTTAGATAAAAAATATCAAATTTTAGAATTTAAAGAGCACATATATTGTTTCTCTTTCTTAATCTATAACTAGTAATATAAACAATTCTGAAAATAAAATGACTTAATTTCCTAGAACGAATAGCACATTTTATTTTTTCAAGAAACTTAAGAAACAAAAGTATTAATCCTTGCACTTTTTTTACAAAATTATTGAAAGAGTTTGAAGGTACGCATAAAATTAAAATATTAAGGCTAGGTCTCCCCAAGATCGATTAGAAATAAACAGAAATATGCTGCTGTATATTTGTGTAGCAAATCATTGCTGATTAACTCAAATTGACTACAGCCCGTAACATAAATAAAATATAAAATATGTTGAATTTTACAAACGATCACAAAGTTTCTAATTGCAACGGAAAAGAATTTGACATTTGAAACTAATGGTAAAACTGAAGTTAAAAAGAAAGAAATATGCCAAAGCAAATTAGATTAAATAAAGTTAATCTAGTCAAAAACAACAAAAGAC
Organism: Pardosa pseudoannulata; assembly: GCA_032207245.1. NCBI lineage: Eukaryota > Metazoa > Arthropoda > Arachnida > Araneae > Lycosidae > Pardosa > Pardosa pseudoannulata. The sequence continues at coordinate 19,512,424 of CM063502.1, forward strand.
ATTATCTAAAGACACATTTTAGACAGTATCAAATAAATTAACTTGCTTTACAGTCAGTCTGTGTGTGTGTGTGTGTGTGTGTGTGTATATATATATATGACATGGACTAGTGGTTAAGGCATGAAAGATATTTGATTTCATATATAAAAACTTTTTTACTGTAATCCTTCTGCCCATGGCTATGCCATTGTGGTATCCTTTGTTCTCATCATTTGCCACTACAAGCGAGGAGGATGTTATCAACCCGAGTTCCCGCTCAGAACTGTCTTTTTTGGCCTTGCTACCTAAGCAAAATTCCTCTGTCTACTCATTAGTCAGCTTTTTTACTCTGTATAGTTCCGCTCGAGGGTGTGTCTTTCTCCAATTACGTTGTTAATGAGTTCTAACTATTTTTAATAATAACTCGCTTAATTCTTAACCCCCATTTTTAAACCTGACATATATGTATTGCCTCTTATAACATGCGTCTTCAAAATCTTTGTGGACGAGTGGTCATGGCATCAGATTGCGGTTCGGGAGGTCCCCCGATCAAAACCCACCAGGGACGCTGAAGCTGTTTTTATTTAATTTAATTCCCGTTATATCTAGAAAGGACTAGAATATTCTTTAAATTGCTGGAATAGAGTTCCAGAATATTCTACGTTGATATAAAAGAGCGTTCCTTCTATTTATGTGCCTCGTCTGTTTCCCTAATATCAACGTAATATTTGGTGGAGGCACCCGGTAGACAGAAGGAACTGCCGTTGAAGTAAGCACGGAAGAACGCAGAAGTCAATGCCTGCCAGGGCTATCGCCAAAATAAGGACTTTTAATTCCTGCGCCACGAACTATAAGTTGAAAAGTGACTGATACGAAGCCTATAGTCCAGCAACCATCATCCCAGCCCCAGTTTCCCATGTATTTTACGCAACTATTCCGAAACCCATCTGCGTTCCAAGGAGATCTAGGTCAGGACCCCAGCAAATGACTGAAAGAATTTTAACATGTAGCGAAATAAATTCAACCAATGTGGCGGTTGTATTTGTCTGGCCAACGCATACTTCTTTTTGAGCGGTACAGCTAGGCAGTGGTATGAGAACAATGAAGAAAGTCTGGATTCATGAGACAAATTCAACAAGCAGCTGATTCAGACATTTGGAAACTCCCGACGCTACCTACAAAAATCTCAAAAGGAGTTAGAAAGTAGGACCCAGACACCCGGAGAAAGTACGCAGTCCTACATACGGAGCGTGCTGGGACTATGTAAGAAAGTGGACTCCAGTATGTCGGAGGAAGACAAGGTGTCGCATTTAATGAACGGGTTTGCGGAAGATATCTACCAAGCACTCCTCACGAAAGAAATTAACCCACTCAGGACTTCATAAAGTGGTGCCCAGCACATAGAGGACATGAAGCTAAAGAGGATAGGTAGACGTAAATTCAATCGTATACCCAATGTAATCCCAATATCTGTCCTTGATAAAGAACAAGACTTAGTTTCTATAATAAGACAAATTATGCGAGAAATGGTACACCGTGTAGTGTCCTCACAGACTATCGAACCGGAGATCCAGACCGTAGAAGATATCGTACGGGACGAAGTGCAAAAGTCGTTAGCGACTCCTTGTCGATTATCGTCTTAACAAAATAACGAAAAAAGAGGCCTATTTTTTGCCACGTATAGACGACACCTTAGACTGCTTGAAGGGAGCCAAGTTCTTTTCATCGATTGATCTCTGTTCTGGCTATTAGCAGATCGAAGCAGACCGTGAAAAGGCAGTTTTTATCACGCCAGGACTATATGAGTTCAAGATCATGCCTTTCGGCTTGTACCATGCGTCGGCAACCTTTGAAAAAGTTTAACGACCACCTTTGACGTCTGAATGTCGTACTCAATTGTATCCAGGAAGCCAGGCTCGTCCTAAATCTAAAGAAATGTCTGTTCGGATCACAACAAACTAAGATTTTAGGTCATCTAATTCCAGAAGGAGGTGTCCGACCAGATCTAGATAAAGTGGAAGCCGTTCAGTGTTTCAAAACGTCCAAAAATATGCAAGATGTCAGATGTTTCCTAGGACTTTGTTCCTATTATCGCCGCTTCAACAAAGATTTCTGTCATAAAGCTCAACCTTTACAAATGTTGCTGAAAGGTGATTCTAAATTTCACTGGAGACGTGCACAGGCAGATGTTTTCCAGCGACTAAAGGAAGCACTTCTGTCTGACCCTATATAAGGTCTTTACGACGAAAACACCGAAACAGAATTCCGCACAGACGCCAGCGGCTACGGCATCGGATCAGTCCTGGTTCAAATACAGCATGTCAAGGCATATAAGGCATTACTACTCATGGCATTAAGTATTCAAGGCATGTCATTACTTACGCTTCACGGACACTAACGAAAGCTGAAAAGAATTCTTCTACACTTGAAAGTGATTGTCTTGGGGGTGTTTGGGCCGTTCACAAGTTCAGACCATACCTCTTTGGTAAACACTTTTCCATAGTAACAGACCACCATTCTGTGTTGGCTCAGGAGCCTAAAAGATCCCATAGGAAGACATGCGAGGTGGGCTTTGCGACCTCAAAAATTCTATCGACATATCTATCGTTTATAATAAGAGCGGCAAGAAGCACAAGGACGCTGATAGTTTGTCTAGAAACCCAGTAGAAGAGGAAATCAGACCATCAAAAGATATCACTACTATATCTACGGCTAACATAGCTGAGAAACAATGAAAAGATCCAAGCTTGCTGAATTAACAACAGCTTTAGAAAACGGTCAAGCAGTCAAAGGAGATTTCCAACTGATTGGAAAAGTTCTCTGCAAAAAGAATTTCCATCCAACCGGGAAGAAGTGGCTTCCTGTCATTCCGAAGCATCTAAGTCAAGACATTCTGCAGTTTTTCCACGACGAACCCACGGCCGGCCATTTAGGATTCGATTTTAGGACGACCGAACGAGGAAGAGGTTTCATTGGCCAGGACTCTACCAAAATGTGCAAAGATACGTCATGCACTGTCGTGAATGTCAGCGTAGGAAAGCCGTTCCTCAAAAGCCACCAAGCTGCCTCATCGTTTCAACGCATTGGAATCGATCTAGTTGGGCGTTTTCCAAAATCGGCCACTGGAAATAAATGGATCGTGGTTTTCACATATTATTTAAGTCGATATGCGGTTACAAAAGAGCTGAAGTTGCGGAGATAGCAAAGTTCCTGGTCGAAGAAATACTTCTGAAACATGGGGCGCCGCAAGTTATCATCACTGATCGAGGGCAAGTTTTTCAATCAAGACTAATTTGTGAAATTATCCGAATGTGTAAAATTAATCACCGAATGACGACAGCCTATCATCCCCAAACTAATGGACTTGCTGAACGTTTCAACAAGACTCTTAGCGACATGTTATCCATGTACGTAGACGTAGAACAAAGAAACTGGGATGAGATACTGCCTTTTGTGACTTTCGCCCTATAACACCGCCGAACAAGATGTGACTGGATTTACACCTTTTTATTTACTCCATGGTCGAGAAGTCGAAAAAACCCTTGATACTATTTTTCCTTCCTGCCCCAACATGGAGAACGACTATTCTAAACATCTCGTCTTGAAAACCAAGGAGGCCAGGCAGTTAGCCAAACTGCGAACACTAGAATCGCAAGAGAAAGACCATCGATACTGTAACTCGAAGCACAGAGTTGTGTCCTATTCGCCTGAAGATTTAGTGTGGATCTTTAAGCCTGTTCGAAAAGTAGGTCTGTCTGGTAAGTTGCTTAAAAAGTACTTCGGCCTATACAAGGTTGTACGTCGATTATTTGACGTTACTTATGAAGTACAAGATTATGAACCGTTTTCAAGACGTCGCAAAACGAAAGACACGGTCCGTGTCCTTAAAATGAAACCATATTACGATCCTGAACTACAGGAACAGTATCAGGATGGAAAATCCTCATCATCTAAAGATGGGTGTTGTGAAAATGATACATATGCAACTATTAGTAAGGAGTACGCCGAATCACAGACACAGTCAATATGAAAGGTCTCAAGTTGGGTGACCCGCGAGACGCTGTTCTTATAAGAACAGGGAGTAATGCCGCTTATGACATGAGTCTTCTAAGTCTTTGTGGCCGAGTGGTGATGGCATCAGGCTGGAGTTCGGGAGGTCCCCGATTCAAAACCCGGCTGGGACGATGTAGCTCTGTTAATTAAATTTAATTTACGTTATATCTAGAAAGGACTAGAATATTCTTTAAATTACTGGAATGGTTTTCCAGAATATTCTACGTTGGTATAAAAGAGCTAGTAGCTCAGTTTGAATTAATTCTCAGTTTGTTATCCTTATGTTGTGTACTAAATAAATAGCTTTGCGTCCCCGCTATTTGTGTGCCTCGTCTGTTTCCCTCATACCAACGTGATATATATATATATATATATATATATATATATATATATATATATATATATATTAATTATATCAGTTAATAACATGGTCACCAAACCTTAGGGAGAGGGAAAAAAAAAAGCATTCTGTAAGTACCATGATTCTGAACTTCAAATAATAAGACCTGCTTAAAACATTTCAAGGGTTCAGCTTAACGAATATGCAAAATTTTGAGATCCAGTCATTTAGTAATGCATGGTAAACAGGCGGACATCACACATATAAAGGCATATATAGAGAGAGGTAGATGAACACTTATTGCAATAATAAACATGGTTATGAATAACGTACTTTAAACCTTTGCGTAAAATTGAACTTTTCACCAAGAATTATTTTTTTAGTCTTAGTTTTTTTTTTAGTTTTTACAATGAAAAAATTAAATACAAAAACTTTCCTGTTAATGGAAATTACGAAATTACGGAAGATTAATGCGTTGATTATAATTTAAATTTAATATATCTACAAGTTCAAAAGTCGAATTTAACATTATTGAAAATTCACTAATTATAATACATAAATGATTATGAATAAGCATCTGTGTCCTGAATCTTTTATAATGAGTCAAGTAATGACTATTTTCACATATAAATGACTAAAGTTAGTATGTTCATGATATATGATAGCAGAAAATCTATGATAAATATGACTATATGTATTCACCCAACCTACATACTCACAGATGTACAGAGGTTTTGCATGTATAAATATAAAGGAAGTAGCAATAAAAGGACTAAAAATGTTTTTAGTTAAGGATATTTTATTATTTAACCATCCTGCAGGAAACAAATTCATAGAGGAGTTTATGATACACTTCTTTAAACGAAGGTATCTAAATTTAAATGCATGCTGACAAAGACTAAAAATAATTTTTCACGACTAAACTTTGACAGATCACGTCATATTTTATATATATTATCACCAAAATCAATGCATAAATTCCCGAACAGAAAAATGGTACATTCTTATCTAAACAAAATTAGTATGCAAAGTGTTTATATCAATATAACTTTAATGGCAGTAGGGCTGTGTAGTAACTCTTTCGTTATCAAACTGTCGATATTCCTGAAAGTAGTGTGAGCCATAGAAAGTTTCTTAATCTCTCACGTTCACATAACATCAGCTCGTTCATTGACAGTGCGACAGATCCTCTCGTTTAACTTCTTACAACGAGCAGAAATAATCTACATACTACAATTCGTTTTTCGGATATGCGGACGGGTAAACATTATCTTCCCTTCTTGCACGCCCATTTCCTTCTGCAATCTTTTTCCGATCACTGAAAATTACTATAGGTGGAGGGACTCGGGTAAAAATCCCTCAAATGCTTTTGTAGAATGTGGGGGTTAGAATATGGGGATGCTGTTATGTATTTTAATAGCGGTGGTAATAAATAGCAATCCCATCTATTCCCCTACTACGATACTGAAAACATTTTTACTCCCTTGGAATGGATTTAGAAAGATATCTTTCCCCTGAATATTAGGTATAAATTTTGCTTGATGTGCATAGGGAAAGGGTAACACTACAGTTCCAACATAGATAAAAATTAAAATACTAAGTCTTTTCCCCTGCCCTAAATGAAAGGGTAAACATTATAGGGATATTCTTATGTCTAAACTTTTGATTAAATACCTATACAAAACGCAAATTATATTACCTGTATAAATACAATACTTGGGAAAAGGAATTAAAAGTTATACGGAAACTCTGTACTTAAAGTAGTAAAAGAATTCAACGAAAAAATAACTTTTTCCCTATCGTTTCTCAAAAGCATAATTTATCGGCAATAAAAAAATAAATCACATCACAGAGGTCATTTATGCTTATTAATAAAAATAATTTATAAAGTAATTCCAGCCTGATCTAAAAAATTGGTTATTCAAATACACATTTTTAAAACAATGCTATTTAAATACATATTACTTCATTCAAAAATAATTCAAGCCTGATCTAAAAAATTAGTTATTCAAATACAAATACATATTTTTAAGATAATATTATTTAATACACATTACTTCATTCAAGAGATGATTCAAATCTCGACAAGTATACTTTTCTATAAAATGTACATCAGCAGGTGTTACAAAGACTCCGTAAAATGATCTACAATATAAAGAAGAAGGAATGGTAACAGAAGCCCTGAGGTCATTTCTGATACATAACAAATTAAATCTCAAAAAAGGTCGAAGCTGATTCTAATCTACAACAAATTTCTACGTTTAAAGCACAGAACCTAGGATCTTGAAGACTTTGGAGACAAAAGAAAGCACTCAAGATATTTCTTCTATATCAGACGTCCAAGAACGAACAACTTCAGAAATACTCGGTCAAAATACGAAATTTTTATGTAACTGAGCATTTCATGGCTGTCAAAGGGAAAAAAATTGAGTCTTACATAGAACTTACTGATCTAATTAATGTTTGTAAAGGAAAAATATTATTTATTTTTCATCATAAAACAAAATGGTTAGAAATAATTTACTACAGCGTTATATATCTTATTCAATAAGCGACGCTTACACTAAAAACTCGAGTCATCGACTTAAATTTTAAAAATACCAGATAGTACAATTCGTCTCTTAATATACATCTATAGCAGAAACATGAACCCAAACACAAAATAAAACAAATTCATCAATTGTTAATGTAATATCAATAGTAATGATTTGAATTTTGAAAATTTATTGGTAAGAACCGTATTTATTTTGAGAATTTATTAAAACATCAGACTAATTGACCCGTCAAAAAATTTTTAATTGTACTCCACAATAAACTAGCATGTTGGGCAAAACATATTTTGCTAGAAAATACAGTTTATAGCAAAATACAGTTTATACGTTTCAAAATTTTTGCTATAGTTTACAGCATATCTACAGCAGTGTTTTTCAAACTATGCTCCACATAGCTTGAGAAATTCCAATGCTCCAGGATATGTTTAAAACTTTTTAAAAATATTTTTATGAAGAATATTTTGAAACTTAATATTAAGTATATTTTTTTTATGCCAGAATACCTTTAAAATGCTATCCTGTGAAGTGACTAAAAACAAACACAAATGTCTCATACTTCCACTTATCTGATTAAATAGGGTATTACATCATTAGGAAAAGAATATTTTGCTCTATTTAATGCAATCATAAACTGAAATTAACATTTTATTTTATCGATTTTTCTTTTCTTGTTTTCTTTAAAGGAACGGTAGATATTACATGGAGTTTTAGGAAACTACTATTAACTTAGAGTTACGATACTAGGTACACATATAGGAGTAGAGTAAAACAAATTACATTTCAAAAATTTTAAAATAATTTTTTTAAGTATGTGTTAATTTCAAACCAAGAAATATATTGATTTCTTGGGAATTATTTTTACTCTTTCATCTAGTTTTACCGATGTAGTATTATCTAGATCGGTTAGTATTCTCATCTAGTTTTTAATATTTAAAAACATGTTTTAACATTTTGGGGTATTACTTTGTTGATAAATTGAACAGCTAATTTATAAGAAATACTAAATACATATTAATAGTATTAATAGAATTTTTACGAAAAATTCACAACTTTTCTAAATTTAAATTGAGTTTTGATAACTCAAACAGAATCTAAATTCAAAACGGATATCTCGATTTATTTTAATTTATATTTTGAGTGAATTGTAAAAATTTTGTTGTAATTTTTAAAAAGAAAATGCAGTAGGGAAGAGCATTTTAAAAGTTAGCAAAAATAAATAAATAAATAAAAATATACCCGAGTTTAAGAAAATATTAATTAATAGAAAAGTGATTAATTTACTTATTCAAATTATAATTTTAAGTTAATAAGTTAAAAATGCTATGTAATCCCAAACTTTCCCTTCCTTAACCATGTAACATTTAGAAAAATTCAATCAGATCAGCAAAATAGCAGATGAAACAGAGAAGTGAGATAGAACAAGGAAGAACCAGTAAAAGTGAAAAAACACCCTCTTTATTTTAGCTTTTAGAATTAACAAATTGTTTTTAACTCATACATAAAAATTTTAATACAAAACTATAAGAAATAAACTAACAGAAGTGTTGGGAAAAAACATTCATCGCTAGAAACACGGTGCGAAATGTAGTTTATATGATCAATGTCTACAGTATCAAATCAGCGGTTTCCCAATGTGTGCACTTAATCCTAAACTTCCTTGAGAAGAGCATGTGACACGGGTTGCAATGTTTCGTCTGATTTTTAAATTTAATAGCAATTAAGTCTTAACCATGAGGCATTAAGAAAAATTTAATCGGGTCAACAAAATAAGTGGATGAAATAGAGAAGTGAGAGGGGACAAGATCGAACAAGAAAATTGACATTTATTTTTTACTCATTAATTTTTAAAGCTATACGAATAACTCAATTTGGGAAAAACATTCATCGTGTAAAAACTACATAAAAATTAGTATCAATGTCACATCCTCACTAGACATGTGTGCAACCTGAGAAGAGCATTGACACGGTTGCAATGTTTTGTCTGACTTAATAAAAAAACCAAGGCAAAAAAAAAAATTTTTTGAGTCAACAAAATAAAATTTGGAAATAAGTTTAAAAGAAGTAAAAAGAAAGAAAAAGAGGAAAAACACCCTCTTTACGCATTATCAGCATTTTTTTAGTACTTTAAAAATGATTCCTTTTGAGAAGATACAAATATTTTTCAGATTCCTCACTCCTAATAGAAAATTTCAAATGAAGAACATCCTGGCACTGAACACAAAAAAAAACATTTTTTGAATGTTAAAGACAATTTAAAATTTGTTTCAAAAAAAAAAAAAAAAAAAAAAAAACATTTTTTTAATTATTATAAGACAATTTTTAAAATGGATTCCAAATTTTCATATTTTAATAAAATAAATTTGAGAAAAAAAAAAAACACAAGGAAACTTTTTTTTATTTTAATGATGTAAAATATATTTGTATGATAAAAAATATTTTTAGAACTAATAAAATATTTTTAAACTTATATTAGATAATATTTCCATATTTAATCTATATTTATAAAAATATAAGTAATTCATAATATATACTTTTAAGAAAATTGTATATATAAATAATATTTTTTTTAAACTAAAACAATGCATTTTTATAGAATTTAAATACAGCAATACAAATAATAAATTTCATCCTGTTAAAAAATAAAAACTATAGAGTGAGTGAGCACGCATAAATAATTAAGAAATGCTATTTAATTAGATGATTTTAATGAACAAAATTAGACAATAAGTTACTCGAAGGTTTTGTAAAGTACTGTTAATCTATTCTAGTGCTAACAGTTTTATAAATGATTAAAAAGGGTATAAAAATAAAAAAAAAATGCGCACCACTAGCTCTGTGGGGAATATATAATTCGTTTATATATATTTTTGATTAGCTTCTGAAATAGTCTCAGAAAATGCACAGCATTATCACACACACAATATTAAAACGAAAATATATGGAATGATTACGCAGATCACCTAAAATAGCATATACTCAAGAAATTTCGGTAGAAACATTGTCGTCATTTTTCTCTCATGTCAAATATATTAAGTCTCTTGCGTGATAGGTTCTCACAACAAACTACGCTATATATTCACGGTAAAAATCTAATTCAACTAGAGATGATTTAATTGTATAAATTCATAATTAAATCTACACAATGATATTTTCCTATTAAGGTAAATAAATACTTGTATACCCATATATTATTAACTATTTAATTGAAAACTGTTAACTTTGGATAATTTTTAAACAATTTTATTGTGGATTATCCCAGAAGATCATTTTCCCTTACAAAGATTTTTTAATTTCTTAACGACTTTCAAGCATGCATACTTAAATAGATGGATATATTTCACATCATAAACTCAATTCATCAGTACTATAAACTAGGAATGGCCAAATGATGGCTCACGGGACAGATGCGGCCCGTCAGTGAAATTTTGCAACCCGCAGCGGATTTCACGAAATTAATAACTGAAACAAATATTACATTATTAGTCGACTATAATACTCTATTCATTTGTTGATAATTATAATTATTTTTGCACATTTATAAATTATTAACTGCTCTATTATTGATTTATGAATAACTTTAAAATAATGTATTATTCTCAATTTTTTTCTCAAATATGTACATAAGTATGTGTTTATTATATACACAGAGTGACAGGGACAGAAGGAGAGAGAGAGTGAGATGTTGGGAGGGGGATACGCACATGCTGTGTGGCAGCCGGCATAAGGTTCTCTTCTAATGAGGCTCGAGCAGCTTTTTTTGGCTGCCCAGGCCTGTGTAAACCTTTGATTTTATGCCTCTTACTACATCTGACCTGTTTCTGACTTTCAGTGGTTTAAATAAACACAGTCCTGTGTTTATGCAATCAACACGCTTGCAACTGCTGAGGTCCTTTCAAAAAGGTGAGAAAAGTGACAAATAATACAGAATAAGTGACTAAAAAGTGACTAAACATTGAAAAAAATTCGATTTTTTTCTCCTCTTGATTACGATGCTATTATTAAGATTTTTCTATTTATTTTAAATCTAAATCAAACGATTCATGCAAGACATGATTTTAGCGTCAAATACAAAAAAGTTTTTGTTTGTGTTAAACAAAAAATTTTGTTTAACACTATTCAACATTGCTTTTTATTCAAGAAAATCTATAAATTAGATTTAAATACATACAATACATTAATTTTAAAATCACAATTTTTTGTATATATTAAAAATATTTTGAAATATGTACATAGCTAGATTAGAGTATCTAAACAAAAACTGTGAAGAAAAAGAGAAATGTGTGCTTTGACGTAAATTACTTTAATGTATTAAATGTACTTTTCAGTACAAATGTAGATTTCAGGAACTTCTTTACGACTTTTTAAAATCCCTAAATTCTGGAAGTCATATGACTAATTACATTTTAATAAGAAAAATAAGATTAGAGCATCATATTTTTGGTCTTTTATTAAAATATTTTGTTATTAAACCGGATTTTCTTTTTTCAACAGCAGACTTTTGCTGTGATACACCATGAAAAAAGTGACTAAAAGTGACTGTTTACTTAAAAAAGTGATCAATTGTAAAAAAAGTGACTAAAGGTGAGAAAAGTGACGGAATTGCAAGCCTGAATCAATAAATAAATAAATAAGAAAAAGTTATTTTGTTGATGAACAGGCTTGAGGCGTTACACGGAGATCAGGAAGAGCCGCTTCCCTCACAATTGACAAACGTTATTTATTCTCTTTATCTTTTTTTAACCATCTATTTTTTATTTTTAACTAACGTCGTTCGCACTACTTATAACCGCTAGTCATATAAAATTGTTAGCTTGGTTTGCGCATGCGTATTAATAGCAGCCAGGAAGCGCTATTGAACATAGTAAAATACACTTTTTTCTATATTACGGGGTGAATAAAGTTTGTGTTAATTCAGTTTAGTGCAATACAGCGTTGACTGTTAACTCAACGGAGCTAAATTCCATTTCAGTGATACTGCAGAAAATTTTTATTTATATTTCATTAGTTGAGTTGTTCTATTGATTGCAATGCGTTCCTGGAAAGCCAGAGACTCGTCTGAGCTACCACCACTTGGCACCGGTTGATTCTCAGAAAAAGACCGCTATAAGAGAATCGCCAACTTGTGAAAGAGCGATTCATTCTCGTTTACATAAACTAAAAGATCAAAATTAATACAAAAAGACAGGCTTCAGGAAGCACTCAAATTTAAGCTTTCAGTCCAAAGATGTTAGACAGTTTAATAACAGATCTTAGCAGTCAGTATCCTTAAAACTTGGGAACAAATTTCAGATATATTTTAATCTTTGTTTGTTAAAGAAAAAATAGGTACAATATTTTATTTTCATTTTTTTTAATTCAGCAAATATATATATATATATATATATATATATATATATATATATTATATGAACATGTGTCTGCTTTTTAAATTATTATAGTAGAGTTTCCTTACGTTTCAACTCATGCATTAGATAGTATGACGAATGTTATTTTTAATAAAAAAAAGAAACTGAATCTTAGAATAAAAGAACCAATAATCTTAGTTTTACGTAGTATATTCAACCAGCAGCAAAACAACTGCTGATATATAATGAATGCTGTGTCGAGAAGAAATGTATTTTTCAAAGAATACGAAAAATATCAAAATTATGAGAATTGTAGAATCCTATATTTTCAAAGAAGATCCGTTCTACTTCCCGGCAGAAGCCCTCAACGTGAAGTTAGTGTCTAGCGATAAGTACAAACTAATACTTCGCTATCGAAAAGGCGATTGAAAAGTATTCTGGAATTAAATATTCACCAATACGGAATGAAACTAATAACTCGATTGAAAATCCGCCTAGTTTTCAATGAAAAGGATTTACTGGCTACTTTCTAAGAGGTATTACGCTGCAGAAACAAGATATGCATGTGCTTTGTTCCGCCCAAATAAAGAGACAGTGTCGACACCTTTTACCATCAAGAAAATGTCAAATCCTGTATGAGTCCAACATGCGAGTTTATTGGATGTCTGGAGCGCGAGAGCTCCCTTAACAAACCTAAAATTTCGAGAGAAAAAGCGACGAATTCAGAGAAGAAAACGTAACAAAAGTATCCGAAGCAAAAGACAGATGCGATTTTCCAAAGAGACAACAGCTTACAAAAGCATCGGAAAAGGGATGTCACTCAATTACCTCTCCCTATATCGAAAATACATGATCAGAAATCAGGCAGAAAAAGAAGATCTCACCGGCGAACAAAGACCGGGGGAAACTGACTTTGGATTGGAATGTATCAATTTTAAAGAGTAAAATAAAGGTGGCTCTTGAAATTGGAGAAAAAATCATCCCTCCCAATCGACATCGGAGAAGGCAGTCAACTCCTTTTATTGCGAGTCATAAACAAGGGGGCGGTAATCTGGTTTAGAATTTTGCAGTGAATACTCCGTTTTCATTTTCTGTCCGACAGGCCTCTTACAAATAAAGCAGGGCAACCTTATTAGGAAATTTCTATTAATTTTCCGAAGGCGAGGTCTGCGTGTGTGCATTTTTGTTTCTTCCGCTTTAGAGGAGAAACTCTTCCATAACACCGAAGACAAAAGTTAACTAAGCTTTCAGCGGAAACTACTAATGCTCGCAACAAAACAAAATGACTCAAGAAATATTCACGCACAGCTTTAGTTCCGAAAGACAAAAGTCTTCCGTTAATTTCTAAAATAACTAACTTGGATTTGCGCTATTCGGAAAATTTTTAATCCGTCGGAAGAAACATTTGTAGTTGATCAAACGACGGGGATTACTCTTCGTCAAAAGCATAGATTAGAACTTTTCATTTTTTCCAACGTCGAACAGAAATTATCAGCAGACGGAAAGATTTTTTACGTCTATTAAGTGGAAAGCCATTTAAAAATGTCCGCTCCAATTCGGCATGCGTGCATTAGCCCTTTCAGAGATTTCTCAATCAGTAATGCGCCGACGCTAACGAACGAGCGCCCGTGAATTTTAATGCTTTTGAACTCGGTGACGAAAACTTTCAAATGGAAGGAATTAAAATCGTCGGGGGCGAAAACACCACGGAAAAAGACAATGAAAATGCCTCACATAATAGAAAATTACTTAAGAGCCGAAGATTTCTTTAATCTGATTTCGGTTTGTTAGCGTCTCTTATTAGAACTCATTCATCGAAAAGACACTTCAGAAAAGAAGAAAAAGCAACTTTAAAACAACGAAGAATTTACTCCAAAATTATAAATGTCGAACAATTTATAAATTTTAACTCGCTCTGCTTACGCTTCTCTCATGCGGGTTGGATAATTTAGCTTCAACTTTGAAGTTAGGGAAAAGGATTGAAATCAAATGTGCGAACATCTTTCGCTTGTAAACATTGTATGCTGAATTAAGAAAATTTTTTTCCACAAAAAAAAAAAAAAAAAAAAAAAAAAAATGCCGTTCAAAATTCTTAAAAAAAAACTTTCTTTTAAAAAGTTTACTGGAACAAATTTCCTTTACATTTTTTTATCATTAGATGGCAACTTGTGGCAAATACAAAGAGAATAAAGATAATGAAAATTCCTTGTAAGTTAAAGGTTCTCGAAAGCTATGACACTTCTTGCAAACTAGTTATCATGAATATAAGTACATAAGAAATCATAAAATAACATACTATGAAGCATCATAATTTTAACAGTTTTTCAATATTTTTAGATTAAAAATATAAAGATAAGAAAAAAAAAGTTAGTTCTAAAAGGAAACTAAATTACTTGTTGTAATTTATTTGAGCATTTTATAGCTAAAAAATAACTGGAATGCGTATGCTACTTGAAGGCCCATGTAGCTGATATTAGTATTCTACTGACAACATATATTTTTTAAAAGTATAATAACTTTAAAATAAAATGTTTAAAAATATATAAAATAAACAAGCCAGGTAATATAGATATTAAACTTCGGTTTTCCACCAATTCTTACTAATGAAAAATAAAATAAAAACTACATCTTTTTTTCCCTTACTACAACTAGTGTAATTTATAATCTATTTTTCCAATACGAACGTGATTTAATTTTATTTCATCCAAAAAGTTTTAAAATTTATTTCTCAAAATATAAATGAAAACATTCATTTAAATTTAAAAAACCGGTTAAAGTGCCTACGAAATGTAGAAACGCACGTGCATTAGTGAGTTTAAAAATGCAAATACTGAACTTCGGGCTGCACATAATTGTACATGACAATATATGAATATTGCTTTTGAATTTTCTAACACTTATTATAAAGAACTTAAATAACAAATTCTATCTTTGAATTTATTATTTCACTTTGAGGAAAAAAAATAGTAGAAAAATAACCATTTTTTCTATCAAAAGGATTACCATTTAATAGAGTACTTAGAACTAAAACTATAAAATAATTTAATGTAGTCTTTAAAAAAAACTGAAGTATATGGATATTTGAAACAACTGTAGGCCATTAAAATAACAGTGACCGATAAGAGAAAAAATAGAGGTCCACAATTTTCTGTAGAACAAGCATTTGAAGCTTGTTCGTATTCAGCTTAAATATTGAGTTTAAATAGCCAATCTATGTAGCTTTATAAACAACCATCAATATTAAAATCTAATGTTATCTTTTTCTAAAAATTATATTTTTTTTTTACAATTTCAGCAAATTATGGAATGAAAGTTACTGAAGTGATATGTTGAAAGCCTTCAGAAATATTTTACAAGCTTCGAGAGTTCAAATATTATTATTTGATCAATTTGTTTGTAGTAATATATATTGACAAATACATTTATTTTTAAGATATATTTAAAGCTGTCCCACTTTTCTTATAGTAGGTTTAAACTATGCACAACTAACAAAAATCACTAGGAGTTGTTTGAAAAGTTATCTTAAAAAAATCAGAGAAATTTTTCTTCATTTCGGTTGTTTTAGAAGAGACATTTTTTTCATATTTTGTGACAATATAAAACACTTTTTTAATGTCGTGAAATATACAATCAAATAAAGTTTTTATCTGTAAATGCGGAAGAACACAGAAGGGTCAATATATAAATACCGTTTATAAAATAACGATACGAATTAAAAAGAATGAAATCTACAGGAAATGCATTTTTTTTATTTAATTTCTAGGAAAAAATAAAAAGAACCGAAGTTACTTCACTTTCATCCAAGCCATGTTAATCAGGTAAGGGAGAGTTCTATTAAAGAACTCAAATTCAAATGAAATGTAATTTTTTTTTTAATACCAGTACCTACGATTGTATAGGTAGAACCTGCATCATTTTTATTTGTAATAAATTATAAACCAAACATAATGATAAAACTACAGTATTTTTAAATAAAAATGTCTCAAAAGTTATCAAATTTTAATAATTATAATGGGTGGATTCGCAACACAATACTAATTTTGTAAAGAATGTTTTACGCAATCTAGGAGGTGGTTTAGTTTGGAAAAATTAAAATCCAACATAAATACAAAAAAATGTTAATTTTATGCTTAAGGAAAAAAGTGAACATGACATATTAAAACATCATTTACAAAGTAACTTCAAACTGTCTATTAACACTAAACCTATCAGAAGGGGGTCAAATTAGACTTTATAAATTACTTGTCGAAATGTCTACCATTATACCGCTATCACATCACCATTTGACTTTACGACTTTCAACTTAATTTGTATCTAATGTATTTTTAGTACAGTAGAACCTCGATGGATGGTTCCCGCATTTTTCGTTTCTTCGCAAAATTCTTTCGATTCATTAAACCCCAAATTTATTCCCCTAAATCCAACGTTATATTTCCCGGATCTTCGTTTTTCTGTATCAATCGTGGAAAATTTTCGATAACGTTGCTTTATTGTTCGGGGAAGTATCGTTTCTGTCTCATCAAGGGTTTCCTACATCACCAGAGGGGGTTAGTAAAATAACTACTAGAAGGGTCAACAATAGCGGAGGGCAAACCTAATGAAAATTACCAGAAAAGAAAAGCGGACTACGAAACAACCTAAATTACTGCCATACATGAAGCTTTTTAAACATTAAAATAATTTATACATGCAGTTAACGATAGTGATAGTGTATTACAGAGGGGGAAGCAATAAAACAATTATTGTTTGCAGTCGAGCGACCGCCATGTACAAAGCAAGTACAAACTACTAAATATTTAAAAAAATTTAAGTGTCAGTATAAATTATATTTTATGATAGGTAAAATGCATTCAATTAGTATCGTAAATAATTTATTGTCCCATTTTATTCCATTTTTAGATATATTTCCTACTTTCACTGTTTTCTTGCATTCATCGATCTTCATTTCTGTCCCCTTTAAAACGATGGATCCAAGTTCCACTGCATTTATTTCTCACGCTTATTATTATTTATCTATTTTTATTCCATATTTTTATTTTAAATTTATTTATTTATCTATTTTTAGGAATAAAGTGCAAGTAAACTTTATTTACAGTGAAGCGTCACTGGACACGCATTTGTAGAAATAAAAATAAATTAAACAGAGGGTAATTCAGAAAGGATAAGAAACAACAAAGTATCTAGAAAAAAATTGTTCTATACACGTTATAACAGACTTTTGAAGTATTTGTACATTCA
This sequence comes from Pardosa pseudoannulata, assembly GCA_032207245.1. Classification (NCBI taxonomy): domain Eukaryota; kingdom Metazoa; phylum Arthropoda; class Arachnida; order Araneae; family Lycosidae; genus Pardosa; species Pardosa pseudoannulata. The sequence goes on from CM063502.1 coordinate 19,529,931, forward strand.
ATGATTATTCAATATTTTATACAGCATTTAGTGATCTAATTTAAAACGTAAATAACCCAATTATGAATAATCGATAATGAGCTATTTAACCTGTTGAGTAAATAAGAAACACATTAAAAATAAACAAAGAATTTCACAACACGGGTTAAATAATGTATGTAAAAAGTTAAATAATATATGTCATGACAACTATGAATTATTCAGGTACATAGATGGTTTAAAAGTATTTATTAAATGCAATGACAGTATAAATTTAAACTTTTATCCTAAAATTTTAGAATTATTACCTACTAGTACTGATCTATTAAGTGTTGACTTCTTAGTCTTAAATATTAGAATATATAGTCTGCTACAATTTACATAAGATTTGTATTATAAAAAGTTTGATTACAGTTTTGAAACTGTTAAATTTCAAGACTTCATTTCTTGTTATCACAAATTTTAAAAAACAATATACTCAATCAGCTCATTAGAATAAATGGAGAGTGCCCTAAAGTTAATTATGATACATATGAAAAAATATTACGAGATGTGCTTCATAAAAATAATTATCCAGTTAGTTTCGCCACACACACAAAATTCGCAGTTTTAACGAATAATTAATAATTATTTAATAATGGGTATAATTAAAGATCTAAAATAAAACCTAAACTATATTTTAATTAATATTATTAAAAATAATTAATTATCATTTATTTCATGCTTAGACATTAGGGTATACGTTTAGTGGTATAGTGTAATATTTATGTGTGAGAGGCCTATCGATCTTGTTCATCGTACTTTAAACTACTTGATTTTATTTCTCAAATCCAGTACTAGTAGTTTTATTTCCTAACTATAACCTTGACTAGCCCAACTTTACTTAGTATTGTAACATGAGATGTTGCTATTTTTGTTTCTTTTTCATATAAGGATTGTACGGTACCAAGATGTGTTTATTGTATCGACCATATCCTTCAGAAGCAATCTTATCATTTTATAAGGTTTGTGGGTATTGCTAATGAGACACAACATCATTAAACCTCTATATATATATATATATATATATATATATATATATATATATATATATATATAATATTTATTCATAATATATATAATCATACAAAATAAATTACATCTTATAGGAAAATGCATAACATTCAAATTTATAATTATCTTTTATTCTGCTCAGTCGGCAAACGCATCGATCTCAAAACCGGAGTGTTGCGATTTCGAGGCTCGACCAGGTCAAAGATACGGCGACTTCATTAATGGCGGCTAAAGAACGTAAAATAGGTTTGTGGTCGCAATATCCTAAGTTCCCCCAACGATATCTCCGTAGGTGGCAGGCCAAGTCTGGGGGGATACTATTTAGTCCTTACTTCTACATTACGAGGAGTCACTATTTCTTTTTGTGTTGTCCCAGGGAGTAATGTTAGTCACCTATATGTCGCTCCCATAACAAAATTGCTAACAAATAGTTGCGTCTTGGCTGTAGCGAAAAGAAACTATGAAGCCAAAAACCAAATTAATGAATTACTTAATTTTATGACAGTAATTACAAACATAGAAACGGAAGAGACGGTAATGATATCTCATTGTATGAATAAATTCACCAAAAGAATTTACCAGACTAAAAGGTGATTAAAAATATAGGAAAAACGTATGTATGTGATAGTTCCATACAAACAATTTTCAACATAGAATGCATGGACTAAGACAGGGTTTCTCAAAGTGTGTTCCGTTCCCTAGGGTTAAGCAATGAACTTTCAGGGATTCACAACCGAAATTTTAAGAAAATTCATAAATTCAGTCTCTAATTTTTTCCCCAATCCCTTAAATAAATTAAAAATAATAACTAATATGCTGGCAGTGCAACAATAGGGGGAAAAGGTGATTTAACAAGTCATTTCAACCACACGCAACTATACTGTACAAAAAGGAGTGATTCATTCATAGACACCTAAATACTGATAGGGCAATACATGGTTTTTGTTGCCTTTGTGTCTAGACTGGTAACGTATTTTAATGATCTCATTTTGAAAAAGTGTTTTAAAGTTTTTTAATAATTTTGATCATGGTCAATACTTTAGAATTTAAATCTAAATTTGATATGGTTCTGTGCTGATTAAAATGAAGAATTTTATTGATTATATGAAACTAAAAACAATGTTTTTCTGTAGAATATTTTTCTTAAAATGAATATGTTTTATCTTTAGAGTGAATAAATTTTTATATAAATCACTGGAATCATATCAACTTAATTATCATAGAACCACATATATTTAGAATTTAGACATCAAATTTATTAACAAAATTTCAAATACTTATTCAAAATAAGATCAACAAACTAAATTAAACAATTTTCTCTAATTAAACTTAAAATGACTCGATGATTCTGCAAGTTTTTTGGTGACTGTACATAAAATGGATGCACAAATTAATCTTGAAGTCTCGACATCCTTTAGATCCTTAAAATTCAGTTTAAATTTATAAAAGTTCAAATATTTCACAAATACTCAAAGAAGACATGCAAAATGTCTATTAAATAATTATTTAGTCAAAAAACACTCAAATGCATTCAAATTATATGTAATAATAAGGCAAACTTATGATAAATATTTCGAAAAACATTTCTTCGATTTAAAAATAAAACATCCACACTGGAAAATTTCAAATTTACGCCGGTAAGTTTTTTGGTAGACTGTACATCTGTACGACTGGCTTTTCTCGCCTGTGGATGATCACCCGTTTGGGTAAGGGACCTGTTGCAAATTATTAATTTTTTTTTGTCAGTCATCAGTTTTTCAAGAGGACTAATTAGACCGAAACTTAGTGCTTAAAGCCAATTCCAAAAGGCTTAAAACATAGAACCTGCAGGCTCCATTAGCGAAAGGCAACACCGTACCCACTCGGCTCAGCCATTGTATTAATACTAGAATCTCTCGTTCACGAATAAAATAAAATTGTATGTATTACAATTTTATTTTATATTCTTTTAAAATACAGCTCAGCCGCTGTATAAATTCCATTTTACGGAATTTTCGAAATAGCGAATATTTTTACGGAGTCTTGATCAGCGGCCGATGATAGCTTTTCCAAATGCAATTCCTTTCTCTTTCTCAAGGAGCGCATAAGGACCGTTCATTTGGTTTCATTTTGGCAAATGCACAATTTCTGTAGCTAGCGGTTGCTTTTGTCCATTTTAAGGAACTGTTCCACTAAAGCTATAATACGTGAAATATCCTTCTTGGTGACATAGTGCACGTTCCTTTAATGAAACAATTTCGGCGATCTTTCAAGCCGTAAACCAAAGCGCCCTATTTCAAGTAGTATATAACCTATGCACCTCAGGGTTACTTAAGGCTGTTGCTAAAGATAGCTTCGATACAGCAAGTCGCTAGAGCTCCAATGCCGTTACAGTTTTCATAATAGGTAAGCCTTTCAAGACCATCATGAAATTACGTGGGCCTTTATCTGTGTTCCTGAGTGTAGTGATAAATAAAAATTATGGAGCATTTATTAAAAAAAATTCAAAAATGAATAACAGTATACGTATAGTTAAAGCCTTAAGCCGTCCTACAGTTTTTCTGCTAATATGATATGCAAAAAAAATTAATACCACATGCAACAACAACTAATAAAATAACGTACAGATAGTTAAAATCCAACTTACTACAATAATGCAAGCAACTATTCCACAATTTTAACTAATATTTACAATACACAATTTAATTTTTTACTTAAATATTTACATTTCGAACTTAGGTTACCTTATTGTACTCATTCAATAAAACGGCTTAACGCATCAACATTTGTGTTTTGTTTTCCTAGGTCATGTGTTACCTGGAAATAAAGCTGTTGGATTAAGAGCTGCCATCAAAACAAGCGATTATTCGCGTTGTTCTTTAAGCCACACTGAGGGATTAGGGTCTGTGGCAATTTGGAATTCGTTCCCATTGAGATCAAAGTAAAAGTTTCTTCATAGCGAAAGTTATTGCCACGAACTCTTTCTCCCTCGTACAATTTTTTTTTATCGGTATTCATAGAGGTACGACTATACAGAACAGAAAACGTCGATACAGAACAGTGTGTCCTTTTCCGTCTATTATTTGAGACAGTATATCTCCAATCCTCAAATCCGAAGTGTCCGTCTGAATAAAGAATGGTTTGGCATAATCTGAGGCAAGCAAAACCGGCGATTTAGTTAATAAATACTTCAGTTAAAACAAACCTCCGTTCATACTTTTCGTTCCATAAAATTTTCGCCTACTTCTCTTTACCCTTTAAAGCATCCGTCAAGGGTAATGCAGTTACTGAATAGTTTGGAATGTAGTGGTCTGTAATAACCCGTAACACCCAGGAAAGCCCTCACGTCTGTTTCTGAATACAAGCGAGAAAATTCCTTTATATATTGAACCTTTAGCTCAGTCAGATTTTGGTGTATAATGTATGTGTGATCACATGGAAAAGAGCTCATATTTTTAATTGTCAGTGTTTGCTTAGAACTATAATTCTTTACGCAGTCGTCATGGCGAGAATGGCTCAGAAATCATGACAAGGCGAATGCTTAAGAAAAGTCCTTTATTTTGATCGTAAACTTTGAAAAACGTTTTACATAGTCAAAACCATAGCACAATTGTTGATTTGTGAAAATACAGTGCTTGAGAAGGAGGGGGGGATTCACGTCGCTTATTTTTTATGAGTGAGAGCTTAAACAGCGGTTCTACTGCGACCGGCAAAAACAACACGTGGCGGAAAAACGGCATAAAGATGGCAAAGATCTGCGGGTTTTCCTAGAAGAATTAAGAGCTACAAGAGTAAAAAGGGCCAGACGTAGCAGTTATTAATTTAGTATTTAATTTTCAGAAGGGTAAAAGAAAACAGTCCTAGTGATTTATGTCCTTGGTTTACATTGGATAGCTGAGAAAGTTAATATTAAGAAAAATAGAAAGTGAATTGGAAGAATTTTAAAGAACTTCAGCAGCAACAAATTCTAGGAGTGTGTGTAATATATTAAAATTTTAACCTATACGCATCTAAATTATTTTTCCAGCTTTCCTTCCAACAGTTTTGAAAAAAATCTCCATACAGAAAGATCCCAATTAACAGGAAACGAGAGGAAACACAAGAGGAATGATGCAATGCAATTTCTACCGTTTTCCCATCAATAAAATCTTAACTAATGTTTACTCCTTACCCCATTTTCAATTTTACGGCTTAATGCTTAATTTACTTGGAAAAATGCTAACTGTCTCACTACAGGAATTACAGTTCCTCACTACAGTTTCTATCAGTTTGTTGGCAACTGTCTTAGAAGGCGAAAGTGCAGAAATTACTGCTCTAATCCTTAAGTTTTAGTGTCAATAAAATGAAGTGCTAAATGACTCGGTTGTCAACTGCATCAACTTAGCTGCGTCAAGCCCCAGACAAAAAAAAAAGAGGGGGAATAGTTATATTTTTTTCAGGTCATTTTGCAGTCTTCCCACTCTTATTCGAGAACAAGAAAAAAAATAGAGTTTCTAAGGACTTACTGAGGACAAAGCAACTTTTTATAAAGATCAATTTACCTGGAAATTTTGAAATATACGACATAACGACATAGACCATATTCTCTTCTGCTTGGTCCTTACTTTTAAATTACAAGGACCCACTTGTATATGTTTCGTTAGGGAGTAATGTTGGCCGTCTATATGATACTCCCTTAATAAAATGGCCAACAAATATATATGGCTTGGTCGCGGCAAACGTTACAAAAAGCGAATGCCCTCGAAATAGAAATAATTATAACAGCATATTAAGCTGCAATTGATACCTAGAACGCTGAGCAGCGACAAATTAGTAATGCACCAGGTATCCTTAGAGCAATAATGGAGAATAAATTACTCCCTTAAAGACGCAGTATAAACACGTGATATCTACTCGCAAAATCTGTACTGACGTGAAGAGCTCTCGACTCTGAAAAAAAATAAAAAATAGAAAAATAAAATGTATAAGACATTACATAATAGAATAAACTGTGGTTAAAAAAAGGGGCACTTTGTAATGTCGAACATCTCTTTGTAAAATAAACTAGAATTCGCACATGAAAAAATTATTTTTTTTGCTTTGTTTTCCATGAAATAGCGGTAATAACATTACTTTGCCTATTTTTAGCAAAATGATTAATTCGGGTAGTATTCTTATTAAATAGTGTTATTGTCAAGACTAGAGTGACAAATATTAGGATGAAGGCAGAATTAATTTAAACTTCTTTTTATCCGATTCATTTTTAAATTAAAAAGAAAAAATAGTGAAAAGAAAATTTAGATCAACTTAACAAATCAACTTACCGACAATCGAATTCATCTTGGCTTCTTAAAATTCCATCCTTTCTATGAATACCTCAATTAATCGTGATTTAAATTCAGATTTTACGTAAACTCAAGAGCCAAATTTTTCTAATTATTTAACTGAAAGAAAAATTTAAAAATAAGATTACTGATATTTAATCAAATTAAGAAACAAACACGGCATTTACGAACCATTGATGTGTGAAAATCCGCATGTAAAAGATCGATAGAATGTATATGCAACACTCGATTCGTTTTTTAGTCGCCAAAGATGCTAAAATTGTTTTAAAAACAGAGGATTTTAATTAAAAAATATATAAGTTAATATGGGATAATTACTTTAACAGATATTTGAATAAATAGATATAATAAGAACGATTTTATAACAAATATATTTGCGATAAAAAGCTATCGAAATGTTTGCTTCCATAGCCGATATATGTCAAATGTGAAATACATATATGCAATATTATTTTTCCAAAGAGAGCAAAAGCTCTAAATATCATTTTGAAAAAAAAATGCTTGTTGGCGAAATATAACAATTTTACTAACAAACAAAATGTCACCAAATTTATTAATAATAATGTTTAATAATTTGTGGTTAATAAATAAAACCCAGGGGTTTGTTACGAACGCAGTAATCATTTTTTGCTACACGAAGGTTAATCATAACTATAACCGATTATTTACAGCTAATTAAGATAACTAAAAACATTTGATTTATCTATAGGAATCGTACCCATGACGTCCAGTAATGACAGTTTGTGTTCTACTGTTCAGTTATCGAACAGTCTCACTCTATGTGTAATAATTACAAATAGCTAAAACTTTTAAGGCTAAAAAATTATTTTAGCAATTAAATTATAATTAAATAAGTAAATAGGTACTAGTACAAATTTTCCCATATTCCACAATCTACGACCACAATAATTAATAAATTCACATACATAACAATATTTAATACGAGCTTTTGCAAACAGTCTCCAGTCGTGTTTTATATAAGCAATGATGTCATCAGTCTTTTTAAACACACGTTATGGACTATTTTCATTTCTGATAAATATATATTAAAATTAAGATAAACGTAGTATTATTTATTTATTTATTTGTTAGATGGGGAAAGAAGTTTTCGTTTTCGGACTAAATTTTAAAAATTGCTACAACTTTGGTATTAAGCTTTAGAAATTTACTAAAACATTCAAATGAAAGAAAATTTTCTTGGCTTTAATACATCCTATTATAGATTGTAGATCCTGTAGATCTTATGTTTCCTCGATAGATACCACCAGAGAAAATATTGCATAAGGGACAATTCAGAAAAAATTAATTAAAAAAAGAAAGCCTACGTTAATCACAGAGTTATTAGATATTAAATATTCTCACATACATTCAGTAGTTTCCGTGTGATATAGAAAGACTCCAAAATATTTAATTTAAATAGAATGCCTCACAATCCTTTCGTATACGCTAAACAACATCGAATTTAGAGAAACAATACAGAAAAAAATTGATCCCAGAATTATTTTTTTAATTTGTAAAAACATAGCAGTTTTCGATTGATCCGAGCACAAACAGATTCGGATCAATCATATTATTTAAATAATAATACAAATAAAACTCAGTGTGTTTGAAAAGAAAAATCTATATAGACCGTGTTCTGCAACCTCTCACCTTATAAAGATTTTATGATTTGGATTTTTGCATCAGTAAATTACACGACGAACTGTTATATAAACGGCGTTGGGTATTTTAGAAAGACAATTTTTCGCAGTTTCCAACCACATGCTTTTTTATTATTATTACTTAACTAAGCATTTTAAAAGTACATAATAGAAGATTTTCCAGAGCTTAGTAAATCTACAATTACAACAACAAAACCTTCATTTCTGATTTCGAATATATCAAGCATTTCGAATACGCTATATAATACATTATGCACATTATATTTTGATTGCATTCGCGCATGCGCAGTAAAACATTATTTAGTAAACCTGCTCATCTTTCACTCAATATTATTTTTTAATTTCGATTGCAGGGTATTGTGTACAATGTTGTTTGACATACGTCCTGAAAATAGCATTATTTTATATTGAGAACTCTGCAAATTATAAGCAAAACACTCGGAGAAATTTGGGATTGTTTTTATAAAAACCTCAATTTCTTCAAGAGTATACGTTCTATTCTCATAACAATGAACACAGATTATTACAAAAAGCATCCAAACCATGTGCTAAGGTATCAAAGTTTTTCATACATTACTTTTTACAGGGTTATCCAAAACTTATTATTCATGAAAATTACTTGTATTTTTTCTTATTTCAAGAAAATTGTAATTAATAGTCTTTATGCATTCATTATAAATAATAAATCACAAGTTACTTTTTTTTAAATTCGATTCCAAGAACACACAATAATAACTTATTTTCAATTTGTCGTTTTTCTTCAATTTCTTGACGGTCGCTTATGGGGTTTCGGGAAAATTTTTTAGCTGAAATATATGACGTCTACCATCCTGAGGTCCTTTAGAAGCCTAAGGTTTCAGAATAATTTCTCGTGTACTTTTCTAGATATTCAACAAAATGTCTAAAATCGCAAGTGACCGGTCATCATTGGCAATATAGTGTATTTACCAAAAAAGGGATTTTATTCTTTCTTTTTTATGGATAAAAAAAGGAGGAAAAAATATATGGTACTAATTTGGTTTGAAGCACTACAATAAGTTTTTTGCTACCCGATAGCTAATTAGGTCTTTAAAACAGATTCCAATAGGTTCTGATCATCCAGCATCGTAATTCGAATCCACAATCTCTAGTATGGACAGGCACTACTCTACCTTATTCAGCCATTGCCCGACCTAAGGGATTATATTTGATTTGGAGTGTTTACTTTCTTACTGCTAGAGAGCTAAAGAGACCGGGTTATATTGCTTAAAGCCAATTCCGAACGGCTAGTATCATCCATGATGGAAACAAGGTTCGAATACGCGGACTCTTGATAATTTAAAAAAAAAAAAAAAAAAAAAAAAAAAAAAAAAAAAAAGGCGCCTTACCCAATTGACCTGGGTAACGAGATTAGGAGGCTTTGAAAGTAGAACCAGTAGTCTTTTCTATTTTTCTATTATCTTTACAAAAACGGCGAAATTTGTTAATCCGAGATTAATTTGCTATTTTGCATAAGCTGAAATACAAACATATGAAAAAGAAGTGCGATAAATAATTAAAATAAACTGTTTAATAAAAGTAAACTTAAGAGATAGAAATAGAAAAGGTTATAATTTACTGGCGTAAAATGGGCAAAGCATATTATGAACCACCTTTGCAAAATTTTGTCATACTTAAAACTTATTCAAATCCGTTTCATACTTCATAAACCTAGCACAAAATGATGAAAAAATATAGAGCTAATTCAGGAAGTCATAAATACTTAAAATATTATAAATTTCGCAGAATGACAGATCAATATCGTGTTTAGTTATTTCAGAACAAATGAAGTCAAACTATACGAGGAGTAGTGATCAAACAGAAAGCAGATTCTGATTTGGTTTGAAACAGCACGGTCTATTCTTTGGCTACACCAGGGCACACGGGACCGGTGCCTACTACTTAAAGCTGATTCTAAACGGCTACGAATATCCATGTCAGCAGTGGGATTCAAACCCACGAATTACGGTACCGAAGATCAGAGCCCAACCTATTCGACCATAGCTCGGCTGTTGTAATACTGGTTAATCAATTTACCAGTATTTTATCAACCACAACAAAAATATTTACTAGTAAATTAAAAACTTTTACTGGCAATCCCCATATAGAAAATCTGTTTCCGATGTTTTTCAATAGAACATTTGTACTGTACTGTCTATCCATACACAACAGAACCTCGATTTGTCATTACCGCATTATTCGTTTTCCCGCATTGACGCTCGATTCAATAGTCTCAAATTTATCTCCATAGAATCAATCCAGTCAGACTACTTAAATGTGCAAGAGGAGGTAGCAATCACAAAATATTTTTAAAAGATCTAAATATAAATTTTATTAAATAAAATATTCAATACTTCCAATTTGTGCTGTAAATAATTTAATTATCCATAACATACCTGCCAACTTTTAAAAATCAGTAAAACTTTTTGGTTGAAACATTGGTTAGTTGGTTGACGGTAAGTAGTAGAAGTAATTGTTATTAATGAAAGTTACTTGTATTTTTTTCTTATTTCAAGAAAATTGTAATTAATAGTCTTTATGCATTCATCATAAATAATAAATCACAAGTTAATTTTTTAAATATGATTCCAGGAACACACAATAATAACTTATTTCAGACTGGATATATACAATAAGAACAGGAAGAGATCATTATATTGATTTTGATCATACTCATTGGAATTTTAATAAGATTTATTATCATTCGTATGGTCTTTTTTAAAATCAATCACAATTAACTCATGACATAAATATGCAATCAAAATACAATATCCAAGCAATGCCGTATTCAGTGGTCGCTAGAGGTATACAAATGTATAATTATGCCACAGAAGAATATTTATAATTTACATAACTGATAAAAAGATGTATAAAGATTTTTCAATTTTCAGAAATTACCAAAGTGAAAAATCGATTGTCGTTGTTTCAAAATTTTCGATTTCATACCATAAGTCGTAAAAATTCTAAATCTGTAAAATTAAACCAAAACCGAAAATTTTAAGGATAATCCGTAAAAATTGGCAGGTATGTCATAGTTGCACATTTAATCCAATTTTTACAACCAGCACCTTCCCGCATCCGTCGCTTTCCATTTCCGAACCCCTAAAAAACGATAGATATAAAGGGTTCCACTGCACTTAGTACCGTCATGAATTCTTCTGGAGGCGTTGATTTGCTACCGCTTATGAGATTTATAGAATGCAACTATTCAAGATGAAGCAATTGTTTATGAAGAGCATAACCCATCTTTTTCATAACAGCGTTTATCAAGAGGCCCTATACCAGAATTAGAAAAAAAAATCATGATTTTTTTTAAATCAAGAAAACCAGATTTGATTTAAATCAGATTTATTTGATTTTTTTTTCTGAATTCCAATTTTAATTATTGTTGTGTTTTTATATTTTTTGCAATATACCTGAAATAGTTTGTTATAAGTAACATCTTATCTATCTAGTATATTCTACACACTGATTAACTAAAATTAAATCTATTAATTATAATATAAATGCATTCTATTATTTTGTAATTAGATAGTGCAAACTAAATAAGATGTAAATTTAAAGAATATATTAAATATTCATTTAATGCAAACTATTTATTTAAAAAAAAATCCCAATTATTTCAATATTTTTTAAGCAACGAATTATGGATTTAACTGTTCCAATAAAAACACTAGTTCCTATGCTTTATCCACTCCTAATTTGTTACGAAGGCTAGAATGAACCAAAGGAAGAAAACTGTCTTTCAATTCTAGCAAATGAAGCTAGGGCTGTTATTTGACAGATAAACTGGATTTCAAGTTCTGTAATACTCTCTTTACCTCTCTTTACATAAAATGAATTCGACTAATCATAACTAGTCATTGTACCTACCTCTACTACATACTTTCTGATAACAACCCCTAAATTCTTGGGAAACACATGATATCTATTTATACTTATTTACTTATTGGTATTTCTGTTCTGACTGATTTCCAATTCTCCTGTCTTTGGAATATAAGTTTTAAAAGTGAAAAAAATTATTTAAATCAATGATTTAAAAAAAAAAAACCCAACTGATTTAAATCATGCCAACCCTGCCCTATACATTAATTACAGGTTGGATTCGCAGAAAAATGTTCCCACATCTTAACGTAACCTCTCAACTTCATTTTTTTTTTTTAAAGTTAATCTTTATTAATAATCAACATAATTATGTACATGTTTTTAAATATCAGGTTATAAAAAATATCTTTCATTTCTGAATTGGTCTTTATGTTTACATTTTACTTTTAGCTGTTTTATATTTCTCATAAATAGTTTATAAATTGGTTATTAAACAAATGTCTTATTTAAGTATTTGCCGATATTTAAATGTTTACATTTATTACTATTCAGTATTTTTTTCTCTTTAGAATAAAGATGCACAAACCAAAAGTTGTATGTATTTAGTATTAGTACATATTACCTACATTTATTTTTCGGAAAAATAAATTTGAGGTAAATGAAAATATCTGTAAACTTACATACTCTAATAAACAATTTCGAAGTATACCATACTCACGTAGTTTTGATAAATTCAAATCCATTCATTATGCATAAAAAAATAAATCCAGTATGAGATTTTCATATTATAATACAGCTGATGCATTGGTAATTTAAAAAAAAAGAAAGAAAAGGAGGAAGGCTGATGGAATACTTTTTATATCTATTCTGAAGATATGTCCTGGTAATTTAACTATCCTTCAGTAACCTGGATGGAAAGATAACATTCAAATAATTTCAGCTGAAATGCTGCAAATAAAGGAATAACTTTATTTGCATTTGTAGTTCAATCCAATAGAAAAGGCGTGAATTAATTTCCAGGAACGGAACCAGAAACGAATCGACCAAGAACCGCAATTTAGACTACTACATACTCATATGTTTGCAAAGGCGGTAATGGAAGACCCACCTTCTTTGCTATAGAGAACATCTCGGTTCAATTTCCTCACGGATCACTAACATCATCACCATAGTAATGATCATGGCGACTCAAAGCTTTGATAATTTATTAATTGACTCCGATGAAGAATTTCCATATTTATTTCGCACTTATGACACACGAAGGTATTTCAAGGGATTCTAATACGCGGTGTTTCTTCTCTTTTAATTACTTTGAAAAAGGTCTATCACTTTTTATACAAACAAATCCGATCATTTTTAACAGTGTTTGTAGTTTCTTGCAGAGAAAGACCAGAGAGGAGGGAGAATAAGCTCTGTATGTGTGAGTGTATGCTTAACATGTATAAAACGATACTGTAGGGACCTACAAGAAGTTTTGTAATAGATTGGTTGTAATTAGACAGCATGAGTATTTGCGCACCAAATGTTCATGTAATATTTTGGATTGTATTTAGAGATCTAATTTAACTTTATTTAAATAATTAATGTAAAAATTGATAGCACAATTGCTAATTAATAACAATGCACTGTTTAACCTCATGGTTATTTGACATCAAGTTAAAAGAAATACGCAGGACCAAAGAAAATAATGTTCCTGGCAATTTTATCGTTTAGATACGTGTGTGCACATAAAAAAAAATTACATGTGCAACTTTCAACCTTTATTAGCCACCATTTTATTCTGCCCAGAAAACTTAAAAAAAAAAAATACCTTCAACAAAATCAGTAAGTCTATAATAATTTCGCCTGTTTAAATACAAGATATGATTTTTTTACACGTCCTTCAGTTCCACAAAGAATTCTTCCAGTGATACATTCACACTAAAACATATTGTAATCAATTTAATAGGATGAAAACGTTTTTCCAATGCAGCGCGACCGACTGAAGAAAACACACTCATGGAGTTGTAAAGCTCGGATTAATTATTTACTAATCGCTAATTAATCTTTAACGATTCTGAAGACGATAGGATATCAACTAACTACAAGCACACGAAATGTGGGCTGTAGTCTTGGAGTGTCACACCACGACATAGTGGTTGGATAGCTAGAAGCTAAACCCATACCATATTGTACGAGTTCAAGCATTAACTGAAAATGATTATTATCATCGCGTTGACTTCGACCATTATTATTGGCTCCTGCAGAAGAGTGGAGCACCCCGAGATTTTTCGGCAAAAGTTCTTGACTCCAATGAATGCACTTTTATACGAGACGAAATATTTAATAGCAGCCATAAAGATATCCGGGAGGCTGTAAGCAATCCATATGTACCTGCGCATCAGCTTCGCTTCTCTATCAATGTTCGAGCTGAAATTATACGCGAGCGCTTAATCGGACCTTTCTGCGGAAACGTCTTTTTAGGTCAAATACCTGACGTTTCTGCAAGAGACAGACACTGCCAGACTTGCTAATGGATGTTCCTGCTCATCTCTGGCGACATGAAGATAGAGATTCAGCCCATTATGGGCGAGAAGTACTGGCACTCAGGAGTCACTTTTCTAGACCCATGGAGAGATCGAGGTAGTCCTATAGTTTGGACACTTCGATTGCCCGATCAGCCGTGTCTTGATTTCAATTTTATGGGTACAACTGAAGATAGCCATATGAGACTCCCCTCTATTCTGCAGAGAATCGAACGGCACGAGTTTCGGCTGCTGCTGGTGAGGTTCGCGACATGCATGGAATAAGAGGGGGGGGGCACTAAGCGCAGTGCGAGCAGGCAGACGAAAATAGATAATTATGGTAACTGTCGCTTTAATATTACTTCTAAAACTTTCTTTTTATCCAAAACATTTTGAAGAATCAATTTGCTTATTTTTTTTCTTTTCTCAGTCCTTTCCCGTCTGGGTATTACTGTTCTCATAAACCAAAGCACACATAAACATGGGTTAGTGCTTAATGAATAGACCCTTTTATAACTTTTCTAACATTTATTTTGTGATAACAATAGCAGGTGTTAGATAAAAGTGCCTTATTGGCATAAAAATTCAGTTGCAGTAGTGCTTCATATTTTTTCCGATAATATTCTATTTTAGTTGTTGAAACAAGACTAAAGAATAACTATAATATAACTGATTAACTTTAAATGTGTTTTCTCAAATTGAAATATCAGTTTTGAGAAAATAAGGTGGTAAGGCAGGAATTGAAGTAGAGCTAATATCTTCGACTTTTGGAGGTGCTGCTTTGGCTGGATGGTGTTTTGTTTCTCATTAGGAGGGGGGGGGGGGGATGATTACAGTTAGGTATGGAAACCTTTCTATACCTAATCTAAGATTGGTTCTAAAAGGTTGTGTTTTTCGTTACTTCATTTTCCACTTTTATCTACATAATATCTCGGACAATAGGCGTACGAAGTAGGCGTCGACTTTCTGTACAAGAGCAGTGGCGATTTCTACTCCGGCATGGATGTTCGGAATCAACTTTCAGAAGTAAGTCCCAATAACCCTAACTCCCATGTAACAAAAAGTAGACCACAACGCCAATATGATAATAGGGAATACACAATAGGGAGTCTATTTAATGAAATCAAATTATGTAACTATTAAATGCATATAAATTTGGCCAAATTTTGAATTGGAATTGATAGGAAGAGTCCGAGTCTTGCACATAGGCGGCGAACAAGATCGAGCCTGTGTGGAAAATTTCAGAGCGTTCACTCATTCCTCCCTCGCCGCTGTTCTGTGGTCGCCGTTGGAAGTCACTCTTTTAAAAAGATATTATAAAATTATCCATTAAAATTGCTTTTCTAAAATTCATTCTTCTAAAACTTTATTTTAGATCATGCATTCTTCGATTAAAATTTTAACTATCACCTGGTAATGTATTTCCTCCTCTTTATTTCATCGCCCCGTATACATATACCAGAAATCTCTGTAATTTTTACAAATAAAATATAACCGTTATCAAGTAAGAAGGTTCGTAAATAGTTTAATTTTAAAATACTACTATTTATTTGGTCAATGATAAGCTTAAAAAGGTTAAATCATTGAAAGAGTATGAGGAACACTTTTCCAGAAATAAGCATAATCACCATCCTGTCCCACTACTATAGTTACATTTATCAACCTCAGGATTTGAAATATTCAAAACTACAAGCGTTAATATATACTTTACACAAATCAAAAATTTCCAGTACACGTTCACTGTCCCAGTTATTTCACTTTCTCTGTAACAAGTACGAAATTACGAAATGAAAATACTCCTGACATTGATCATTTTTAACATTTCCGTTTATCCCATAACTTTCATTTTGGCTACATTACCTTTTTGAATCGCAGTAATATACATTAAAGAAAAAAACCGGGAAAACGTGTAGGACAAATATTCTAATAATCTAAATTAATACATTGGCAGTCATAAAATGAACTAAAAAAATTTATTTTCCCATTAACGAACATCCATGGAGCATAAGCTACATAACTGATTCGATAAGAAACAAAGTATTATCTACTGTACGCAGTGTTTATCGACGATTCGGCAATTGAGACAACTGTATCAATGGAGAGCCAGCCTATCAGCTTTAATCGCGCCCTCTGTTCAATGTTTTGGAAGCCCCAATCAATTTTGGGATGATTTAAAAGGTGCTACTTATCTGTTGATGAATTTTAAAAAACTAATAAAGGTATTTTAAGTTGTTCACATCTACGCATTTAGCTATCTAAAAACATATTTGCCAACATACCATTATCGAAAATTTCGATTTTCCACACTGAAAAGAGAAAATTTTATATTGACTAAAAACTTTACTTTTATATGAAATAAAAGATAACGCTTAACACTTCGACAAGGAATCTAAGCATGCTTGTTAGAAATCCTAAGGTTTGGAATTGTTTCCTCCCTTGCATGCACAGGTGACATAAATGAGCTATTTACATAAAGCGGAATAAATATTTAATTTTAGAAACAGTTAATTGTACAAATGAGCCAAAAAAAATTTTTTTTTACAAAAGAAAAATTACTGGAATATACTTTTGTTGCACAAACAAATATTCATAATCTTTTTTTTTCCAGTTTCACGATAATTTTGTGTACTTTAAAATCAATCAATCCATTTCAAATAGCTCAATCTCGTACAATGCACACTAAAATACAATATCACAATACTATTAAAATCCATACAATGTACGGCCAAAATGTAAAAGTCGGTTGTACCTATAAGTGTTCTCTTCATCGTTCGTTATCAGAAAGTATTTTTTGACTTCAACAGTTTGATATTTTTATTTATTTACTAATTTATTATCGTTTCCCCCTTTTTTTATACTACATGATGGGAGAACGCTGTGTAAGTTGCACATAGCTGGTTGATTGCATACATCTGTATATACACACACACACGTGTGTGTGTGTGTGGCTTAGGAAGAACATTAAAAAACTTATTGAATGTACCGCGGTCGTTTGATTCAAATACTAATTTTAAAAATTTAAAGCCATCTCTCCACGCATTTACAGCTTTTTATGAATAACAGACTTATTTGCTAGGGTAGACTATGAAAAAGTTCGACAAAATAACCATACACGTAACATTTATCTAGATAACCATTAAAGAGAGGAGATACGTAGTCATCATCTATAATTAAGACTACAAGCCTCCTTTTAGAATTATTGTACAGAGATAAAGCTTGAAAAAATTGAGGAAGAAGTGGTGAAATTTCACTAAAACGGGTTACATCAATATTACTTACATTTAACTTTTCTATGAACATAACTTGTCTACACAAAGGAAACCTTTTGAAACACGCATATATTTTTAAAACCGAAGTATTATTTTCTATTGCTTGAATCAGCAGAAGAAACAATTCTGAACTTAGAACTTTTACCGAATATATACACTTAAGTATGGATTTAAGTGAAAACGCATCTTGATCCTTTTAGCCACGCGACACTGACAACAACCAGTGCACTAAAAAGCAAATAGTAAACGTAAAAGTTAGAAGAATAGAAAAAAAAAGCAATGTTCGCACACTTCGTGTACCATGTTAAATCCCAAATAATAAGGAAAGCACAGTAAATGAAGTGAAACGGTTTTACTTAATGTCTAAGAGAGACAGAACTTTTTGTTTTTCTTTTTTATCAAATCCCCAAAACTTATCTGTTTGACCCAGAATATACTTTTGCTTCAAAGCGATAACTAATATAAATCTGGGAATATTTGTTTTACAAGGATATCCGTAACCTTTCAGAAATGGCACAGTATTCAATCTTTCTATCGCTAAGTAGATACAACAAAAAGCTATAATTTAACAGCTATGCCATAGCACTTTTAATCTTCTTGAAAAGCACGTGGAATGTTCTCATGGTAAAAACAACGTATTTTAACATGGATTATAACACATTTTAATACGCACTAAGAATGTCAATATGCTATCTTTATTATTATTAGGTTATTCACACCTTAGAGCATTTGAGAATTTTCATTTAATTTCATAATCTTTCAAATATTTTATCTTTTGTTAATTAGCTGCATTAAATAAAAGAACTATTTCTAAGCTACAACATATAGATATGGTTTTATATTATCCTACAAAACGATAGAACAAAATGCAAGTAAAACATACTATCACATCATAAACAATTCGTAAACGAGTAAACTTTTGCTTGTTAACTTAAACGCTGTTCAGTTATAACTTTCATTCTATGTAATCACATGGAATATTAATTATGCTGATTTTATTTTCACTTTACAAAACGAATAAACTGGGAGGACGTTTCTTTAAGTTTCGAAAATACTCTCATTTTCATTTTCTGGCATCCTGTGCAAAAGGTTTGCAATACCCAAAACCTGTTTACCGATAAATTGCCAAATATACCATAAAAATATTTATCGGTATTAAATTTTTTAACCGTTAAATCCCAAACAGAAAATTCAATCTTTTCAAATACATTATTCGAGCTGCATTATCCATTCGTATGATTTGTAACATAATGATTTTTTAGTACCACGGTTCTCAAACTGAGTGCTTCGAACGTATGCCAGGAGTGCCGTAGCAACAATCGATAATAAAAAATTCATCCAAACAGTTTTATTCAACGCATTAAAAACAAATGAGTTAAATTTCCACTTTTTTCTTCTTCTTTTCCTTCAAACCGCTTACCTCTTTGCTCAAACCGCTCTAAGGGCAGCTGCGCCGAGAAATTTTTTTTAACCCGGCAAAGGTGCCGCAACAAAAACAGTTTGAGAACCGCTGTTCTACTAGCATCAGCTTGCTACATATGAGATTTATAGTATGTAGGTATTATGGTTGGAGCATCCGTTCATCTTTAATACACAATTTTTTTTTTTTTTTTTTTTACCCAGGTTAATTCATGACTCTACATTTATAAATAGTATTTGCATAGAATGTCTCACATCGGGATACAATCTTAAACTAAATGTTTAGATAAATTAAAAATTAGACTTTTTGCAAACATACTTAATACTAGCTTGAAAAAAAAACCTTATACATCTGCATTATTCATTTTAGTGTTACATTTTAATTTTAGCGATTCAATTATTTTCATTATTTTATAATTGATAAGTAATTTTACTGAATTTACTATTGAATATTTTATAAATATTTAAGTGTTTGGATCATAAATTACTTTTCAGTATTTTGTCTTTAAAAAACGAACACGTACAAACAAAAAATTAATATGTATTTGGCATCTGTTACTAACTTTTGTGCTATATTTCAGAAAAAAAAAATACTGGTAAACAAATATTAAAATATCCATTTTTTTAATTACTGGTAAATGAAAAAGTTTCTTAATTTACAAACTCTGCACCCTGACACTACTACCGACTCCTTGCATCAATCTAACATTTTCCAGAAAATGCTAACTAATGCCCACTATAAAGCTATTGGCCTAGGGCAAATTCTATGCCACTAGATTTTACTTTCACTATTATCATCATTCTATGTCACTAGATTTTAATGGTAAGTTTTATACCATTGAGAAAAATAATCCGCTGTAAATTCAGAAATTAATAATCATGTTTTTCAAAGTAAATTTAAGCATGTTTAGACAAAGTGAAGTGTTTAGACAAACATTTACACGTTACAAACAAATTATTTTTCAAAGTTAAATTTATGCTGTGCTTATCTTTACACGTGTTATTTAGTTCTATATATTATGAGAAATTTCCTAACAAAACTAAAGCTAGAATCATTCTAATATAAGAGACAATTAAAAAAGCTCGAGTAAGTAATGAAACACATTCGTAACTGGATTGCCGAGATTGATTAATGCAAAGTAATTTGATAGACTTGAGACTTATATTTATAAAAACTTAAATGTAAATCAGAAAACTAAAAACCAAACAGTTTAAATAAACTTACTGAAGAGTTAAACAATATTCCATAAATAAAAAGGTTATTACCGATTTTTGTTACGTATACGAATTGGTAAGGAATAGAGGTTGTAATACCTAGAAATTGCTAAGCATACCCTCAAAATGTTAACCGGTAAATTAAATTTTTTCAGATGTAATTCCGAAGTAGAAAATCTCTTTTCGCTATTGTAAAAAATCGCTATCCAATATTGCGTATGCTGAATCTCAGACAACTGAACTTTCCGGAACTAGCCCTCAGGTACAATGATTCTCTCAAGCACGATAAAATACAGACATAACTTTGGTTGGCAAACGAACATTAAAAACTGAAATTTATAAATTAAAAGTATCAGTTAATTGGGTTATAGAAAAAAAGGGGGATACAAGAGTTCGGCAAGAGAATCGAGAAAATACACAGTTGAAATATTTACTTTAAGCTTCTAGTACACGCGTCTGTACAAAATTTACGACAAATTCGGTTTTTAACGTCTTTTTTCAGTGTATTGCAACCAGTAGGTCTAAAGGTCATTTCTACTCCTCCTTTCAACCCTTCCCCACATCTGGAAATGTGAAAGCAATAATTTACATGATAATTTATGTTTTTAACCGGACTTTAGTACTACATGGCAGCATGTTCGTAAAATTTACGACACACGTGTTGTCGCAGGTGAAAATTCGGAAATTTTTTTAATTGTTTAGTAATTTTGACGTGTATTACCTTAATTTATATAAAATAGAATCTATAATTTTAAAATCGGTTTAGGCGGCAGTATATACATATATATATATATATACACACACACACACATATATATATATATATATATATATATATATATATATATATATATATATATATATATATATATATAAACTGATTTTTCCTGCCTTCTTCAAAAATTATCTGATGAAGGAAAATAAAGAATGGAAACATTTGGATTTGAGAGCGATAGCGATTTAAGTAAAGATATCTATTTTATTATTTTCTCTTATTTTTACAGAAATAAACATTTAAAATTAAAGTCAATTTAAAATTAGTTTTTTTGTCATTTTTTTCCTTGACTTCTTTCATAGAAGTAAATTTCTCTACAGAAATAACTAATGGTAAACCAACATTTTTTTTTCTCCTACCAAGGCGTGGTGTATTTTCCATTTTTATTTCTATATACTTGTCTTTAATGAATACTAAACTATCTCAAATTTTCAAATACAGTTGTTAAATAAAATTCAAATTTTCTATACTAAAATAATCCTATTGCATGACTTTATTACATGTCATTCTTTTACTACATGACTAATATGTGTTAAAAATTAATTTACTTTCTTTTGATGAATGTGAGATAGTCTGCACTTTGCACCAAAATTGGCTTCTATTCTTAAGCAAATTTCTCAATAATACTCATTTATTTCTGTCGTTTTTCGTACCAAAATTAATAAAATAACAGCTACCGTATAGAATACGACGCGCGATCGCTGGAAGGTTAAAATAATTTTACACACTATTCCTACCTGTACATTACAAAAAATATATTTTTTGTATTTTAAATTTTAAAATGAGAATTTTGTGATTTTTATTTGGTTTTTACAGATTTCATGAATTTTTATGCTAGTAAATGCATCAAATATTACTTCTTTATTGTCTATGTGCTTTGTAGCGTCTTGAATTTCTGGTAGCGTAGTCCTGCTACAACTTATGAAATTTATAGCATGCAGATATTCTGGCTAAGCATCCGTCCCTTTCCATACACGAAGAATGAAGCTAATCTTCCCCCCCCCCCCAGCTTTTATTTTGTGGCTATGTACGTTATTACAAATTCCATTCGCAGAGAATGTATTTGAATGGAATCGATTGTATTCAGATTTTTTGATACTTTGGTAATTATCTTTAATTACTAACTAATCGTCAGTAACATGCTTTTAAAAATTATAAAAACTATATATCCGTATTACTCTATGCATGCTTATAATTTGATGGCTTTTTTTAATTTTCAACAACTTTTAAAAATTTATTATTAACTTTTAAAAATTTATTATTAAACAAACTAAATATTGAATAAAATAATTTTTTTAAATAATTATTAAACAAATTAAATATTTCTTTTTGGTATTTCAGAGCTTACATTCTACATTAATTGCAATTCAGCATTTTGTCTTTGAAATAAAGACGCAAATAAAGAAAAATTACTTTTTATACGATTTTTCGGATAAAATATTTACCGGTAATAACGTACTTGAATTTTCATTTACCGAAGTACCGAAATATGCTTACATTATTACAAATTATGTTTTCTCTACTTTTATAAATAAATTAAATAAATTTATTATTAAGCACTTGTTATTTTAAGTGTTTACATTTATTAATTGATGTTCAGTATTTTGTAATTTCCATTAATTACTGTTCAGTATTTTTTCAGTATGCGGAAAAGCGATAAATTTGTTGGGAAATCAATGGTTGGGACACTAAAAGACCTTGAAATTCAGAATTGGAAAATTGAACGAAACGAAAAAAAGCACAGGTATTACACAACATAAGGAAATATGAAAAACCGAGATATAAATAAATCTGAGAATTACACATTCCAATGTTTTATTCTTACGAATTCGTAAAAAAAATAATTACAGAGAACAGTGTACACTCTGTGTAAACAGAAGAAAATGTAAACAACCATTCAAAAAAAAATTTTTTTTTTCAGTACATGACTATCACATTCAACAGCTACGTGTCGCTTTTGTGAATCAAGTTAATATAAAGCGGCATATTTTACGACGAAGTATTTTACAATGAATTCGTATTAAAAATAGAGGAATTTAACGCCTTATTTCAATATAGGATTAAAAATTTTAAGCGATTGCTACCGACTACAAACTTCATTCATATAGGATTGAGAAGCTATACCATTTAATATTTATAATGTTTAAAAAAAACTCTGCTTTGAGGTAAGGGGAAAATAAAACAGGCGTAAGATTTTCTTTAAACATACGTGTACTTTTTCGAAGATATTATATTAACATGTCTTTGTGATGATAGTTATAATTACATTTTGAATGCCTACATAATCGTCTAAGACCAATTGAGTTCAATTTAAACACATCAGGAAAACATC
This sequence comes from Pardosa pseudoannulata, assembly GCA_032207245.1. Lineage (NCBI taxonomy): Eukaryota > Metazoa > Arthropoda > Arachnida > Araneae > Lycosidae > Pardosa > Pardosa pseudoannulata. The sequence continues at coordinate 19,553,284 of CM063502.1, forward strand.
CTGTCATAACCCTAAAATCCGTTTCGTATGCAAAATTTAAAAAAAAAAAGAAAATTATAATTCTGTATTAATAGTTAATCCAAACGAATCTTATTTTCTGTATATTGTACTTATCGGGATTTATGAAAAGACCTAGAATCTTCATTGCGTTTTTTAATAATACACTGCTGTTATAGTTAGCTTAAATTGTGAATACAGTCCCCTATAATTTAAATTTTCAATATCTCATAAGAGGAAACTTGCATTTTTGGTGCATAGAAAAGAATTAGTTTTCTAATGTGACACAAAAACTTACCTCACTGCAAAAACTTTACATTCATACTAACACAGATAATTTCATCTGATATCTTCCCCCTCCCAATACCTAATAAAAAAATGCGCTTATGTAGAGCTGCAGATAATAGCTAAATTAAAAATGCTTATTCTGTCCATTCCACATAATCCCCATCAGAGGAAGGGGAAATGCTAGTGACTTTAAAAATTTGGTGAAAAATTTAAATGTTACACATTTATAAGCGTAAAAACAATATATGCTTTTCTAAATAAATAAAAGTGGATGGTTAAATTTTAAAATGTGATTCAAAAACTCGTTTGAAATCTACTTCTAAAAGCATGACAAGAATTCAAGGCCAAGCTACGGCACAAAGTTTCTCTCTTTAAAGTACAGAATGTGATGCAGAAAAAACAATCAAATTTTACCTTTTGGTCTAAAAGAAAATATAAATATATGTGTGTATATATATACACACATATATATATATATGTGTATGTGTGTATATATATGTATGTATATATATATATATATATATATATATATATATATATATATGTATATGTATATATATATATGTATATGTATGTGTGTATACATACACACACATTAGAAAAGGAAAAATTCGTTGTAAAAAGTACATTTTACTTAAGTACTTCCTCAGAAGTATTAAAGAAAATAATGAAATTGATACTTGAAACTTTATGCAAATGTTTATTCATGATAAAATAATTACATAAACACAGAATATAATAAAAAATAACTATCTTCCTTTCAAAAAGAAAAAAAAATTGTGTGTGCATTACTGTTAAAATATATAAATGTATATTCATACTGTTGTACAGTAATTTTAACGAGAGCAATTTCAATAACTGCAAAAAAAGTTATTTTTTATGAAATGTCTGAAAAAATAAAAAAGCATTTTCATATTTTATCTTATTAATTGATATACATGAAATTGTTGTCTAATCTTTAATTTAATAAAAAAAATATGTAATAATTAAGTATTTGAATTTATTTTAACCTGTACTTAAACTTATGGCCAATATTTATAAATTATCAGTTTATAGCAGTGTTGTGAGTGTCTATGAATTATATACACACACATCTATAAATTTATTAAAAAATCAAAACTGTGTTATATGTATCTCAGATATAAAATAACTACTTGTTCGATGATATTGTATTTTTAAATTTTATAATATAGTCGAAAATAACTATGTATAAACATAAGATACAACATATGAATGTGAAATAGTATCTCTATTAATTTAACTTAAAATTTCATTCCAAATTTTTAAAATTTCAAAATAAAAAAATGTTAAATAATTTTTTTTTCATTTCATCATTTTGGTACTGATTCTTAAAATAATAAAATATGCCAATAAAACTACACACCAGACACATAAAATTTAATATAAAAATAAAATCTAAACATTAAGGCTTGCATAACTTTTAATGTTTAGTCTCTCTCCTATTTAATAAAAAATTGGTATTGTCTAGTAATTACATGCAGACAATTATTAAATTTAAAATAAGTGTCTTACAAATACTTGTTAATTAACAATCACTATGAAAAAAAATTATCTTCCTATATGCTGAATCTAAATAGATAAAATAATCATCAAGTACTCGTTTTCCAATGAAACCGAGAAGTCATGTCGGTATAAAATAAATGATAAAATATTTTACTTAGTTCAGCAAAATATTGAGAAAAATAATACACAATTTGGAATGTTATACTCGATTCTCAGACCTTTATATGGTATGTAATTACATCCAAATGTTTATGTAAATAACTTTAATATACAAACATTCTATTTCAAAGGCAAATTTTTATAATTAAAGCAAAGTTTTGACATTTCGTCACTAAATTTAATCATAACCTACAATTTACATATTATTAAGCAAAGCAAAAGACTTGAATGTGATTTATGATTTAAATAGCAGTGTAGAATAAAATAGTTAAGAAAAAAGTAAAAGAAGAAAATATTTTATTTAAATTGCAAAATTTATTATAATAGTTTAAAGTCACAAAAACAAAATTTTTAATTTCAAATAAAATAAAATAAAGTAAGCAAAAACATAAGTTATAAAATTATAGCCACAGACAACTTTTTGTAAAGGAAATTTCTTGGATAATAAATAAGTTTGCATAGAAGAATCTTAAAATTCTTCTATGCAACAGGTTATATTAAATGTCAACCAAAGTTTTATAATGTTATTAGTATGCTTCCATACATATTGTTTTAAATTTAAATACTTTAAGATGTTGATTTTCCTTTCATTGAACATTAATGAATATTTTATAATGTGACAAAAGCAGTTCTATTCTATACAATATATTATCAACAGCCCAATATATTACCAAGTCCCACTTTCTGCGAGTTCCAAAATAAAACATTTTCAGGAATATAACTTTTATTTGATGCTCTAATATAAAATATTTTTAAGATTTACTTCATACATTACTTTCTATTGACACATTAATGCCCAAGTCATTCCTGGCAAATAAATGTATCCTAATAATTAATATCTTAAATTGAAGTTATTATGAACACCTTAGAATATGTGCAATTTTACCAGATTTGAATATTATAGCACATTTTAATTAGTGACAACTGTCCCTCTAAATATGATATAATACCATTTATAAAAAAAAGGAAAAATGAGTGATAAAAGATCAATTTGGTCTTACATGTAAACATGGTAATGTAAAGTGAAGCTTTAAAGATATTTATCATGATTTTCAGACAATGCACCAAGCAAAAAAGTAAATTTGTGAGAGATACTCAAAAAGCCATAATATTATATTGAAATGTGAAAATTATAAATAATAGTAGATACTTGAAAATTTAGGAGATTGTTTATAGGATTGCTATCTATCTTTGCAGAAAAAGAAAATTCACAAGAAACTAAAAAAAAAGTAATAGAAGTTATCATTACAAATCTTATATACTTTAAAGAATATTTAAGTTAAACAAAGTATCTCAAATACTTGAGTGTAACAAATCAATCATATTAAAACTGTAACATTAAGACCTTTTAAATATAATTAAAGAAGTATAGCTTTAAAACAAAGCAATGGTTTTGCTTTGAGTGTTATGGTCTACATAATTGCTACACGAGGGATAATAAGACTGAGATCTACTATTTAGAGCTGATTCTGAATGAGTACACACATCCATACCAGCAGTAGCATTCGAACCCATGGACTATACTACAGGAAGGCAGCACCCTACCCATTCTGCCATCCTTTGGCCTAACAAATCCAACATATTAGTAGGTGGTGTTTTATGAGAAAAAATATAATGAAAGATTTTATCACAATTCTCTGATATTACAATCATCAGAGCAGAATGTTTAGACAAATTGAATTTTATAATACATATCTCAAATATTAAAGTTGAACCATTGAACTCGCAGCAAGCAACTGATATTGCAACTCAAATCCTTATTTATATACTAACACTATTTTACTATTTATTAATAAAAGTGCAATTGAAACTAAAATCGTGCATTTTTAAATAATTCGACATATTAATAAACGAGTATATAACATTTACAAAGCCATGAGAAAAATATACATCTTTTGAGCCAAATATAATTTGAATAATTTAAGAACAAGAAAATGTCGTTACACACTAACAAGGAATAATTAGAAGTGACACATACAGTAAATACATTTAACAAGAACTAGAGTGCATGTGCATGTTACTCGAGGGTTACTTCATGATTAATTAGACTCTCAGCTAGAGGTTCAAGTTAATTCCAAAAAGCTGCAAACTTCAGTACTATGACAGATTTATAGACAATCTGTTTTTTTTTTCTTTAAAAAAAATAACAGTATAAAATAGATATGCAAAAAATTTTCATATCCACTACAATAAATATACGGATCTTCCTGAGATATTTCTTAGAAAAGAAAACTATACCCATATGAAAGCTTTATTTGCATATTGATTAATAAGCATAATCAGATCTCAACAACATTCATGAACCTAATTTCTTTATTTCATTCTTATGTTACAATATTACTTAATAACAAATCAACTAATACATTGAAGCTGAGATAAAAAGATCAATGTTTAGTATTTACTAAGAGTTAATATCTTCAGTACCAAATTGAAGATGCTTCATCTTTCACAATAAAAATAGATTTTATGAGTTTATTAGATAGCGTCTCCTCATACTCAGGTCTAAATTAAAGGAAAGGTAGTAATGCATTTTCATTAACACCTCATATGTCACGTATATTTTCTTTAAATAATGCTACACTTCTAAAAGTATCTGCAGTCAGTAGAACGAATAAAAAACAAACTAAAATAAAAGAGTAAGAAAAGAAATTAATGTATGTTACATAATATTAAAAGCTAGAAAATCATGCCATAATAATGTATGCAAAATATGTAACATTAATCGTTGTCAAATTTAAATATTACTTTGACAACTAGTATGCTTTTTAATAGGTAGATATATGAAAAAACAGTCCAACAGGTCAAAGAAATGTACTCGAATAAAAATATCCTGATATACTTATTAGTTTAACTTTAAAAAAAAAACGTTGCAAATTTTCCTTACTGTGCAATGGAAAATTAAAGATCACATTGAAAAAAAGCACATATGTAATACAAATAAGCTTAAATTTATTAACACACGAGAAAAACTCAACTAATAATGAAAATTATACAAACTAACTTACTTTGTTGACAAACAAAAGCATCTCTTTAAAATATTAAGTTTCCTGTTACTTAATAAATATAAGATATTTATCACATGTTTTGTTAAAAAAAAAACAGCAAAAAAATTCCAAGATTTTAATTCCGTTCATTACCTTAAGTTATATATTCAGTAACAAACTAGGAAATAATGAATACTTTCACTTATAAAAAACAAAATAGAAGAGATTAAATTTTTATAAAAAATATTGTTAAAACATTATGCACAATTTTTGAAAAAAAAAATTATAGAAACATATTGAAGTAATTATGCGTTTAATTTAAATAAATGTTATTTTTTACTGCTTTACTAATGCTTAAAATTATTCAGAAGAACACCCTTATTCTTTTACAATTATCCGGAATGCATTGAACATAAACATTGCCAGAAGCATCCTTTAGAATAACAGAAATTTTTCACACAGCTCATTTTTAAGCCATATATAAAATTTTTTAGAATTATACTATATATCTAAAATACTAGTTTTGAAGAAATGAGTATTTCGTATGTCACAAGTACGATAAAACTTATTAACTTGTATTATGTTGATTAAAATTAATACCACTACAATAAAAAAATATAAAATATAGATTTTTATAATTCTAATTAATAAGTAACATTTCATACCTAATTTTTTATATATTTTAATCAAATTTTTATCAATTCATGCATAATAAACAATTAGAAAACTTTCACTAAAAGATATTAAATTTGTTTTTATTTATTTTGTAGTGATTCTTTTAAACAACATGAAGTTAATGGATACAGTTTTTAAATATTTTAACTTTGTTTATTAGCCCGATGGGGATAAGTAAAACAAAAATAATAGTAATATAGTAATAACTTATAATAAATATGTGACTGGTAATATTTATAAAAAAAAAATTATACATAACTAAAAAAATAAAATACACATTTGCTAAACATATTCAAGAATTTGATCAAAAGAATTTTTAGTAGAAAAAATTATCAATAATGTGGAAACACTGCATACACATTAATATTTTTGTAGTCTATTTGAACATAACTGCTTCATAATATTAATAAATTATTTATTCTATAAGAATCCCATTATGGATATAGCTTGACAGTAACTATAGAAACATTTATATTCTTTCAAATTCATTAAAAATATTCACATCATTCAGTTGTAAATAACACTCTTTAATATGTGATAATGTGTGGAAATCTTTGTTATAAATCAAAAAAATTACCCTGTATACCTCATTCCAAATCGTATTTAGAATCAGCACTTAAAAATAAAATCCCTTTGACACATAAATAAAAGAAGTAAAATTGTACACATACAATGTTTATGTTATGTATGAGCTCAAAATATCACAAAACAAATTTCGCCGTATAGCGACACTTTGTGTGTGTAAACATTTCAATATTTTTCAGAAATTTATTCAAAACATCACTCTGGTAACGAAATTAATTTACCTTAGATAAATTGGTAGTAAGAAAACCGAAATTTAAAACGAATCCTGTATATTCTCTTGCTGACAGTGAAACGGATTCAACCGTAGCAGACGATCTCGCGGTGGCGAAGAGTCTTGACAACGAATGTAAACAATGTGCAATAGCTGCTCATAATTGTCGGTATACGGCACCAGCAAATTTTATTTACGATGTAGGTAAAGGTACAGAAACCGCAGATGCCAGATCATCAGCCATAGGGTTGATAAAAAATACAAAAACTATATTTCTAAACAGTATTAATAAAGACCGGGAGTTGCTGACCTTGACAGTTCATGTCTACGCTGCGAGACTAACCCTTTCATAACGATTATAGGATGTAAATACTTTAAAAAAGCATTATCAAATGACTCAAATCATGGTTTATAGAGACTAAATACTTTAGTGCATGATATGCAATTAGAACACAACACTGGAGATGTCAAAGTTAAACTTCGCATTCCTTTTTGTGCGGTAAGATTTTAAAGTCGAATTTTTCTTAGGATGAAGGGCAAAGAAGTTTAGAAGTAGACTGGTTGAATGTGTGATATATAAACGAATAATCATTATATATTTTATACATTATCCAAACATCAAAGGGAAGAATAAAACAATTGTCAGAATTCACGAGAAGTTTTGTAAAAGCCTTTCTACTAACCTGAGTTTCAGCAGCTTCGGTCAAGGGGGTCTGGGTGTTGGCTGCCACCCATGCTTCTGCAAATGTTTCCATTGCAGACTGGAAATCCATCGCACTGGGGCTAAAGATTTATCACCTGGAATGTTTACATTGACCACGAGGATACTACGTCCTACCCTGACCCTTCAACAGTCTGGAAGCATTTCGAACCATGACGCCTTGTTGACTGAGAACCGTATCATGAACTCAAATACAAAACGCATGTTCAAGGAAAAAATAGTGCAAGAAATTTGATTATTTTCATACCACAGTATAATTAGTACAACCAACATACAATGTGTGCAGCCTACACAAGTTTAGTTAAAGATTCTTGGCGTATAAGGAATATCATTCATTGTTTATAAAAAAAGTAAATAGTTTGGAACAGCTGAATGAAGCGTAAGGATACAACGTTGGTGTAGAGAGCAGGCTCATGTGGTTGCGACCCGCCCTCTAGTGGACGTTGGCATTCGTACCTACTGTAAAAGCGAGCAAATTGAGCGGCAGGGACGCAATATTTACGGAAAGTTTCTTTCTTGGCGCAAATGTCGTTTCTTATTGATACTAAATTATGATGGCCATTAAATAATCACCGATGGATGTGAGTAATTAGATCCGCCATGCAAATCAGGGAAATATTAATATACAACTTGAAAAATTATATTACATTGAATGGTTTGATCTCAAGAGCTCTTAAATTAAAATTTACCTCATAAATTTAAATTGGAATAATAATAATAATAATAATAAAATGTTTAAGTGGAGTAAGGAAAAGTTTGGACTGAATGATTTTATGTGCAGTAGCAGTTTTGGAGACGAATTTTCTAGAAATTATACGTAATATTAGAAAAAACACGAGTTGATACACCTTAATGTGTAAAATTAAATTTAAGCAGACGTGTTAAAACGTTAGAATAAAATTGGTTTATTTCAAATCAAATATTTTTTTAAATGTTTCCAAATTATAATGTTTTACATTAATTATTCTAACTATAAATAAAAATAATTACTGTTAAATATATCATTTTTAATATATTAATGTATTTCATAAGTTAATTAATGTATGAATATAAATTCAACTAAAATTTCAGCAAAAACTCTTGCAATTAAGATATTGAAATATAAATTAACTAATCCATACATATGTTTATATATATATTATTTATATTTACAAGCACACACACTTATATTTATATATATATATATATATATATATATATATATATATATATATATATATATATATATATATATATATATATATATATATATATATATATATATATATATATATATATACATATATATATATATATATATACATATATATATATATATATGTGTGTGTGTGTGTATATATAAATCCATTGTAACGGAGACATTGGATTATGCCTGGTCATAATTATTTTTATGATAATTCGATAGTGTATATGTTTTTATTTAAATGAGATTAAAAATAGAAAAGAAAATATTCGTCAGGAAAGTTAAAATCATATTGTTTTCAATATCTCAAGTAGAAAACTGCAACAGAGTACATTATTTGAATATCTGAATGAAATGCATAGATCTTATTAAAATTTGTTTTTTAACAAAATTCGAGATATTTGTACTTCCTAGTACACAACCAGCTAGGGCTGCGATTTAGTTTAGAGGAGGGGATTTATACTGGACTTATACTAGAGGATTTATACTGGAGTACCCACCCCCAATATTTCACTACCTTCTTCAACCATAAAAAAAAAAGGAATTTAATAAAACTAAATGTATGAAAATATTTAGAGAAAAAAATTTGAAATTAAAATAGTAGATAGGAATTTTAAAAATTATACATTGATTAAGCATGCGATTTTTAAAAGTTTTATGTA
>CM063502.1:19579772-19649772 GCA_032207245.1 Pardosa pseudoannulata
GGATAGCAAAAACGTTTGAAATCCACCCCTTTCCCCCTTTCTGAGCGTTTAATGCCATTGTTCCAAGCCCTATTTTCCCCGGTGAACAGCAAGCTATTAAATTTATCAAATTATCACATAATAGGTAAGAATAACATATTTTACTAGCATTATGCCGTCATTCCTCTCATTTCATCATGTCTTATTTTAAATTATTTAAATGTCTTCTGCACTATTTTCATACTTTATCACTGAACTTAGATATTACGTAAATAATTTTCTTTTCTATTTGGCTTAAATAATAGATTAGGTACATATGTGATAATTTTAAATTTAATCATCGATTATTTTTTGTTGCAAGGAAAATTTTATTCCTGGTATTAACAACAAATTCTTTTCATAAGTCTACGAGTCTCATTTCACGGACTCATAAATATCTAGCATTTAAGTTATATATCTTTGAAAATTAAGAAGTTTGTTCGTTTGTGTGTTTGTTTTTTATACATAACCACACGGTTTGACAAAATGAATTCAACATGATTCTAAACTACATTCACAGTATCGGGAGATTTAGAGGAGTATGAAGATTTAAAAAAATATTTAGCGTATACCAGATAATTCTCAGCCAAAAAACAAACTATTTTTTTACCTGCCCCATAGGGTACTTTACAACTCTGGAAAATTAAAACTTTTACTGATCTCGCCATATGACGGGCCATATAGGCTAGTATTCTAATAGCATGGCACAAAAGATGGAATAGAATTGATAAAGGAAAATTTTCATTCGAAATTTTTGACTAAAATTATAATCTAAAATTTTGAAAATTTCTTAATTTATTTTTTATCCGGTATTGAAGTTTTACCTGCTTTCTCTTTAAATTTGATTAAAAAATTTGGTTGATTTGGTTTTGTTAAAATGTTGCTCTTAACTGTACTTGAGGAAAGTATGGTGATGTGATCCTCACTATTTTTCCTAGGAAACCTGTAGATTTACAGTTCTTCATAGTTCTGTAATTTCATAAATCATTACAAAAAGGCTCAACAAACAAATCTTCGGTATTGAAAAAATTAGATATTAATAAAAACTATTTCGAAAATTTAAGCAAAATGTATGATATTTTAAATCAAAATTATTCCTTTATAACGTCTAAGCTAGCTAATTGATACTCCGCTTCAATAAAATAAATGTACATACTGTGTAAATAGTATAAGTATAGATTTATAGATAGCTGATGGAAGTAAGATAATGTAGGAAATGGAAGTAGGATAATGTATCAATATTGTTTCCAATGCGGATCACTACCAAACCGAAGATATTTCTTGGCCAATGTATTATGGAAGCACCATATAGGTAGCTAGCATTACTATAACACGAACAAAGTGGGATCTTGTAATTTAGATTGAAGGACCAAGCAAAAGTCCCCTGGATTGATCTGTCAATAATATTTGCTTGTTATTTTTTTAGATATTCTGTATTAGATATTTATACTGAAATATTTTCATATTTTTGATTTATATTCTCTTTTATGATATAAAATATGTTCCTATAAATTAAATCTCTCTTTCTCTCTCGAATGCTTTTTAGGCATGTGGTTTTCAACGCTTGTATGGTAAGGGGATTTTATCTATATATACGACATTATTCAGTTGCAAGCTTAAGTTACCAATTTTTATCAACACCCATATTTCGAAGTTTTTGTAGTCCATTTGCCCGTGATATTCATCGCTTTAGTAGTTGAGATTCCATAAGAAAACCTACTGATAATTCATCATAAACATTGATAAGTAATTTTTTACATTAATATTTGCTGTAACTCCAAAAACTGTATCGTTTTGCCGATATTCTTTAAATGTCAAGTTGTAATCCACCAAATTTCTATAATATATGCTATTGGTCATCCAGCTTTCTTATGACGCCTCATTTATCTCAGATGACTGTCTTCAAAAAACAATATCTGGTCGATTCACGAAAACTTTCCTTACATTCACGATTAATTTCCATAGAAAATTCACTGAATGTAAAACTTTGTACAACGTATCTTTTCTCTAGAAATATCCATTTTATTACTTATAACGCAGGTAATAATTTTCTGCTAGATGGTACCTTTTATTCGTCTTTTTTAAAAGCCTTGAATCGTTTATCGTATAACATACGTATCAAAGTCATCTTTTTTTCAGTTTTAGATGAATCTTCACTGGAATAAAACTCCGTAATATTATAAACAATTTTACGCGCTTGCTATTTCAAGACCCCACGTTTCATAAACTGAAATGGCATCTTATCAGTTTAAAAAATTACTTTAATAAATTGAAACACATAATTTGAAAAGCAAAGGCAAAACTAAATCAAGAATAAGGTGCACTTGCTGTAAATCCAAGAAGAATGGCTTGAGGTAACGTCTTAATCCGCGTTTCGTCACACGCTTAATACCAATTCCAAATGAACAAGTCTTCTTACTATAGGAACTGCCACCAACCAGACTTCTTGTTGGATGATATTTTTGTGCGAGGCAGACTGTACATGCTACAGTTAGAGTTGTTCACCGGCTAGAAAATTTTCATTTTCGGTGCTGCTAGGCACATAGAACTCGTACCTTCGTGTTGTGATATGCTTGAAAACATGTGCCTGCCTGCAAGTAAGCTTAGTTTTACATGGATTTCTATGATTTACCTAAGCACAATGTCCCCTTCACGAACGATGGCCGAAGGGTTAGGGTCTGGCCTTCGGAACCGGAATTCGTGGGTTCGAATCCTATTGTGTCATGGATGTTCGTAGCCGTTCGGAATTGGCTTTAAGCTGTAGGTACCGGCCTCATTAGCCCTAGTGTTGCAAAAAGTAGACCGTAGCACTCCAAACCAATGTCCCCTATCGACAAAATTTAAACAGCATAAATTTTTTCTCTTCCCAAAATATCCCTTATTGCGAGAACATTATTTCTGCAGACCATTTCAAATATAACAATTCTTTGAAATTTTATACTGCACGCACGCGTACATATTTGTGTTACGAAGTCGTGATCTTCGAAGTCAGGTCTTTTTCTAGCTATTGATATAATCGTGATTGAATAGGTCAATATTATTGGTTATGAAATCGGATAAATTTCATTGGACGGACAATAAAAAACCTCTGTACCAAGAGTGAAGCAAAAGAGCATAGGTCTGGTAACAAGATAAAATACAAAAGAAAGAAATTAGATGCCGGAGATAAAATCTCAAGTAAAACATACAACTCATTTCAGGCTTTGGACCAAGAAAGTTGCTCAGCTTATTTAAAGTCTTTAAGAACGGAATCCCAAGCCAGTTAAACAATATTAACAACTAAAAAAAATAATGAAAACTATCTACTATGGGCTAGCAAAAAACAAACACTTTATATGCCTTTTCGACTTCTTATGAAATGTACATATTTATATAAACCATTTAGTGTGAATAAAGTACTGTTGCTCAGAAACTGTGACTCACATGCATGACATTTGGTATAGTGGTTCTTCGTGGAAATGTACAAAAAAATCTAGCAATTCTTTTTGGAAATTCAAATTATTTAAAATTTGTTGCTTAATCTATTTTTACGTGTTTTTATACATCTTCCGTAAACATCGAGAGAGTGATCGCACTATCCCGATCGACGTACCATCTTGATATTTCAGAAAACTTTCTTTCGCATGAATGTTTATGAAAACTTTTAAAACATATCCCCTATTTTAAAAATTTTCTGAATAGTTGTCAGTATTTCGTCCGAGAAAAAATTCGTTTTCAAATTGCGACATCAAAAAACCTGTCCATAATTTTTTGAAATTTATTGAAGATATTGAAGTATGTTCCCTCTTTAAAAACTAACTACTAAAAATAAAATTTATGTTAATTTTTTACGTTTTTTTTAGCCTTTAGTCGATTTGGATGTATTTTTTCGTAAGTGGTTTTCTCAGCAGGTTGAAATAGCTAATAGAAAATTCAGTGACGTTACATGAATGTAGTGTCTAATTATTTAAAATTACAAATTAGACCAATATAAAATCCCTAAAGCTCACAAAGGAAAATGAAAATTTCAACATCAGAAATATTTTCAGTGATTATACTAGCCCTCTTTTTAACATGTGTTTCAACTATTTTTTAATTAATAACGTGGAGTAAAATACAAATATATTTATTCTAAATCCCCATTGGGAATTAAATAAGAAGTTAGGATTCATTGCGACAATTTTTAAGGAACATACTCAAGTCTTATACCTCATTTATACTTAAAGTTTCACTTGTGACAGATATTCCAAGTTCTTATTTTTGGACATTATATTTGTAACTTATTTTTCCCTTCTTTATTATTATTATCAAAGCATAGTTAATTATTTATTCATTTAAATATATGAGTATACTTTTCCTTTCGATTCCATGATTATTTCTATTTGCATTTTAATATTTTTATGAAACTGTTAGAGAGACATTCAGTTTACAATGCTTGAAAAAAAGGCAGAATGCTGTATAATTTTCTTTTCAAGGGGAAACAATTTTTATACACTGGGAAAATAAGCATCAAGGCGTTCGAATTAGAAAGCTATTGCTTGTTAATTTACTTCCTCGTACTCAGTAGCAGCAATAGCTTTATATAGAACTATTTAAAAAAAATAAAGAGAAAATAACATTTCTAAAAGCTGAGATATTTTATAACAGTTTACTTCTAGTAATTTAGCTAATTATATATTTGAATGAAAGTATCTACTCTCGCCTATGAACGATAAAAAAGCAGACATAATGACAAATTTATCAGAATTTCTAATGTTTAACATTTTTATTAAATGCAATATTAAAGAGGTAATTTAATTTCCTTTTAACTCATTTAATTTCTATATGTAGGTTGAACTTACCTTGTTATTTCTTTTAGTTTCTATAGCCATTTTCCATGCTTGAAAATGTTGAATAAAAAATTCAATTTATATAGTCTAGGGCAGCTTCTACTTTTTGCCGAGAAATAAATCGAAAAGGTGACTTTATCAATATTCAAAATATACAGAATAGCAACACGATATATTTTTAAAATATCGTTCATTGGATATTTTTAAAAATATATTGGATCTCATTCAAAACGACAATGCTTTTTTCCCCAGATTCCGAATTCGATAAACAAGACCGGCATTGCTAAACATAGTAAAGAAGGAAAACGGGATTGACACTTCTTTCTTCTCACCCATAAAGTGAATTTAAGGAAATGAAAATAGAACATATATTACGGTTTCCTTCCGGAATGGAGTTGAATATCAGCCGACTTTAAGTGGTGACAATTTTGTAAGAGAATTCACTGTTACAATCTGATAAACTGCAATTTACATTCAGACAAATTGGTATTCGGTTACAATTAGTAAGGAAATTGATGCGACCAGTGAGTTAAATAGTGTGACCAATTAATGAGAATATACTTAACCCCTTAACAGTTTCATTTTCTTCCCGAATTCGTTCCAAAAAATGTCACATTTTTTTTATTGCATGCTTTTGTTCCTTTTACATTTGTAACCTGTAAAATGTTATTAAAAGTAATATTTCTAATTATTTTAAGCATTTATAAGAACTTATTTACAGGAAATAAGTTTCTTTTCTCACTCATGTACACTAGACAGGAAAATGGCGTTTACAGTTATGCACATAACAAATATTTTCGATTACAATTACTATACAATTATTTTCGAATGCAAATACTACAAATACATTTACTATTTAACCTGATTTTCAAAGATCAGATTTAGTGCGATAAATTTTGAAAGAAGGTAAGAAGCGTAGTCCAACGTCCCAGCCCGGACAAAAATACATAGTCTATTTTTGAATTCTTTTGCTGCTGTCATTTTTCTTCAGTGAACACACATAGCACTTGTTTGTAGGTCGTAGTTTTTTATCTGAAGGTGGAATTACCTCTAACAAGTCTCTCTCGGTCAGTCTCCCAAAACGTCAAGCCAAAATGAAGCCAAAAACTCAAAGATAAAAATTCGCGGTGAAATGCAAAACCTATAAGAAAGCCCGAGCTTTCAAACGAAACAGAATACACTTCGAAAACTAACATTTTGTGGACATCTGTATGACTGATTTAACCTAAAAAAAAAAAAGATACAGCCAAAACAGTGAGAACGACAAGGAAATCAGATAATCGTACGGCGTACCGGCAAATCAGTAACCACGCCCGTACGGTGTACGTGCAAAACAGGCAAGGGGTTAATAAATTAGAAATAATATTTCTTATTCAGACAGGTAATAAAAGTGTCCCTTTTATATAAAGAACACTAATTTAAAATTATACGATGAATATTACAAAGTCTTAACATGGATTTCAACCATTCGTGTTTACTTGAACTCAATGGACTCCTTGATTTAAAATGAATTAGTTTATCCTAAAGTTATATGGTCACACCTTTGGCTGAATGATGGTCGAATGAGTAAGACGATGACACTCTGGTAGTGGAGTTCGTGGGTTCGTATTTCATAATAAGCTATGATGTTTATAATTGGCTTTAAACTTTTACCTGTGGTGTATACTTGAGAAAAGTTTATTAAAAATGGGAACTTTGTTTCCTGCTTGATTTTGCTATATATTGAAAACTGTTATAAAACCAAAATAAATGCATTAGCTACCATATATTATATTTTACCATACATGTCTAAAATTAATGGGATAGCTATATTGGATGGAATAGTATCATTTTAATTTGTAGCTGTAACTTTTCTGGATGAAAAGCAGAAACGTCTCTTTTATCTTAGTTCAAATCAGATGACTAATCCATTTTAACAGCACATACTATGCAGTTAGATGGAATAAGAAAGGCCATCAGAATTTTTTTTACATTTATCATTTAAATATATAGAAGTGTATCTGTCGCTGACCAAGTAATGTACTGTACTTAGCTGCAGTTTTATCAATTTACCTACCTAGCCAGATATACCGAGATGTTCATAAACACCATTGAACTTTCGCTTTCTCTTGAGTTGTTTGTTATGTGCTTGTCTGCATAGGCCACTATCTTCTATATATATAAAAATGAATTTGTGTCTGTCTGTACTCGATAGTCTCAAAAACCACACATGCAATCGCCGTGAAAATTTAGGAAATTTATAGGTATATCCCTAGGAAGGTTTTTGTAAATTTTTAACATTCGAAATCCATTTCTTCCCCCTTTTTCGAGCGTTTCATGTCATTATTCCAAGTATTATTTTTCCCGGTTAAACACAAATGATTAACTTTTTAATTTATGTCATCATAATTAAGTGAAAGAAGCAATATTTCTAGCAATGGGACGTCATTCTGTTAATCCAATGTATTTGTTTTAAGCGCAGTTTTCCTCGGTTAAAAGCAGGAAATTAAAATTTTCAATTTATCACATAATAAATAGGTGAAAAAGGATATTTTTTATGATTATGACGTCATTCCTTTAAATATCTCATTTATTCATTTCTTATTTTATATTATTTAAACATCGTCTGCGTAGTATCAATTCGATTTGACCTGGAAATTTAGATATAAAGTGATTAACTTTCATTTCTATGTGACGCAAATTATAGCATTTTTATATAAGAACTCATTTTAAATTTAATTCTTGGTTCATTTTTACGTTACAATGAAATGTTTATCAACAATATTCTAACAACAAAAAGTGACTCTCATAGGCAAATAAAAACCTATCATTTTATATAGCTATCTTTATATTCATATATGGTTGTCAATATGAATGTGTGTTTCTATTTCATACAAAACCATGTGGTTTGACATAAATTTCCTTAATTTTTGACAACATTTATTAATACCACCAAAATGGGCACTGTTGTCAAAACCTCTGCTTCCTATTCTACCACTTAAAATATTAAGATCTATTAACGTTGCTAATCAACGTACAGTAGTATAAAAACTGAATATTGTTATAATACGCTTATAATAGAAATATGCCAATGTCTCCAACTGTACTGGGACGAATTTACAGAGTTATACATGAAAAAAAAAATCTTTGTTTAAAAGTAATACATTAAGTTCACCGTAGCAAAGCACGGGCACACTTTATCTATATTGGGAGGTGTAAATTGTACCAGGAAAAATGTAATCCGTTTTATTCTAGTGTAACATACACATGAAGGAATAAATGCCACCATATATTGTAAAAATAGTGAGTACATGTTAAATGTGAGCTTAAAAAAATCACGGGATACAGAATTTTCTCCTTCCCAAATTCAGTTTGGGTATTATAAATTTTGTACATTTAATATGCCCGAACTGAATTCTGTTGACACTGGCAAGGGGTTGAAGAGTAGGTTCTGGTTTCATTAGCCCTCGTGTCGCAGAAAAAAGAGCTTAGCGTTACAAACCAACCAGCAAACTTAACATGCCTTGGCTTTTAGATGTTTTAATAATTTGTTAAATGCCTCTGATTTTTTAGACTAATTTTGATTGATTAAAATATAAATTATCTTCGAACAACTGATTATACAGTTGCACTTCGAACGGAAATTGAGCCTAGTGAAATAATATTAGAAATATATATAAGAATTCTTGATATATTTCTTATTCTACTATAGACCATTGAAAGGTCCACTTTATATAAAGAACACTAATTAAAATTTATGCAAACAGTTCTGAAAATTGCACATTCTTAAGGAAGGTTTCTAGAGTTCATGTTTACATGTACTTTATTTTATTTTAAATGTAACGTTATAATTTATCAGAATGCTTTGAGGTCTAATTTTAGCATGTATTCACTTTTAATTGTTTAACAAAGTTTAAAATATTTCTCTGTTCTTACAAATTTAAGTATATTTTACAGTTTTTAAAACAAATGCGTAAAGGTTTTCAGGTAAATGTGATAAAATTTACTTTTATATCACGTAAAAAAAGTCTTATTATAGGTAATATAATGAATTATAAAAATTGTTTGAATTCAACTAAATGAATTTAAAATGCTTCATAAGTATATTTAGGTGTATGTTATAATTTAAGACAAAATATTATAAAGGCAACATGAATTTTAAACTTTTTCTTATATAATGGAACTTTAATAATAGGACAAAAGCAGGCGCTGTGATCTTTAAATTCTGAAAATTCTTAAATTTGAGGTACTTGATACACTTGTAAATTTCTAAAGCTGGTCAAAGATCCACCGTGATCATTAGTGGAGAACGGCCACGTAAAACAGGTTTATGTCTGCAATGTTCACCAAGTTCCCAAGCAATAGAGAATGTGCGCATGACGTCAGATTCAGTACAAATTGCAGCTCAACTTCCTCGTTGGCAAAACATTTGAATTTCCTACGGATTGCGCTTATTTTTGTGGTTTTAATTTTGTCAACTATCTGAAAATGGTAACAAGTTGTTGTACGTATGGCTGATCTAAACGTTTCAAAAAAGGTGAAAATATTGGATTTTATTTCTTTCCTAAAGATCCTACATTGCGAATGCTTTGGATAAAAGCTTTCAAAAGGCAAGACTGGACTCTCAAGTTCTTCTTCGAGAATTTGCGGAAAAACATTTTCAGAATGGTAATAAAACGTTAACCTTACTGTAATGTAATAGATTATATAAAATTATTATGCTCAACGAATTTTTTTATTATAACTTAGATTGTTTCATATTTCTAATGCATTGTGAGAAGTACTGTACCTATAAATGTAATTATTTTTTGTCTTTAAAATGATCAGGTTTTGAACATTTTTATAAGATTTTTATTTATGTAATAGTTTATTGTGCCTACTAACATAGTCGAAGTAGTTATAATTTGATTGTGATAATTAATAGTAATGTCTAAAGTGTTTAATTTTTTTTTAAATATATAATTTTGTAAGTGCTAAAAAAATTTATTTGGAATTACTTGGACAGTTTCTGATTTTTCCCTCCCCTTCCCTTAAATAAAATTTTAGTTTTATAGTATACGTGATCCATATCGAAGCTCATAAGATACAATGAAAACAAGCAATGTTTTGCCAACGAAAAGTTGAGTTGTAGTTAGCACTCGTATATGCTTACAAACATGCACTTTCTATCTACCTTTGGAGGTGCAGCGCCAAGCCTGATGGTATTCTGTTTCGTCCTTGCTTCCAAATAAGGAGGACTCAGCTATTTCTGTTATTCACGTTCATAGTACTCCTTAACCCTTTCGTGGGCCATTTATTTCTCACTCCACGTTTCTAAACTTTCAAAACAGAGCTGCTAATTTTATTCAGTCGATCGAACAATTGATGACAGCGCAAAACCGAAGCTTGAATCAGTCTCCCCGTTGTTTCAATAACAAGACCAGTATATTAGAATGGGTTTTGCGCTTCTCGCAGGTGTATTTTGTAAGATCGTATAGGTGGGAAGTAATCTTCCCACGGTCCACGAAAGGGTTAAGCGACACCTGTTCCTCGGTTGGTGTTAAATGAGTACAACTATGCTTTACAACTATGCTTCACATAAAAGTATTTGTCTATATTGCCATCGGTATTGAAGAAAAATTGTCTACTAAAGCACATAAAACTCGCCTATCTGTAAAATCCACTCTTTATAACGTTAGATTCAGTTTGGTAAAACTATAAATACAGGATCTTGCTCTGGGTCTGATTATCGTACGGGTACTTGCCTTGGGCATGAAAATTTTAGGAGGCACGAAAATTTAGTCGAGTGCTTGAAACACATATTAAGTGGGATAAAATTACAAACATACACTACCATCGTTAAGTTTTAATAAATTATTGTACGAGGTAATTGTGTTTGTCATGAATTCTATTATTTCCTGCTTAATTTTACTGTTATTTACCTGGTAATTAATTCCCTCAACAAACCTGGTGCTCTTTTTATCCTATGGATTATTGCATATTTATAAGACAGATTATTAACAACGTACCACTATAAACCATTAAATGATCTCATCAATTTAAATTATTTTTAATTCAATTATTTATTTTCTGCACCACAGAACTTGTGAGTGTGACAAGGTAAAAATAAAAAAGTGGGTCACTCTAGGTCTTTAAAAGTCCTTAATTTTTAGCATGGCTAAACAGAGATAATAATGATTACGTAAAATGAAAATTCGGTGTTTTTGATTTTGAATATTACTTTAATGCTAATTTCTTAAATCTGTTTGCTAATTCAATGTTATAATTTTTATATGACTGTAATTATGATAACTTGTCTCTATAAATTTGCATGGGGGTGGAGGGCACAAAAGTATCTTAGTCGGGCCCTGATCTTACTATATCTTGAGAAGCACTGCTTCTCTGATCCAAATGATGCATTTAGAAAATTTACATTTTCTAAAATACCAAAGTAATACTTTCTACTTTTCAAGATTCATAATCTGCAAAAAAAATTACTCTTATTCTTGTGTACTTATTTTGATTTAGACAAAGTAAAAATCTGAAATGAAAGTGGAATGTACACTATTTTGAAATAACATCCAAATCTTTCGAAATCTGTATCGATTTATCGCAGACAGTTTTACTCCAGAGAAATGCGTTTACCTGATATTTGGTTAAAGGTGTCAATAAATTAATTTTATGTTGCTTGTAATACCGATATAAAATGGGAAAAGTGACAAAATGCTTATTAATAATTAGATTTTAACTTATGGATTTCAGATTTTAGAAATAAATATAATCTTATTATAGGATGCTACAAGTAAAAATATTTTTCTCTAGCATCAAACAATATTAGAAGGAAAAATCATAAAATGTTTTTCAAAGATGAATTGTTAAAAAGGTTTGCTGCAGCTGTGCTTTTTCTGGAAGTAAGTAAAGTTGATGACTAAAAAATATTTTCTCTAACATAAAAAAATAAAATGAAGAATATTTTGCTAAACATTTATTGAGATAATTTTGATCAATACCGGTTACAATATTTCTAAACTGTCTGCAGATTTCACTATTGTCTGCTATATACGTTTTAAATTTTTTTTTTTTTTTGAAAAGTTTTGCAGAATAAAAATGGTACATCACATGGTGAGAAAGTTTTAATTACCATTGTTTCATTTCCTTATATCTTTATGAAAGTTTTAGAACTAATTCCTTGTGAGTGTCAATAATTAGCATATATATTTAAATTTTGAAACATTTATTGCTATTGAAACACATTACCCTAATCCAGGCTTTATGAAATAGGTTCGTGGGCGAAATGCCCTGCAATTTTTTAAACGTTACCTCTGGAGGTAACAGGCCACGCTTGAAGTCTTCTGCTTGGTTCCTGCTTCTAATTTACGAGAACCCAATTTGCTTGTGTTATCCCAGAGAATGTTGTCCGCGTTTATGGTACTCTCTTAATTAAATAACTATCTACGTCTTGGGAGAATACTATAAAAGCAAATGCCTCAGCATTTAAAATTATAATCAAAATGTGAGTTTTCTTTACCCTCTGTCAAAAATGAAAAGGTACCCTGATACTGAATGTGATAACAAAAATGAATAAATTCGGATTTATTCTAGATTGTTTTTGCTATCTTCTATATCAATGGTTTCAAAAAATTTTTCTATTGACAGTGCTCTTGTTGAATTTATGTTTTTCTCAGGAAACCTATGTGAAACTCCAATAGGTATGTGTTGCAAATTAGTCGATAATTAAGTTGTTTAAGTTAAAAATAATTTATTGGGATGTATTGATTGGTTAAGTTAAAAATAAATAACACCCAATTTAGGTAACAAATTTATTTAACATATTTTAATAAACGTAATAATTAATTTCAGGAATGAGCCTGATGATCATAACACGTTTCCTCAAGTCAGATATTCAAATAGAAGTGGATATTCAAATTTTATTAATAGTTTATTCCAGGCCGCTATATTTTGTTTCTAATTGCATTACCAGAAAATAAATTCACTCAGATTCTGTTCTTCTGTTGAAGTCAATCTGAGAGGAATAGTAACATTAAATTGATCTCAAGTTCAAACATATTTATTGATATTATCATTGTACAAATAGTTCTCAAACCAGCTGATAAGCTGTTATAACTATTCTTAAAAATGAATTTCATACCTCGAAAGAAATCAGCTGTATTACAGATAAAAAATCATTGCAAGAAAATAAACATTCCTTGTTTCTGTCAAATTTCTTTCCCATGAATTTAGTTTTATTATTAAAAGGTAAGACTTTTTAAAGAAAATTACATAATATTTTGCTCCGCATCTGTAAGGAAGTTATGAATCCCCATAGTGGCAAGGATTAAATTTTGAGAAATGCTATGCAAAATAATTTCTTTCATTAGGGGCCTAAAATTCTACTTAACATGTAAGAGATGAGCAGGTTGCCATCAGAAATATTCCCCGTTAAAAGAATCTCAATATATTAGTGTATGAAACAGAAACTTTAAGTTTATTGTAATTATTTCATAAATAACTGGTCTCGCCACCCATATTGTATAGTGGTTAGAACGTCGGGTCTTTCATACCTTGGGCTTTAGTTCGATTCACAAAGAAATCTTGGATATGCTTGAGCTGACCACTCATAGGGAGTAATGTTAACAGCCCAAATAGCGCTCTTGCAATACATTTATTCTCATAAATTAAGGATAATGACAGATTGTCAAAAACATGACAAACATGAGGTAAGCATAAAGTCCATTTAATACAAAAATTAAACTCAACAAATTAATGGATACATGTACTTTAGTACCAATGAAAATAAGGGACATGCTCTGAGGATCAATTGGATTAGACATTTCCTATGCAGAAAAGTTAACAGTATAAGGTCTATTTAACAGTTAATAGTCTCTCTCTCTCTCTCTCTCTCTCTCTCTCTCTCTCTATATATATATATATATAATATATATTTATAATATATATATATTTATATATATAATTATATATATATATATAATATATATATATATATATTTATATATATATATATATTTATATATATGTATATGTTATATATATATATATATATATTATGTATATATATATATGTATATATTATATGTATATATATTTATATGTATATTATATATGTATATATATTATATATGTATATATATTATGTATATCTCTTATATGTATATATATATATATATATATATATATATATGTATATCTATATATGTATTTATATGTATATGTATATATATATATATATATATATATATATATATATATATATGTAATATATATTTATATAATATGTGTGGGTATATTGTATATATATATATTATTAGCTGTTCTTAGGAAATATCAACTAACTCAATTACTTTGCACTATGTCATTTTGGAACAAATCTACAAAGGGCTTACTGGCTGCAACTCGGCCACTGAGCAACCCCATACATGTTCTATCGGGTTTAAATCTATAGAGAAGTCCGGCCATTCCATACCAGTAATATCTTCTTCAAAGCATTTGGTTACGATATTTTGACTATTAACATACCTGAAAGACGAAATCACTTGTCAAAAATTTCACATGTTATAGTAGAACTATGTCCCTATAAATCTGTACATTCATGGTAAACCATTGAATATATGGATCTGTTCGATAACTGATGGTAATGCCACCCTTTTCTTTTTTAACTTAATAGTGGCATCCAAAGATGTTTCCTGGATTTAATGGGCTCCTGGTGCTCTCCATTTGAAGATACACAGTAAATTCTATTGTACACGAATCTGGAATAGTCGGAAAAACAACACCTAATATGACTGTAAAGGTGCCCAGGTAAGGTGTTTTGTACACTAGGCTAACTATCACTAGCACTATACTGCTGTAAGTGGAATACATATGGCGAGCATACGTATATAAAAGTCACACTGTTCTAAGTGATTGTAAGCCGTATACATCAAAACAGAGGTTGCCAAAGCTGCTACTGATAGGTTTGATGATGTATTGCGTCTGGTTCTTTTGGTAATTATTGCCAAATACTGGTCGTCTTGAGTTGAAACCCGAGATCAACCCGTACTGAAACGTCTACTTACTATCCCATCTGATTTGGAAACCAGTGCCAAAGCCTAGATATGATTGATACTCTGCGTAACTCAGTTTTTCGTATGTTTCCATCTTCGTGTGTCCATATTACAAATCACCGATTACTCGTGCACGTAAAAATTTGTCCATAGGTGTCGTCTGAGTCATGGCTAGCCGGTTGACAGACAGTACTTCCTTCTGACGTTCTGTCAACGCCGCCTGGTGTTATATTAAAACCTGAAAAATAATTCAGCTATTCCTTAAAATATATGTGATAATCTTCCATTACATATTCTTCCTCTAGGACAAGATTTTCATATAATTCAAAAATATCATTTATTTATAAACATGAGTATAAGATAATTAGACTCTCCGAGGCATTTTATAGCTAATACGGAAGAAAGATATGCTATCCAGCAATGGAAAATAATTCATGTTTTTTCCTTAAAATACAGTTAATGAATAGTATGCCGTATAAAAAAAAGACATCGTAAGTAAAAATTAAACTCATACTTCAAATTTAATACCGCGTTAAAAATTTCAATTATTTAAATTTATCAATTTTGTTAAAATAGTTTATATTGTTAATATGAGATACTTAATTTCTTATACCAGGCCTATCTAACCCAAAATCAGGGGCCATTTTTGAAATGCATTTTATTCTGGCATCCTAAGGGTGGGCCTATACCCTCTATGCCGCGATTTCCTGCTAAGACAAAATAATGTATCTAAACAGGAAATCCCAACCAAATTGTTAATATTCAGCCGCGATTGTTGTTTCTAATTTTATTTTTTACTTTCATATTTTTTCCAACGCCAAAGCCTTACATTATTAACGAATAAGATATTATAACGCATATTTCAATACATGATTTAAATGGCAAATAATAATAACAATAATAATAATAATAATATGGAAAGATTATTTTTAATTCTTAAAGTAATGACTTACAACAAAAATGTTTTAATCGAATAACAGGATCATTCAATTATAAAATTTGTCTTGATTATGAACCCGAAATTTTTGGGTTTACATAACTTTCTTTATTCTATACAAGGAAATAATTAATAATAATTCAAAACTTATCTCTGCAAATAACAAATTTTTATTTTTGAATTATAAAAAATGGACTTCAAAATCATTGTTATATCTGCTTATGAATATTTGACTTGCATTGTTTTACACCGGTTGCACGAATGTCTGTTATCGAGATTTTATATTATATTGAGAGGCAAATTGTACTAAAAAATGGAGGTGATCAGCTAGATGTTATAACTGCCGCAAATACAAAATTTTCATATTTTACGAGTTATCATTTTCAAGTTCTGCTCGCCAGTGGTAATATATTGAATTCTTTTCGTCATATCAAAGGCGTATTTATAGGGGGAGCGAGTCTGAAAGGTATGAACTCTCCCCAAAATATTTTCAATTTCTGGAATTGCAAGATATTTTAAACCTATTAAAATTTGCGCACATTACTAGTTTCTACTCCAAGTGTTAAAAGATAATTTTCAACTATAAAAAAAGTAAAAATATTTCTTCGCGTTAGAACTAGTCACGAAAGTTTGAGAAATTTAGCATTATTTCCCATCTATATAGGCATGACTGTAGATGCAAATGATAGTTTGAACACGCTGGCCTTAATGGCTAGATACTATTAAATGGTAATTTATACATTAATAATGCCCTACTGTTTTCGAATCTAATTGTCATACAATGTATAGAATGTTGTAAAATAAAATAAAATGACATGTCATAATTTATTTCTGAATATTTCTTTTCTTTTTTTTTCCTAAATATTCATAAAATTAGTTTAAATTCATCAGATTGTGCGTGTATGCTCTATCTCTATATCTATCTCTCTGTGTGTATGTGTGTGCAGAGCCTTCCGAGAGAAAAATCTGGCTGCGTTATATAGATAGTGTAGATTGCAATAAGAAAAGGGGGGCGGTGGCACAACTAGATTTTATAACAGTCCTAAATACAAAACCATTCAGGGATGGTTCCTAGCGTGAGTATTTCTGATCCTAAATACAGAATTTAAACTTTCCATGGAGCCGAACGATGGCCGATTGGTTATACTGCAAACTATCGGTACCGGAGTTCATGGGTTCGAATCCCACAGTGGCATGGATGTTCGTAGCCGTTCGGAATCGGCTTTAAGCTGTAGGTCCCTGTCTCATTAGCCCTCGTGTTGCAAAAAAGTAGACCGTAGCACTCCAAACCAAACCAAATTAACCTTCCACGGCTAATTGTTTTTTAGCTCTGTGAGATACGTAAGTATAGATAAAGACGGAACAACAGACTTTCGTTGATAAGTGCGTAGTTTGACTACTGTTTTGCTAGACGATGTCTAAGGAGACCAAGATATACAGCCTAAAGCCTATTCTGAACGGCTACGAATATCCATTCAATCAGTGGGAATCGAACCCAGAAACTCCAGTACCGAAGAGCACAGCCCTATACTTATGGCCATCATTCGGCACATCTCCACTAAAATCGAAACATTAAAAACATTTCGTGATTTCAATACCCCCTTCACTTCGTAAAAGAAGTTAAATTAATGAGAGGAAGAATCGAGCGATCAAACTTTACTGCAATATTTAAAACTGATGACAAACATTTCCATATTTTATTTACTTTTCAAATGCGGGCACTTGCTTCATTTAGAATTCCCACTATCAGGCCGCAGATGTTTGTTGGTCACTTTTTTGTGAGAGCACCATCAAATAGGCGGCCAATATTACTCCCTAAGACAAGACAAACCGACTAAGAGGGTCGTTTTGTCGAGGGGTATTTAGAAATAGGAACCAAGCAAAAGATCCCAGACTTGGCCTGCCACCTCAAGGAGATATTGTTTAGGAACTTAGGGCACATGAAGCTATTTTCGTGGAGCAGCCTCTACTAATGCACTCGGCGTATCTTTGGGCAGTTCGAGCATCGCACTCGTATAACCCCCCCCCCCCCCCCGTTATAAGATCGATACCGTCGCCGATTGAGATACCGCATTTCTTTAAGAGGATTTTATAAAAATATTTTTTATTTAAAAAACTCTAATTTCTTCAATTATGCATGATACATTAAGAAAAAAAAGTAGTTTATAAGCCTTTATTTATTTTTTACTCTACATTTCTCACCTTCACATTTAACAACAAACTAGGGAGAGATAATAAAAATGAGCTTGCATTAATTAATATTTATCAGTTTTGCTTTTCGCCAGAGATCAAACAATACTGCAGCATTTAAACTCCGATGATAAACAGCTGTATGAGATTATTTTTATAAAAATATTTTCAAACCCTAGAAACTCCGCGCTATTTTTACCTGAAGTAAGGATGTTATTCAGTTAAACTTAAGCTGAATGCAAACAACGAAGGTTAATCGCAAGGAATAGGATTAAAATTCCCTCGTGTACTCGCCTAATCCACTGTGTTAACACTAAGGATAAGTAATTCTCTCCAGTGGATTAATTGCAATTAATTTTCGACATCTGAATCTAGCTTAATCTGGGACACGGTAATTCTTCTTATTGACACAAATAAAGCTATTCTTTGAAATTGAATGCTTGGTTACGAAATATGGCTATTAAGGAAAATGTTAATTTTGAAAATAATAAAATATATTATGATACCTTTTGTTTTATTTTTAATGAAATGAGTTTCAACAAATCCATTTTATCCTTTCTTTTTTCTCTTGTCACAAATCTACCTGTTAGATACGTTAAAAGCTGGTCTGAATTTTTTGACATAGTGGTCTACCTACTACAGATTTTTCTGAATATTAATGCCATTTTTAATACGATTTACGATTACGATTATTACGATTTTCTTCATAGTATGAATATTAAGTTAATCAGATTCATGAAAGCTTAGACAATAACCATTAATACGAATAATAGTGTAAAAATTAATCCTTTTCAAGTCTCTTGCAAAATCAATTAAATCCATAAAACCAAATGTGGGGAAAAGGGATAAATTAGTACGCATTCTAGACTCTTTATAAATTTAAATAAACGTTGAAGACTATTTCTGCAGATGTATTTTTTATGTAATGACATATAAAAAGTATAAGTTGGACCATTGTTTATTACATGTTTTAACAAAGATCAATGCCGAACGATGGCCGAATGGTAGAGTGCTGCTCTTCGGAACCGGAGTTCGTGGGTTCGAATCCCGCTACTGGCATGGATGTTTGTAGCCGTTCGAAATCGGCTTTAAACTGTAGGTCCCGGTCTCATTAGCCCTCGTGTGCAAAACAGTAGACCGTAGCGCTCCAAACCAAAACCAAAAAAACAAAGATCAATAATAAATGTTTCGGTACTTTTGCATAAAAAACGAGTATTGTTACTTTGCTTAATTTGATTAAGCAATAATATAAATGTTTTGTTTGTTACCTGTATTTCAGCTCTCTCGTCATGGCGATTTGTCTTTAAATTTTTATAATTAATAAATTAATAAATCTACTAAATTAATATTTATAATCAACAACTTTTAATAGGAGAAATGAATATCAACAAGTCTATTTTACCTTTCTTCTTTTATCTTGTTACAATTCTATCTGTTGAGTACTATAAAAACTGGTCTATATTTTTCAGTCGTAGTGGTGCACATTACTTACTGCAGATTTTTCTTAATAATTATGTCATTTTTAATGTGATTTACATTAAAATATGGAGTTTATCAAATTCGCTTCCAGAATAAACAATTTATTATTCAGTGGCAAAAAGTATTTTGTCATTTAGTGGTTTTATAATACATTTTATTAGTAAAATTTATTTTGATTATATACAGTTCGGAGATAATCAAGTTCTGTCATATTAAAATTTTAAAAATATCAAGTGTAGTAATCGATTTGGCTCGTGAATCTTTCACATAATTTTACTCCCATGCACATGTTGAATTTTAAATAATACATTAAAATTAAGAATAAATAAATAAATACGTAGGAACTTTTTATTTAAAGAAAAGTATGTACTAAAATGAACAGTAAAATAAAAAAGACTTCGTAAAGCAGTAAGTTAAAATAGAAAAAAAGACTTAGAAAGTTATAGTTTTAATATGGTTTGTATTACTACGTTTTACTTTGTTACTCGATGGTTAATGAGACTGGAACCTACTGCCTAAAGCCGATTTCAGAAGTCTAAGAACAGTCATGATAGTGTGAAGACTCCCCCTGTGTTCAGAGCACGCGCCAAATCAGATGATCGGAAATCCCACCTGTTGACCAGTTTACAATAGCGTGGCGTCGCAGAGTCTGGGATGTTGACAGTTGGATTGAATAGGGGTTACACCCCTGATCGGTCACGTTAATGAATCCTCGGGAATTCCGGAATCGGGACAGCTAGCGAATGAGAATTCAACTAAAAAAACTAGCTGTAACCTTAGCTGGAGTTCTCAGGTAACTGGAATCGTAACTGACAAAAAAAAAACTGTTGGCGGGACCGTAACTGACCCCCAGGTATAAAAAGCCTAGAATTAGGCGACTCGGGGCTTATCGACATTTTTTTACGTAGGTGCTTTGACCTCGTGGAGGCCTTCGCGTTTTTTGACCGGAGCCAGCTTTTTAATGATTGCGTTCGGGAGACTCGTAAAGTCCGCTCATATAAGGAGCGACAGGATCTCGGATACCGAACGGGGGATAGATTGGGTTGCATTGCACCCTGGAAGAGCCTCCACATTTGTGAGATTATTTAATCTTTTATTTTCTCGACTGTGATCGTCGTGGCAATTTAGTGCCAGCCGAAAATCCTCTACATTTCTACTTGTTTTGGGGAGAATTAGAATCCCTTTGTATATATAACAGTATTTACTCCAGAAAGAATAAAAATAATTTCCAATTTTATCATGACTGTGATCCTTCTTCACGCTACCTCTTCACTGGAGAACGTTGAAGTCGTCACAATATCAACAGAATTTATACCAGAGGACTCTGGTATAAGAGCCCGGTATAAAATAAGAGCCCTACCGATTCGGTCATCACCCGGTTAGATGGCTTTAATTAGGATTGTTCCAATATTGAATCGCATTAGTAAAAAGATTAATGTGAGCAATTTCAAAATCACTGAACAAATTCTATTTCATTTCTGAATGGTTGTTCTGGTAATATCCCGACAGACTCAGTACGTATATTTCCATTACATTAAATTTTTATGCTCCCTTATTCGAGAAAGTTTTGTTTTCCTAGTATGATACGATATCTCAAAAAAGTCCTTTTTATGTATTCATTTGTAATTCAAAAATAATAGAGAGAAAATAAAACTTTAATGGAATAACTAAGTTAATTTCAGTTTTTACACTGTAATTTCTAAAAACTTTATTTCTACTCTTTATAACGTACCCAACATTTAACTTATAACTTTGCCTTTAGCTATGGCCTTTAAATCTATAAAATGTGAAAAGATGAAATTATATTAAAAGTTTCTTTACCTCATAAAAGTTCCTCCTCATCACCTTAAAATTTACCTCTTTAAGAAGTTTACCGGATCGAAAATCATGCCAGCTTCTTTAATGACTTCCTTTCTTTGCTCTGTTTGCATAGGGATTTTTTATTTCTTTTTTAAGTAAGATAATCTTAGTATTCGTCTACTTCATGCTTTTTTCTGATTTCAACACAATTTTCTTTCGAAACTCGGAACAGAATATCAACAGTTTGGGGCATGAGTTATGTAGCCTGTTGAATATAATCTGTCTCCCAAATTCTTGGAACGAATAACAAAAATTTTATTACATTTTTACATTAGATTTTATTAATAAAATTTAATAACTTATTATAAAAGAAATTTGATATTAACTATTGCTTTATTTTAGTAATTTTTTAAAGTGTTATTTATATTGCCACATAAAGGAACTTTTCTGATGAGCTCAGTGGCTGAATGGTCAAAGCACGAGATCCAGACCCGAAGGTTGTGGGTTCGGTGCTCGGCATGGTTGTTGATCCAAAGTATGGATTTTTAATTTAAAAATGTTGTTTATTGTTGCTTTACGTTCTCGAACATTCTAGATCTTTCTTTAATATGTAAATTAGTTATTTCTCGAATATTCTGTTTGGGTATAAAAGCTGATATCCACTAGTTGTAGGCAACTTCTCGATCTTGTAAAGTTGCGAGTTGCTACTTGGCTTCATTAAATTCGTCTGTTAAGTTAAACGGTGTGTTCATTCAAATCTTCGTGACAATAGGAAAGATATAAAAAGTATGCAATATAAAGGATAAGAATTCTCTTTACTAAAAAATCTAATATTTTTACCATATTACGGACATATTAACTAAATTTTACCTATCAATGGACATTTATTTTGAAATATATTGTGTGTGCTATTAGATTATATAAAATTTTGCCTATCAATTTTTTTTAATATGAGCCCATATTGCATAAGGTTTGGTTTGGTTTGGTGAGCTACGGTCTACTTTTTGCAACACGAGGGCCAATGAGACTGGGACCTACTGCTTAAAACCGATTCCGAACGGCTATGAACATCCATGCTACAGTGGGATTCGAGCCCACAAAGTCCTGTTCCGAACACCAGCACCCTAACCATTCGGCCATCGTTCGGTGATACTGCACAAATGAATGTATTTTTTGTAATGTGAGCAAATAAGATGGAGGTAAGCATGTACATTTAATGAATATTCTATATTATTTCAATAAGATGACCTCAGCTTCTTTGTTTATTTCAGTTTATTTCCTTTGGATTTAATGCAGATTTTATTTAGCAATAGGAAACCAATAACTTGTTTTTGAACGTTTGAGGCATAGGTTATAACTTGTAGAATGCCATCATATTGTAACATAAGGTTATTGAAACAAAGAAATCCTTTCTTAAATTTTAATTAAAAAATTAGTATTTGAGTTTATTCTGTCCATAATTACTTTCAAAATTTTCATACTATACTTTGGGGGCTTTCGCAAAATCTGCTATATACATTTAGTTAACAAAAACTTTCTAAAATCTATGAACTCTATTTTGATTGCATTCGCACATTCGTATTGCGGATATTTTAGCAAACTTACTCAAGTGTCATCCAGTATTTATAACTTTTAAGTCTGATCGCAAGGTGTCATGCACATTGTTGTTTGTCATGCCTCCTGAAAATAGTATTTTTCTATATTAAGAACTCTGCAAATTATAAGCAAAACACTTGATGAAATTTGGGATTGTTTGTATAAAACTTTAATTTCTCCTCGAGTATACGTATTATCCTCATAAAAGAAACACAAATTATAAGCATCCTAATCATGTCGATCATCGTTGTCCTTTTGCCGAAGTATGGCCGATTGGTTATGGTGCTGGCCTTCGGTACCGGAGTTCGGGGGTTCGAATCCCACTAGAGCATGGATGTTCGTAGCCGTTCGGAATCAGTTTTAAGCGGTAGGTCCCGGTCTCATTAGCCCTCGTGTTGCAAAAAGTAGACCGTAGCACTCAAAACCAAAACATGGCCTAAGTTTCAACGCTTTTTAGACATTTGTTTTTACAGGGTTATCCAAAACATATTCGTTCCCCTATGAAGTATCGAGAAAACATCTTCGCGGACATATATGGCGTCTACCCTTTTATGTAGAATTTAATGACTTTTATGTTTTTGTTTTGTTTTTTTATATAACACCTGTGCACTTAAAGTTTACTCGTGTCGAAAAGAAAAGAGTGATAGATATTTCTTTGAATTTGGCAATAAAAACAAGAGGCTAAATATCGAAATTTGGTATCGTTAGTAGGATACTTTTCATAAAGGTAGTCATTGTAGAACACAACGCCCAAAACATGTTTACAGATTTATTGTATTTTAACCTCGTTACACCCAGCCATTTCTGTGGATAACTCAGTTCCTCAAATAAATGTTATATTTCCTAACATTTTATATTAGTTTTTAGATTATGTTGCATACCTTACATCAAAAAAATGTTCTATAAATTTATATTTAATATTATAGAATGGAATTAATAAAGTCTTAAAGAGAGCTAATTTAGTTTCAAATAAATATAACTTCACTCAAGATAAATAGTATACATTACTTAAACACTTACATCTCGTGCCGTGTAATATGATGTGAATGGTGATAGATCGTTGAAAGAAAGGACTAGAGAGCTATACATATTCAACTCTTTTTAAAAAAATTTCATTGATTTAAAAGTAAGATATTTTTAATTAACACTAGATTTACGGATGGTAATCATATACCCATTT
Organism: Pardosa pseudoannulata; assembly: GCA_032207245.1. Taxonomy (NCBI): domain Eukaryota; kingdom Metazoa; phylum Arthropoda; class Arachnida; order Araneae; family Lycosidae; genus Pardosa; species Pardosa pseudoannulata. Next base: position 19,603,800 of record CM063502.1, read on the forward strand.
TTACTGAAGTGAGCCAATTTGACTCATACAAGAAAATTGAAGTTTTTTTCAAAGAAAATAGTTCTAAATTAATTTAAATAAAATTTTTATTATCAAAAAACTCATGGAAAACATTTTTTTACATATAAAATCTGTTTTTGAAACACATTTTCCGCAAACATTTCTATTACATTTAGCACAATGGTTTCTACATCTGTTTCTTTTGCATGATTGTTGAACTTGACAATTCTTCCGTGCGTCAGTAGCATGAATTTCTGTCATTGGAATGGAAGTGTTCTCGACTTCTTCTCTATATTTACTTTATACTATATTTTATATACTTTATATTTACTTTATACTATATTTATTACTATATTTATTTTCATATACATTCTATGAGTCAAATTGGCTCACAACCGTGAAAATAGGTATACCACATTTGATAATGCGAAATGAAGGGGTCTGGGATGATTTTTATTACTTAACTAAAAACCAACGTATGTTTTTGAAAAGTGATATTAAAGTTACATATATATATATATATATATATATATATATATATATATATATATATATATATATATATATGTGTGTGTGTGTGTGTGTGTGTGTGTGTGTGTGTGTATGTGTGTGTGTGTGTGTGTGTGTAATGAGACGGACTTCTCGATGGGTGGTTGCAGTCATGGCTATAAAAATGACACCGTTTTAGTTAAAGACCTTTATTAATATAACGTTGGTGGATGGGTTCCCACTTCATCATAGGGACAGGACAAACTGAAAGGTTAGCTAGCATGAAGTTCTGTGTACAAGACCCGTAACACCTGGGTGAACATCTGTGGGAAAATATCTGCCCAACGACATCGTGCATCTCCTTTTTGTTTGGATATCTCCTAAAATGTCCGCTAGGGCCATGTAGAGTTATAATTGGCCAGTCCCCTTCTCTGAGGGCGTAAAATGTAGCCCCAGTGGTCAATTTAGGTTAGGGGTTAAAAAGGGGAATGCCAAATGACGCGGGAATTTTTAGCCCTTGATTTAAGTTTTTGAAAACCTCTGAGAATTTTCTTTACAATATCCTCCCCGGGCAAAAAGAAAGACCTTTCCGTTAACATAAAATTTTACAAAATTTTAAGTAACAAAATAAGTAACTGATGACTTACCGAATTATATACAAAATAAAAGTATATAGTATATGTTTCGCAGCAATAAACACAGATTTCATAGACATATGTAAAAATAAATAAGAAAAAAAATTGGCAAGTTATTTACATTAATACACTGGAAATAATTGAAACTGCAGTCTGTATTTCTCAGTTTAGTTTGATGGTTAAATAGCAAATGATTGATAATTCTTATATTAGTTAATAATTTTAATATTTTGCACTCTTTATTATAATACAGAATCCCTAACGTCATTGTGGAGAAACACGTTTTCTCATCCTTATTGCTCTAAACTTAGGTAGTTATCCCTTTACGAGCTAAAATCATTCTTTCCTTACCATGTCCGACATTTTCACATTCTTCTACTATCTATATAATTTTCTTATCGCTTTTGTATCAGTGTTTTAAGCGAGGCTCTTGCACTAACCTCTAAGACAGACTCATGTTGAGAATTTTCCTTACATATATATAGTGATCAAATTTTTAATGAGTCAAATTGGCTCGGTTCGTAAACCTAGTATTAAATAATAGTTATTTTTTTCTTAAAATTTTGTGTTTGAACTCTATTTTATATCATATATCATTATTAGTTTCTTTCTGCCAGAGATGAGTTCTCCTCTCACTGTACGCACACCCATCACTTGGCAGTTCAAACGCTGGAGTACGAGGAGGATTTTATGAGCTCCCAATACCCCACCCCCTTTCATAGACTTCTTTTTTCCACAAAATAATAATAATAAAAAACACTGTTTTTTCACTCGTCATATCTATACTAGTTATGAAAAGTACAAAGTTACAAAATAAAATGTGTTCTAGTCGTAATCTGTGACGCAGCCAAAAAATTTGGAGGGGGAGGGAGGATCCAAAGTATTAATCCAATATACTATGAACTTTCAATCTCCTAAAAAATCCCTCATACAACGTAAATGCATATATACATATTATATGTCTTATATATGCATCCCTAGTTTTACATGGATATTAAATTCCGTTATAAAAGGTATAAGCAATGTTGTACGTAATTTAATTGTATCTTGAAAAATATATTTGCAACTACTATGTTCCTTTTAATTTACTCTCTAAATTTTTAACAGGTTTAAATTTGCTTGGTAAATACGGGAGCACGAATTTAGACTAATTTTATGAATAACTCAGAAAAAAATTAATAAGGGAATTATGACATATTCTTATTTTTAAAATTTAAAATTGCATACCTTGTATGACATCAAAACTCAAAATCAGGAGGGCATAATCAGTATAAACTACCATTTTATAGTAGGAAATCAATTCCTCCAGCTTTTAAGGCCATCTTGTTAAAACCATCGTCTGCATTTACAGTCATGTCTAAATGCACCGAAGGGAATTTCTTTAAATTTTTCAACCACCTGTGACCATGGTTGAAAACTCTTGAATGAATCTTATTAAGTTTAAAAATTTTTGTAATTCATACATTGGAAGTATTTCGAAAAGAATCCAGACTCCCCATTCCTATAAATGCATCCTTGGTTATAATAATGGCAAGTAAAAAGAGGCATAGAGAAACTGCAGGTAATTTAAAAGACTATTTCTAAAATGTCCAACATTAACCCTTTTCTTCCCTCGGGAGGTAGTCCCCTACACTGCAATGTGTGCATTTTTAGCTCTAACAAAAAATCCCTTTGGAAAGCTATGCCCACAGATGTGAGCACAAGTGGATGGCGACACTTTTTTTTAAAGTTAAACCTTTACTTTTATATACAGAAATCTGAGACCCCTCATTTATGAGACACAAGACTTAAAATACAGGAAAGAGGTGGTAAAAAATTAACAAAAGAACGATAACGATGTTTCTTTTATCAATACGTCTCTGGATTCATTGTAGTAAATGAATATCCCATTCCTAATAGAAAAGCAATTTGAAGTTTAGCATTGGACATTAATCAATGCAGGGTCTAATTTTTATTACGTTGCTCAACGTTAAATATGCTGAAAACTTTGTTTTCAAGAAACTTCTAATTTAACAGACAGATGACAGCTGGGCTATCGCCTATCAGTAAGAACTGAGAACCAGTAACATGCATCCATCAAATGTTATACCATACCTGAACGGCTTAATATTTAACCCCTTGAGTGGAAGGTAACGTGTCCCTCATCGGGTCATGCTGCAACAGAAACACTCAACAAAATCAGTATCAATTTAAGCCCATCACTTTGCTTCTCCTGCTTTCTCTGTATTTCTGATGAACGTGTTGTCACCGGAGCTGGTCTCCTTTCAAGAATGCCTCACAAGTCTGGCATACAGGCTTCTTTACTTCTATATAAAATATTTACCTAAGAAATATTTCAGTGACCTCAGCTATTATCTTGTTACGTCATGCAGTTTGCACACATAAGTCTTTATTATTGAGCAGATGTTACTATCGATCGAACTCTTAAAGCTATCTGTGAAGTTTGAAATAATCCTTTTTCTAGGGTTGATAATTCGACCCTTGCATCAACAGTTCCGAAAAAAAACATGCAGAATAAATCTGTGGATGTCCTCACGCTGGGATGATGGCAGGAGAAAGAAAGGTACAGAATCGGTAGGAAAAATTCCTCCCTTCTAAGTATAATCAAAATTGAGTGAAAGTTGTTCCAGTGAGACAACGCAAATGCTTTACCCGTCCGAGTAGGCGGAGAGCTTTTACGCTGTCTGTGAACTCTTCCGGTAGTTTGACACATTCCCTGAAGTTTTAAAAACCTAATGCTACTGAATGTTCACTTGCTTGCTTTTAGACCTTGGTATCGGCCCTTTTCACAATTTTACTGATTCTATAATTCCAGAGTAATTTCGTTTAGTATTTCTAGTATTATTTATCCTCTAGAAGTGCAGCGAAGTAGCTTTCTAGCCATTTCTCAATTCAAGCCTTTTTTAAAATAAATCTTTCATTCAAATTTTCAATCGAAACAAAATAACTGTAGACTATTAGTTTAAAGTTGTCAAATTTTTATCTCAAAACATAAAAGAGAAAATAAATACAATATTGCTTTCATTATGTGTGACCGACCTTCTGTATTAAATAAGTTTTATGTATATATTTTCAATTTAGTCTTCTAATTTTGTCTTATAAAATTCTTTTATAAGTCAAAATTTCATTACATTCTAATTTTGCTGTAACTAAACCGTAATAATGATGCAACAAACAAAGAAGAAAACAAAATAATTGCAGAATATACATATTTTTCAGTTTTTAATTAAGTTATAAAAAAATTCTAAACTATTTATGTCGTATCAACAGTGTCAGGAAATAGATGAAAAACGTTATATCAAAAATCATTGTTGAAAACTAAAAACTTTCATCTTGATTTTAAGGAAATTAAATTAAAATACTTTGGTAATTATAAGGTAAAAATATATATTTATTTCACTTAACTTATTTCCATTTTCAGGTGATTGCGAATTTAAAACCAAAGTTTTCTTAAAATGATCTTTGTAAACTTTGGTCACAAATTAGTCATTGCTTTAACCACTAGATGGCAGCAGTATGTATTCACTATATTGAGGATTTTTAACAACGTAGTGGATGGATTTCCTTCACAAAAACGCTTATTACCTCCTAAATTAATTGCTTCCCTATTCTGTCAAATCCTATAAAAACGCTTTCTCTTGGGAAATATGATCACACTCATATAGGATATTATGAAGAAAGTTTATCCAATTTATCCCGGCAGATCTGACTTCTATTTAGTAATATTAAGCTGTAAAACAAAATTATACCTTAATTTGTTTTGCAGCTTTATATTACTAAATTGCTGACTCTAAATACCGAAGTTATTTTTTCAGTAATCTGTAATAAAGTAAAGGGATTCAGAAAAGATATTTACATCTTACATTTAATTACATCCCTCAAGTTTAAAGAAGCACCAAACGATTTCCTTAGTTAGGTACAAATTTTAGTCTAAATTTAAAAAAAAAAAAAAAAAAAAAAAAAAAAATACACCGTTATATATTTTCCCAAGATGTGAACATAATAAAATTAAATATATTTCTTAAAATAATCTAATAAATAATTTATTAGTGGTTTTTTTTAAGTATTATACAGTTAACCAGATCACAAACGTAAGCAGAACATTTTTTTCGGGTAGTGTTTTACAGTAAACTTTCAAACTAAAATACGATTGAATTACACACTCATACATCCCTAGTTTTTCATGCATACATAAGTGCGTCATAAAACGAATCAGCAACGCTGTACGTCATTTCATCGTAACTTGAAAAATATATTTGCAACTACATTGTGTCTCATTTTACGCTCTACGTTTTTACCAGGTTTAAATTTGTCTGGCAAATACTGGAGCATGTTTAATTGACGCTCCAGTATTTATTAGACAAATCTAAAGTAAATTTATGAATAACTAGACACATAAAGAAACATCGAAAAAGGAATTACGACATATATATATTTTTTTTCTTTTACAAAATTACATATTCTATATGACAGAGGCGACCAAACTTTTGGGATCCGTTGTCTACTCCACATTTAAAATATCGAAGGCGGTCTACCAATGGCAGAGTTAAATTAACGTAACTTACATGTTTATATATTTATTTTCGGTAACAAGAAAAATGGTAAATTATCTAATTTTTCTAAAAAAACTTAATATTTACAAAATAAAAATTTACTGACAATAATAATCAAAGCATTCATATATCAAAAATTTACCATTCTATTCACTTCGTTTAGTTGAAATTTGGCACTGTATATCTGCGACAAGTTTATCATATTGTGGCTGGCACGAGCTTATTGCAATGCGTAAACGCAAAATTAAATGTTCATCTGTTAAACGCTACCGATATTTGGTTTTTAATGCGTTCATGGTTCGCAAAGATACGTCTATCCAAAGTATAACTTCAAATACAAAATCAATTTGTAAATATTTGGAAACATTTCCTCAGAAAGCGTAAACTGTAGTAAATTTTTATTTTAAATAATTCATTAATTGTATGTCATAAGTCATAAATTAAATTGGTAATATCCGAGGTTATTATCGGAATGGTTGCGCGGACTACCTAAAATGTCTTCGCGGTCGACCAGTTGACCGCGGTCGACGTCTTGGCCACCCCTGCTATATGATATTAAAATTCGAAAACAGTATAAATTGTCACCTACATTTATAGTCGTGCCTATATGCACCGAAAGTAATGGTAAATTCATAAACTTTTTGTGACCATTTCTATTGTTTTTACTCTATTCCCAGTTGAAAACGATCTTTGAATACTTGCAGTGAAAACTAGTAATGTATACAAATTTTAATGTTTAAAGAGTCTTGTAATGCATAAAACTTTCATTTCTTTTGGTTTGGAGCTCTACGATCTACTTTTTGCAACAGGAGGGCTAATGAGACCGGGACCTACTGCTTAAAGCCGATTCTGAAAGACTACGAACATCCATGCCATAGTGAGATTCGAACCCACGAACTCCAGTACCGAAGGCCAGCACCCTAACCAACCGTGTAATGCATAAAACATTTCGTAGAAGATCCAGAACCCTCCCTATAAATACGTTCTTGAGCCATATTATTTAGAAAGGGAATTTTATACTAATTCATGCCTTTAGTGCAAATTATTTAAAGTAATTCAATTTCATTTTCTACGAATTTTACTTATAAACTGAATTAAAATGATTATTTTGATTTAACAATTTCACACACGTACTGTGGTAAGCCCCCTTATTATATTTCGAAACAGTGATAAATTTACTATATCAAAGCATTTCATAAATTTTTCAATGTGACCCAATTTATTATTCTGCAATTCAGTGTTCTCCCAATAAAAGCTCCCGGTGAAAGATATTTAAAGCAATTAAAATTCAGTTCCTATACATTTTGCTTAAAAACATTCACTGTAATAATTATTGTGATTCCAAACTTCAAGAGATCTGATGTTACAAGCATCCCAATGTGTTTCTTCTCTTATTTTAAAGCCTTTTGTAAAATTCGTAAGGTGTGTGATATATACATACCATAATACGAATCTTGATGTGATATGTCAGGAAAACTTACGGATTTAGCTTGAAAATGCGGATTTAAAAAATGATGAATGAAAACCTTGGTCGGAAATCCAGATGTTCGGTTTTTGTACCATTAGAGCCGCTGTAACTCTGCCGGTAAAGGTATCGATCTTATAAATGGAGGGTTTCAAGTTCGCACAAAGATCCACCGTGTTCATTAACGGTGGGTGGGTTACGTATAATAGGTTTATAATAGCAGTGTGCTCCAAGTTCCCAAGTGATACCTTCCGAGGTGGCATGTAAAACCTTGGGGGGTTTTGCACCATGAGAACCACTGTAGCTCTGCCGGTAAAGGCATCAGTCTTATAACTGGAGGGTTTCAAGTTCGAACAAAGATCCGCCGAGTTCATTAATGGTGGTGGGTCAAGTATAATAGGTTTGTAAGTTCCCAAGTGATACCTTCGGAGGGAACAGGTCAAACCTAGGGGGGTTTTGCACCATGAGAGCCACTGTAGCTGTGCCGGTAAAGGTATCGATCTTATAACTGGAGGGTTTCAGGTTCGAACAAAGATCCACCGAGTTCATTAATGGTGGTGGGTAAGTATAATAGGTTTGTAAGTTCCCAAGTGATACCTTTGGAGGTGGCAGGTCAAACCTTGAGGGGGGGGGGGTCTTCTGCTTCTAAATTACGAGAAACCACTTTGTGGCTTTGTGTTGTCCCAAGTAGTAATGTTGGCCTCCTATATGGTGCTCCCATAATAAAAGGTCAACTAATATCTGCAATTATGTAGTGTCGAATGCTATAAAGGCAAGTAGAAATTAAAAAAAAAAAAGATTTTGTGACATCAGTTTTTTTATTCAAGGATTTTAAAAATAAAAATTTGAAACTATTGCTTGCATACATTCGCTGTTTTGACATGATTTAGATTCTGTTTCTACTTATAGATCTTTTCTTATTTTATATGCTTATACTATACTGCCAAAAAGGATTGGATAACATCGATTTTAGAAGCTTGTGAATATTCCGAAAATACTTGATAAAGTATTTTGAAATTTTAAGAGTACATAAAAAGCATGTTAGTCGTCATATATATCAGCTAAAGTTTTGCCCCGAAAGTAAAAAGGGAACAAGAAACACATTTTAGAAAAAGAATATAGTACGAGATCCCTCTGTGCAAAGTTATATTTGAAATACGTTATGACTCCAGCATATAATTACAAAACTGATTTTAATTATGTGCGTTAATTTCTGTAAGAAACGCACGTGTATATATGGAGATATAAAAGTTTTTTTTTTAATCGTAATTTTCTTCGTAAGTTTTTTGTTTACAATATACAGTGATCTCATCCCCCTGTTATGTCATTTCAGTAAACTTAAAAACTATAATAAAGACAAAACAGTGTAATAAGAATATAAAAAAAAATGTGAAATATTTGTTGATATACGAGGATTTTTATTAAATAGCAACAAACTATACATGCACGGATGACATAGTTTATTCATTTGCCTAATTAGATAACCTAATATATAGGCGAAATTATACATAAAATTTAGTTTACTATATTAAAAATTGCAAAGATGTAAGGATTTAATGAGGCATGTTTTTAGTATGAAAGTCTCCAGATGATAATGGATTTTTCAGACCGCCTACCTCAGCGGTCGGCAAACTTATTAGCCAAAGAGCCAAATATGAACATTACAACAATTTTTTAAAAAAATTCTGAGCCAAATCTGCTTGTTTAATAAACTTTTATTACACTAAATAAAACTAAATTTAACGCTTAATAAATATTTATTAATGCGGACAATGTGTTTGCATCTCCTTGAAAAGTTTGAGTAAGTCAGGCTTGTATGTTGTTGTTTTTAATTTTAGGCATGATTTTAAGTTCTCATCAATAAGATGGATATTTGTGCCAGAGCCGCACTTAAGGAGCCAAAGAGCCACATGCGGGTCTGGAGCCGCACTTTGCCGACCACTGGTCTACCTCAATGAAACCGTTACAGAAGCTATTCTTTTATGGATTACTGTGTTACCTTGTAAATAAATATGGGAAATCATAGTTCAACAAAAGTTATCAGACTGACCATATTAATTTATAACATAAAAATTAATTTCATATATTTGTTTATATATAAATATGAAACCTTTAAAAAATATTCATCACCGATTACACGGGAGATATATCCCATATTTTTAATTGCCAGAGCTTGTTTGGCAATGTAAGTAAGCTGCAGTTATCGTGGCAAGACAGGCTCCCACTCCGAACTCAAGCTCAATCAAAATGTTTAGTAAAAATCCTTTATTTCCATGTCAATGATGGAGAATTAACGGACGTGTCTTACACAGACAAGAGACAAACATGCATCTGTTTGATCTGTGAAAGCCCGTCGTGAGGAGAAAAAAATCACGTGGTTGAGGGAACCTCCTCCTATTATAAAGGGCAGTTAAGGGGCTCCTTAGCCGAAAGGCTTTATTCCCGTTCTAAAGGTAAAAAGTAATCGAGGTAAAATCTGTGATGTAAAAGTTAAGTTTTTGAATTTAGAAAAAGGGTAATTTAGATGCCGGTCATTAAAAAGTGGGTAAGGGAAAAATCGTAAGGGCTGGTGTGATGTCTTGTGACCTGAAACTACTCAAAGAATACTTATTATTACCCTGAAAGGAAAATGTTAATTAGTAGACATGGTTAGGTACACTAGAGGGAGTCTTACGAGAAAATAACACCAATACATGGTTAGGTACACTTTCTGTTCCATAATAAAAAATACACATAAAATATTTTATATATATATATATCACATTACAGGGACGTTATAACATACATGAAAAAGGGAAGGGGGGTGAAGTAATAAGCTCTAAGATAAGTAAGTTAGGGTAGGGTTACTATTGTTTTAGGATAGCAAATCTGCGCGAAGCCGACGTAACTTAGTGGGGCTATTGTAATCATAATCAGGAAGTTTTGTTATTATTTCATTTGGATGAGGGAAGAGTATTTAGATAAGCATTTATTTTGTAGCTTGATAAAATATTATTGGTGAAACTTCAATCAACGGAATTAAAATTGTACAGATATCTGAATTTTCCTGTGATAATGAAGAGATGGATTAAAGGCGTGAAAGAAAGGGCTATAAGTAGAGAATTCAGTTTATAGTTTTGAGAAGTGTGGAAGGAATGCGAAAATCAATGATATATAACCTTGATTTATCTTGGGTGACTGGGAAAGCTAAGATTAAGAAAAGTAGAAAGCGAAAGGGGAGTATTTTCAGTTTTAGGGACAATAATTTATGACATAATACATATATCTTTACAAAATCGTTACAAAAATGTGGGACACCCTCTGTATTTGAAGTGAAAAAACTGGTTTCTAGTTTAGAAATTTCAAAAGTTACAATCTTTACAAGTACTTTAATAATGCTCTTATTTTAAAACAAATATTTAATTTTGCCATTTCAAGCGGCATATTTTTTAAAAAATAACATAAATGTATACACCAAATGAAAAAAAGATTTAAATTCATTTATCCAGAAAATAACTTTTGAAATATGTATATTAGAAACTAATTTTTCTTATCAAATTAAAACAAAATATAGTTTTAACAATATATATATGTAACATTAAAATCCCTTATTTACATATTTTAATATTAATTTAATAGCTTTTGTTTATAAAGTACGTTGGGGGTTTGAGCGGTAATTCTGATTTTTTCCTCCAGACACGCTATAGACTTAATTCAGCCTCTGTCTGTACGACTTTAGCCAATAGTTAGCGCGTTCTCTTTAAACATGGGTATTTTTTATCAAGTGATCAATTGTGCTTAGGGATTTTTCGTAGTCTTTTTACCTGAGGAATCTCTACTTGTAAAGTGTGTGTGTGCAGGATCACATTGTCTGGGTGCACAAGGTTGTAAAAGTGTTTGCCTGTTGTATGGATTTCATGTATCTCACTAGAAATAAAATGTGTTGTGCTTTTGAATGAGTCTCGCCCACATTACATATATATATATATAACATTTTAAATTAAAGAGAAAAATTAAAAACTGTTAAGAAATTGAATGATTTTTTTAATAGATTTTATCCTACTATAAAACAAAATATATTACTATCATTAATATAGTTAATGTTCACAGAATAAAAAGATAATTATCTTATGCTTGATATGAAAATTAGTTTTACAAATTTCAAGATATTTTGCTGGTTAAAAAGCTTTCATTTGTTTGTTTTTTTCACTTAATGTATTATATCATGTTCTTTAAACAACTTACTGCTTCACATAACTTACCTAAATTATTTTTAGAAAGTTAGAGCGTTATGAATGATCAAAGAAAGATTTTATTTTAAACACAGAACTTTTTATGTTGTATTGAATCAAGTATCAGCTATTATAATGAAGATCTTTCAACTCGAAAGGTACTAAGTCACCTTATTCTATTTTATTTTTAATCATTGCGCTCACTGAGAAAATAGTGTTCTTAAATTAACTAAACAAAATGACAAATTTAGTGTATTAATAGTAAAATATAAATCGAAACTTAAACAATTTTATTTTTAATAATTGTTCACGCAGCTCGTGAAGAAAAGATTCACCATAAATTTACTTAACAAAATGCCAATGTTTAGAAATCAAAATTGAAATTTATAAAAAGGTTTAATTTAAAACTGCGTTCTGAAACTCCGTGTTTTATTGAAAGAAGGAGGGTAAAATAAAGATAGCTTACTAATCTATTTTATTTTAAAAATTGTTGACACTGCATTTAAAGAAGATCCTTAATAAGTTTACTTCCCTAAAAGGCAACTTTCAATATAATAAGTAAAATTTATAAAAAGGTTTATTTAAAATGAAACACTGAATCACTGTTTTAATGAAAAAGGGGTGGTAAAATAAAGACGGCTTATTAAAATATTTTATTTTTCATAATTTTTGGCCCTATTGATAGAGAAAACATTGTCATAAAATTTATTCAACCTCACTTCCGGCATTTTGCATTTATTATCAGCTTTTTACTTTGTTAAAGGTAGTATATAAATGTCATTCGTGCACCGTAGGAAGGAGGAAATAGACGAAGTATATCAATCAGGTGATCTTATCTTTAAATGACTTATCGGTACGGTAGCTCTCTATTAGCGCGTGGGACGCCATCTTTCGGAGAAACAATGACCTAAAAAAATAGGAAAAGATGGCAGGGATGCGTTTTATATGGAGGGGGGAAAAGCTGTTGTAACGTTATTGGAGTAAGAGATATGTATTTTTGAGTCACAGAATCATTTTGAAAACAATGGCTGGACATATATTTTACTGTGAGATGTCTGCAAAATATATTCCCGATCTAAGTTGAATAATATTCTATCATATTAATTTAGACTTAAGAAACTATACACATATAATAAATGAGTCATAATATTTTTTATTTTAAAGAAATTAAGCACTTTTTTAAAGTTGGGTTTTGAAAAAAGTTTTAATGCTTTAAATGTTCTTTACACTTTATTCTTTTTAATTTGTTTCCTCTTAAGTTTTCCTTAATATTACAATATATATGTAATGTATACACATATAATAAATAAGTCATAATATTTTTATTATAAAGAAATTAAACACTTTTCTTAAAGTTGGGTTTTGAAAAAATTTTAATGCTTTAAATGTTCTATACACTTTATTCTTTGTAATTTGTTTCCTCTTAAGTTTTCCTTAATGTTACAATATATGTGTAATTTATACACATATAATAAATACATATAAAAAATGAGTTATAATATTTTTATTATAAAGAAATTAAACACTTTTCTTAAAGTTGGGATTTGAAAAAAAAATTAATACTTTAAATGTTCTATATACACTTTATTCTTTTCAATTTGTTTCCTCTGAGTTTTTCTTATTATTACAATATATATATATATATGTGTGTGTGTGTGTGTGAGTGAGTGAGTGAGTGAGTGAGTGAGTGAGTGAGTGAGTGAGTGAGTGAGTGAGTGAGTGAGTGAGTGAGTGAGTGAGTGAGTGAGTGAGTGAGTGAGTGAGTGAGTGAGTGAGTGAGTGAGTGAGTGAGTGAGTGAGTGAGTGAGTGAGTGAGTGAGAGAGAGAGAGAGAGAGAGAGAGAGAGAGAGAGAGAGAGAGAGAGAGAGAGAGAAGAATGTATGCATCCTTTATTTAATTTAAATATTAACCTTAACAAAGGCGTCACAATATATCTATGAATTTCATTATCTGATTTTTGTATTTTCGCATTTCATCAATAATATCAGATGATTCGAAATGTTACATAATTTATTTTCAATTGCTAACAGTATAAGAATACGGTGTACTTTGTTTTCAAAATTATACAATATAATTTCAATTTTACATATTGTTTCAAACATACATGGATTTTTTTTATTGGGCATTTCTGAAATATTTTAAAGAAAGAATTACCTCTCAAATAACTTATTACATTTCAAATAAATGTTTTTTCCAAATATCAATATAAGTGAAGAAGTATCCTTTAAATACAAAGTCGGATTTTTGAAAACTTTTCTTCCTAGATGAAAAGATAGAAAAACAATTTTTTCTCTCTAAATATTCTGAGTAAAATCCTTCTTTTCTAAAAAAAAAAGTTTGAGTTAACACATTTCCTTTATGTAAGTGTATTTTATATATAAGTGTATATTTATATATGTAAGTGTATATATTAATTACATCCATATAGATAACATTGCTGGTCTATTTAACAGCTAATTTATAGGAATTTTTGCTGTGTTTGTAAGTTAAACTTCCATGAAAAATTTCTTACTTTTCTAAAACGAAATCGAATTGTAATAATTAAGTTCAAACTTATAATACACAGGGTTTTTTTAAGTACTAGGAATGTTTTGAAAGGACAAAATTTTCGAAAGAATCTGCAAAAAAATTAAGAAGTAAACATTATTTCAAAATCATGAATATGTCAAAACACATTTTGGGAAGAAAGATAGCAAAGAATAACTGGTATGCGTTTGCCTTCACAACATTAGTTTCATATGGGAGGGAGAAAGTTACTGACACTAGTTGACAAATGGAGATATGTTTTTGAGTTGCAAAATTATTTATGAAAACAATGACAGTGTATTGATTCTATTATAAGACGTGTCTAAAATGCTTCCAACTTAAGTTATCTCACTTAATAATATTCTAAGTTATTCATTTAGACTTAAAAAACTTTATACACAGCAACATCGAAGTACAATAAATGATTCACGATACATTTATTTAAAATAAAATGAGATACATTCTTTAAAGCCAGCCACTTTAGAAATATTCTTAATAGCACTTCTCTTAATCTTTTAATGGCATTTATAGTTCATAACTGTTCAAAATATATACGAACGGTTTCCTGCATATAGTTATGTATAGAGTATTAAATGGGAATTATAATTTTTGGTTCAATTTTGGCAATTTCAAAGTCCACAGACCCCTTCAGGGGATGATGGACGTTATAAAGCGTTTTTATACAGAATTTGCTATGATTATATAGAGTATTAAATGTGAATGCTAAAAACATTTTTTTATGATTTTTGGTCCAATTTTGGCAATTTCAAAGTCCACATCCCCCTTCAGGGGATGATGGACGTTATAAAGCGTTTTATGCAGAATTTACTATGATCTGAGAAGTTTATTTGTTAATTTTTAAAATGATCCTCTTGTCTTAGTTTGAAACTTTTTCTCATAAATTTGTCTTATTACCTATAATCATATTTGATGAAAGAATTTATCTATTATTTTGTTCATTGCCTCAATAATTCATTTATAGAAAATTTCGTAAATCTACGTTTAATGTCTGTGAAAAATTTGAACTGTTCTAAAAATTTAACTGAGTTTTAATGATCGTATGAGGTCGAAACTAAAAATGGATGCACAAATTTATTTTCAAGTACAGTCTACCAAAAAACTTACAGAAGTAGTTTTAACCCTTAATTTTGCTAAGTCTGGCCGCTACACCGGACATGTATATTTATGACTACTATATAACATAATTGTCAGTGTTCGCCACAGTGGACATTAATTATCTCAAAAATGGAAAATTATATATATATATATATATATATATATATATATATATATATATATATTCTTTATTTTACAGAGATTTTAATGTCTATACAGACATGGGAAAATAACAGAAATTAAAAAATATTTGAAAAAACATCTTGTCAAATTAAGGGTTAAAACTTTACTTTTTTGGAGACAGTTTTCTTCAATCTAGTTTGTTGGTCTCATTTTGACAAAGTATTTGAAAATTTATTAATAACGTAATTATGTTTAAATTATATATATGATATGGTTCTGTATTAATTTAAAAATGAAGAATTTTATTAATTACATAAAATTTTAAAAAGATCTGTAAAGACAAACATTCTATAGTATTTTGTTTTATGAAATTAAATCTGTTTATGTTGGTCATATCGTCCTTATTTCCTAACTGAAAGTGAAAATGAATATGGAAGTAATCTGAGCTTTGAGAACGGTTACACAATGAAGTGAAGAAATCATGAAAATATTACAGAATTTTTCAGAGGAATTTAATGTTGGAGTGCTTACGGTTTCTTCAAAGCTCTGTTATCCGAAAGTGTTGTTTTCTTCATTAAGTTTCTAGAAATGTATATATAATATAGCATAGCTTAAAACTTTTGTCTTCATTGTTGATTTAATAATTATTTTATTACAGAAATTAGATGAAAATACACGTTTCTTAAAGTCTCTTTACATTGTAGTATTATGTTCCTTACTTCTTAAATGAAAATGAAAATGCAGGAAGCAATCTCTATATTTAGACAATGATTGCAAAAGTGAAATCTAGTAAGCATACTAACGAGATGGAATTTCTCGACTACAATCAACAGAAATTTACGTTTCCTTCGATTGCTTGTCACACAGGGCCTGATTATCGCACGGGCACTTAGGGCATGTGCCCTTGGCATGAAAATTTTAGGGGACACAAAAATTTAGTCGAGTGCTTGAAACACATATTAAGTGGGGAAAAATTGCAAACTTACGCTACCATTGCTAAGTTTTAATAAATTATTGTATGAGATAATTGTGTTTGTCATGAACTCTACTGTTTCCTATTTACTATAATTTTATTGCTATTTACCTGACAATTAATTCCCTCAATAAACCTGGTGCTATCCTATGGGTTATTGCATATTCATAAGACAGATTATTAGAAACGCTCCACTATAAACTATTAAATCATCTCATCAATTTTAATTATTTTTAATTCTATTATTATTTATTTTCTGCACCACAGAGATTGTGTGTATGATACGATAAAATAAAAAAAAATGTGGGACACTCTAGGTCTTTAAAAGTCCTTAATTTTTATCATGGTTAAACAGAGATAATGATTACGTAAAATGAAAATTTGTTGTTTGATTTTGAATATTACTTTAATGCTAATTTCTTTAAATAGGTTTATTATTCAATGTTATAATTGTTATAAGACTATAACTATGATAATAACCTGTCGCTATAAATTTGTGTGGGGGTGGAGGTCGCAAAAATTGGATTGTGCCCTGGGCACAAAAGTATCTTAGGCCCTGCTGTCACACGAAACTGTGCAATTTCTTTTCTCGCCAAATTTCTAGATATATATTTAGAAATTGTGTAATGCATATAAAAATTATTACGACCTCAAAAAGTTTACATTTTTATTCTTAATATTACAGTCCTATTATTGTAGTGCAGAAAATAAATGTTTAGAGAAACTTTTTGATTACTTAATAATCACAAATTTTAATAGATCATATATATGTAATCCAGGAATTATATTACTGCTGGACACATTTGAAATTATAGCCCCTATTCTTTTTACTTGCCAGGGCTACTGGGCGAGGAGAAGCGTCAGATACTACACTATTTAAGTAAATTGCAGTTGAGCCATTTTAGTAAAAAGAACATGCACAGTTCGTAGCGAAACTTAAACTTTATTCATTAGCTGCTAAAAATGAGATCTTTACCAGTCAACGACAGACAAGAGAAAGACACAAAAAACGCTTTGCTCGAACAGAGGTGTACCCAAATGCGAAGACAGATAAAATTTTCCCAAGGGACAAGGAATTTAGTCAGCAAATTTAACTGTTAGATCAGGCGAAAAGATGAGCAATTTGCCAGCGACAGCTGGAAAACGTGTTGAATGGACAGAAAATTAACATATATTGGACAGAAAGTATTAGGAAATGCATTGGAAGAATTTTAAGTCGAGAACACTTCTTTAATTAAGACATTTTGAGCTGGAAAAATAGATTTTAAAGAATTAGATGGGAAAGAGGAGGTTTTTAAGGAAGTCTTAAAGTGAAATAAGTTTGGATATATATATATATATATATATATATATATATATATTACATACAGTCAGTAGAGTTGGAGGGCTTGATTCCTCCCCTAATATATATATATATATATATATATATATATATATATATATATAAATTATTTCACTTTAATATCTCGTTACAAACCTCCTCTCTCCCATTCTAATTCCTTAAAATCTACTTTCCTACACACAAAATGTCTTAATCAAAGAAGTGTCTTTGACTTAAAATTCTTCCACCACTTTTCCCAAAGCTTTCTGTGTAATAGGTGTAATTTTCTGTCAATTCAACATATTTTCCAGCTGTCGCAGCAAATGATTCAGTTTTTCCCTGATCTAACAGTTAAATTCAATGACTAAGTTTCTTGTCCCTGGGAAAATTCTATCCGTCTCGCACTGGGATACACCTCTATGCGAGCAAAGTGTTTTTCGTATCATTCTCTTGTCTGTCGTTGATTAGCAAAGATGTCATTTTTAGCAGCTAATGAATAAAGTTTAAGTTTCGCTACGAACTCTGCCTGTTCTTTTTAACATAATTGTCCGACTGCAATTTACTCTAATAGTCTAGTTACTTAGGCTTCTCCTTTGCCCATTAGCCGGGACAAGCAAAAACAGTAAGGGCTAAATTATTTTATTGTGACCGGCGGTAGTAAATTCCACCATGTTACATATATATATATATATATATATATATATATATATATATATATATATATATATATATATATATATATATATATATATTCATATTTATATACATATATATGTATATATATATGTATATATGTATATATATATATATATATATATATATATATATATATATATATATATATATATATATATATATATATATATATATATATATATATATGTGTGTGTGATGTGTGTATGTATGTATTGGGTAAATGTATTTAGGTAGCGAGAAAGGATTTTGAAATAATATCACAAATAAATATAAATTACATTTTGTAAGTAAAGCATGTATGATTATAAAAATTTGCATTTCTCTTTATAAAAGGAATGTTCAGTAATTTATTATATTTTCTCGTTCGTTATTTTTTTGTCGTTATTGTGACATAACACCGCTTGAAATGAATCAAAGTAGTCGCCTAGATTTATTATATTTTTTCATTAATATAATAACCTTTATGTAATCAAAACTGCAAGGTTAGTTGATTTATCTTAATCAAAGCAACGCTTGCCGATTATATGAGTTAATGGGAATCTGTTTGCATTGGTTTATATAATTAGCTGTACGGATCTAAATTAATTTATTTCTGATGTCGAAACTATATATCCGAAATCTACGTAATAAAGAAAAACCTTTTTCTTAATTGGAAATTTTAATATCAGAAGGATACAATCCGAGTTTTATATTATGTTTGTTTTGTTTTTTAACGAGGACGAATTAAATACACATCGCTCAAAGAATAAATAATTACCTACATATCTTTAAGCCTAGATAAATAAATTGATAAATGCTTTATCGGGAATTACAGCGTGGCTTTATTACGTGTTTCTCCTCTTTTGGGAATATAGAATAATTAGTTAAGTACTACCTCGTTTCTAAAATGAGTATTGGTACTTGAGGAGATATTCTTGCAATCTTTCAAAGAATAGGGATTGAGAAGCAATAGTTTGGGAAACGGATTATCGAATAATGCGAAAATATGATTCCCGTTCAATGGAGACCCTGAACATATGAGATGATAAGGCTAACTCGATAATCTCTCTTTGAAAACACGACGGGGATTTTTTAAACGAGTCAATGTTCCACTTCTACAGGGATTTTTATACCTTTCGGAGACTGACATTGCGGATTAGTTCCAGAAGCTAAAACCGATAAAAATGGATCGATTTCCTTTGTGGTTGGTCTTCAAACCTTTACACAAATTTCAAGAAGTCCTGCAGAAATAGAAGCTGGAACTCAAAAGAAAAAATGTACAGTACACTCCTAATTAATGAATGGTGTTTGAACTTCATTGGATAATGCTTTGCAAACGTTAAGCTGTTAATTCGGGATGAAAGGTCTTTACGAATGGCACGCTCCAGATCGAATTTGACTGTCGAACAGAGATGTTTCGGAACTTACAGTAATTACAGCTCGTTCTGCTAATTGAATTCTTGGATTTTTAAGGGAAACGATTTCGGAACTCACAAAATTTTTTGTTTCCTTCGTCATATTCAATATTTTATCCTGAAAATCATTGGATTTAGTCAGCTAAATTCAAGACAAAAAAAATTCTCGAGTATCTTTTGAACTATTTGTGTACTTTAGACAGAGGATAAGTTTAAGACATTATTCTTCTTACCTCATTATTATTCATTTTTAATGGTAGGTGCATATCGAATCAAATTAATTTCTCAATTATTTCCTTTTATGCAGAGGTATTGATGAAAACTTAGACATCTAATGCCCTTTGGAAGAGTATACATGTATTGAAAGTACTCATAATTCTTTCTGAACAGATTTTCTACAGTTATCAAAATAAAAACCGAAAGTGTAAACTAAACAGTTCTGTTAATCAATACTTCTCTCTAGGTGAATAACTTCTTTTCAACACATTAAATCTGTTTGTTTCGGAGCAAGCTCTGTCCACTACTCCAGCACGACCACTCGCGAGTTTTGCGCGTGATTAACACAAATTCCGCTGTGTGCCCTGAAGATTTAAGTGACCTACGACCTACCTTGCCATATGTGTAGTTCGGGCCGAGTCTCTTGTTCATGGGATGGGGGCCCATGACTTCTCCAACACGTGTTCTTCTGTGGTTCGGGACCCCCGGTTAAAAAACTCATAAAATCTCCAAATTTGACATTTTTGGAGACAGTCATAGCACTAGATAATGCATTGGTGGTGTTTTCATATAAATATCAAAGCGAGGGCCAAGAAGCAGTCGCTGAAAGAAGGATTAAGGAATATTGTCATGAGGATAGAGGCCAGGGAATTGGCTCTGTGAAAAAAAAAGAACAAAGAGAGAGATAGAGACTTCTCAAATAAACGCGGACATCTCCAGGTGGCCAAGAAGGTTCAGAACCATTTCGGGAGGAACAGAGTTTGTTTCCTTCCCCTGTACTAAGTACCCTCGAACGATGTGTCTCTTTTTCTGGGACTGTTTGACATCTTTGAGACTATTTAGATGTAGTGACTCACCTAATGCTGTAAGTAGTTTCTTTTTTTTGTGTAATAAATCTTGTTTGTCAACGCTGCAGTTAGGTTGGATTTACTTTTGCATGTCATTTACACTAAAGAACCCATGATACCTGTTCCAGTTAAGTAGGCAGGCTTGATATGACTTTTAATATATCCAATATATCCTGCCGTAAGGAATCTAAAGATAAAGGTAAGCGCATGTGGTTGTATCTATGCCTCTTACGCTTTAAGTCTTCAATATCTGTAAGTTTTTCAGCATAAACTAATGTTTTAACATGACCTCATAGCCAGTGGTAACATAACTTAAGGTCCGGGTATCTTGGAGGACAAAATGTGGGTCTTCTATCTCCAATACATCTTTCACCAAATACGTCAAAGATTCTCTCTTCACAAGCGAAATGAAAGGGAAGCGCAATTTTCAGTTTTCCTGGTTTTGCTTCAGTGGCCTTCCATACCATCTTATTTAACGTAAACTTTAATGCCACTATTGTCAGAGACCATTGCTTTATGAATTTCTGTGGTTTACGTTGTACACTTTCTTTTATGGCAACAATAACAGGAATCGTTAATTCTCAAGTGACCAAATCCGCTACACTTCCTATTGTCTTGAATTTATTGTATCATTTCAACATCTTGGCCTACCGGCAGGTTTTTTTAAACGTTCTTTAAAATTTTCTTTTTCTCAAACAAAACATTTCAACAACACAGTACACACTGTACTTTCTCTTGCAAATTCACATTTTTAATTCTGATATTTATTTGTGTCATGCTTTATCCCCCGAATTAAGCAGATAAAGAGAAACTGAAAATTTACCACATGAAAATTATTCTTTTGTGAAACTAATGCTTTCCTTTTATAAAGCTCATGTGCCTATCAAAAAGGCTTAAGGCATTAATATGTTTCTGTATTTTTGACGTTGATTACATTCTGTTAAGACCTTGAGGAAACCCTGTATATATGGCGAAAGAGAATTTTAAAAATGTATGCATATAAAAATGTGTGTATGCATGTAATAAAAGTATATGCAAACATACATACACATATATTTTGACTGACAGATAGATATATAGATATAGATATATACATACACATACATATATATATGTGTGTGTGTGTGTGTATATATATACAATGGTACTGTTTACATATAATTCCCCTTGATCTATTTTTCAAAGAACAAACGCATTTAAATAATATAGTTTACAGGAGAATTACGTAAATAGTTAATGATTTCTTCCCTCTAGATATCACTAATATAAAATAATGACCTTCAGTATAATTACAGAACCATTCTTTTCTCAGTAATTTCTAATGATTAAAAGCTGTATTAAAAAATTGATTCCATTTATATAAATAAAACGCTCCTTTATCTTAAGTCGTATTTAAATTTTTTATTCGTGTTATGATTTAAATTGTTCAAATTTAATTTTTTTGTTAAAAAATTAATTTTTTAGATTTTCCTAATTATTTTTTGATCCACTGTATTGCTAAAATTTACTTTTAATTTATAATGCTGCTGGTAATATTGTTTCATATAACATTTTTACTCAACTTGAGAAATGAATGAAACAAGTTTTGCAATACACACACACGCGCACTCACAAGCACACACACAGGAATTTTTGTTTACTTTCCATACAAAGTAAACATATGTACATGTAAACATATGCATGTAACTGTATGTATGCATGTATGTATGTAAATTTATGCATTTATAACGTATGTGTATGTAAAATAAAAGTTTTCAACTTTTACTTCACACGAATATTTCTTTTTTTACTTTAAATACAAAAAAAAAGGATTATGTAAAAAATGAATAACTGCTTGAATAAGAAACTGTGATTTTTAAAGATAGAATTTAATATGTATCTTACACAACCCAGTAATTTCTGTATTTTTCTCTTACGGTTTAAAACTACTCAATAGAAATCCAAAGTTCCTGTTACTTTCTATATATCATTGCTTTACTTGCAAAACTGATTAACTCCCCATTTCCGGTTTTGTTTTGTTTTTCAGATTTAGAATTTGATTTACTTTTAGTTTTAAATATAGTAAATGGCCAGTATTAAAGTGCTTACATGTTGGGGAGAGTTTAAAGTAACGCTATTAAATCATATAAAATAAATTCGCTACCAATGCAAATTGCTGAATTATGTAGTTTTAGAGAAAAGATAAGAATGCAATTTATTATTAGATATTTTATTTTGGGCTATCACCGTGGGAGATGTTTGATCAGTGAGAATACTTTTCCTGAATTTCTAGACATATTTTCTGATATACCTTAAATATGAAAGGCTTTCATAGAAATATAGTCTATCATAGAAGATAAATATATTTATAAACATATTTCATTATGCAATAGAGTTCCAGGAGTGAAAAATATAATCACCGTTTAAGTATCTAAAAATGCTTTGCCCTTTTGGCATTATTGCTCTACGATTTTTTATAGACTAAGTGAGTTTGATAAGTTCTTATTGAAAGGGGGAAATATCTGCGCTCTATAACTGGATACTTTGACATTTTATCACTTAAATAAGTCACATTCTGTGAAAATTTGATTCAAATTCATATAAACTTTTTATTTCTTTTTTATTTATATTTGGAGAATGTGAAATCCTGAAAAATGAAGCAGAGATACGTAAGATTCATTATGTCTATGTACATGTATTTTCAAAGTTATGCGAAGCTCGTTATTGAATTTTTATAATTGATATAAATCTTTTCCCTGTACATTTCTTTCTACCATTATCATAATATGAATGCTTTATTTGGCAAACTGATTAACTCCCCTTTCTGAATTATCTAAACTTATAATTTCAAAGCGCATGATTGACTACTTTCTCTATATAAGCCAAACTTCTCTAATAATAAGTATTGACATCAATAAATGTAAAAAAAAAAATTAGTCATTGATTAATCGATAATTTATTTCAGTAACCAATCTAATTAACTCCATACTCGTAATCGTAAATTTATTTAAAAGTTTAGTTACAATGCTTTTACTTGTTAATATAGGAAATTCGTCTTCTGTCGCTAATAGACGTGCGAAGTAAAAAATGTAAAAGATGTGTGTGTTTATTTGGCTGCATATCCGTTTGTTTTATTTCATTTTTCAAATCTATGTATTGTTTCCATATCACGGGGGGAGTCTAATTAATACATAAACAAACCATTCAGCTATCCATCAAAATTACATTATGAAAAACTATCACATGAAATCTTGTAACATGTTTAGCAGAAACAGAACAGTAACTATTCATTTTTGCTAAAATCTCTAATGAAAATGTATATAATGAAGTTTTTCTGTGATTAAAAATTTATTTTTAGATTCACTTTGAATTAATAATTTTCATACAGTTAACTAATTAACTTCCACCAACATGCAAAAAATATAGTAATAATGATCGTTACTTCAAGGATATTCTATCTTATAACTTTTACATGTCGCTAAAGAAAAGATACATCAATATATATATATATATATATATATATATATATATATATATATATATATATATATATATATATATATATATACATATATATATATATATATATGTGTGTGTGTGTATATATATATATATATATATATATATATTAACAACGATGCTTATTTGAACTTATACTTTAAAAAGAAAATTTTAAAAAAAATGTGTTATATTTTATCATTTTTCTCTATCTTTTGTTTTATGTAATTAATTGCTTTGCCAATTCAAATAATACTTAATTTTTATATACTGTGTTATAAATACTGAGTACTTGAACTAAACTACAGGATATATTGAAAAAACCATTGGGAAGAAGTACAAAATTACATTTTTTTATATTCTTTGCTAATGTTATTTTATGTATCCATTATTTAAAAAGTATAGAAAATGTATTACTAGCTCTCACATGCAAAAGCCTTACTACCCATTACCCCTATGATGATAGAAAAGAAGCCAGTCGGGGGATCAAGAAAATTACCAAATCGCTTCCTCGTTTAGGTATATAGTTACTTTCGATAATTTTGAAATAATTTTAAAAAAATACATTGTAATATGAATACCATTAAGATGAAGAATGTATTTTGATTGAAACCAAAAAGTACTACCCAGAAAGCTACAATCATAATAAAAATATACTTTTTGTGATTTAATTTTCTTTACAACATTCTTTAGGATAATCAATGATTAAAAAAACTTAGTGTTGAACTTAAACCTAGTGTTGATTAAATTAGTTTCTAAGTTGATTGATTATATTAGTTTCTAAAATTAGTTTCTAAGTGTGGTTCGGGAAAATTCTTTTTTTATTAAACATGGGGCTACAGGTAATTATTTAAAAAAAATAAAACTATTTTCTATTCACAGTTTTCTATCAACAGTTGAAGCCCCATTTTTTTCCAATTTCTCCAAAATGTTCATCATTGAGTAATGAATGGCCTTTTAAAAAATTCGCATTCATTTATTAAGGATGAAGATGTATTCAAATAATCTTACATATACTGAAAATATTTAACTTGTATCTCAGGTAAATTAAAACTCTGAGATCGTGGGTTTGTAAAGTTCAAATTTAAAAGTCACTTTTACAATTGAAAGGGGAAAAAGTTTTTGACGGCACCATAACTGAAAAGTTACTGGTAAATAACAAGAAGTAATTTACAAATATTACTCTACAAGTGTAACAACACTCTTGGGGGTATTCTGAAAGCTTCTATGTCTTTGTGACCAATAGAATTATACTTTAAATCAATAAGGAAATAGATAAATATACTAAACAATATTACGATTGAGGTTGTATAATTACAGAATATTAGAATAACTATTGGAAACTTGGAAAACTCTTTATCATGTCAATATCACCAATTTATCTTAGGCATTCGGAAGTCATTTATGAATTGTAGCTCTTTCTTTTTATTGCAATCATTGTAATAAATGTTGAAAATGACAGTAAATAAGCATTAATAATAGTTAAAGCCAATAGATGGCAGTAGTTTACGTAGTTCTTAAGATCGATCAATGGGCATAACAGAAAGTGAAGGTAATTATTAAAGCTGTATTTTCTTACAGTTATTAGTTTAGAAAAACTTTCTCTCCGTCGTCCAATCTATTTAGAGCAAAATATTTTGTTCCTACTCATTATCATATAATAATAGAGTTGATGTATGCACGTGGTTCTAAAGGTTAACTTTTTGTTGATTAATTTAACATGTGTAATGTATGAAAACCTATATAGTACATAAATATATGTATGCGCGTATATATGTGTCAGTAAGTATTTTTTTACACAAATACACAAAAGAGGAAATAAAACAGATAATTAGATGACTTTGTGATAATCTGTGAAAACTACTCAAAATAAGGGGGTAAATCAGTCCACTCCCAGCCACAGCAAAAGAAAATCACACATTTTAGCTTATTCTTGTAATATTGAATTAATATAAAATAGTAGTCACACTATCGGAAAATCGTCACTTTGTGTAGGCTTTTATTACACATTACGATTTATGGTAATAATAAAAAAAGCTTTTATTAACTCCTATTCCTTATTAGGAAATTATATTCCTTATTAAGTAAATGTAAAAAAAAAGCGAAAGAAATCAAAAAATGATTATAAAAATTAAATTGCTCCCATTGGGATAATTCTAATTGTCAAGCATCTTTTATGCACACTTTGCAGGTTTGCATGGATCTGTATAAACCTGTAGTAAAAAAAGGTAATTTTACTAACCTAATTCAACCTAATATCTAAAACCTTGATCTGAAACCTGCCTAAATCATAAGTATTCATTCAGTGTGCAATAAGTCAACTTTTGAATATAAGTTTTTACACAGTATGAGCAGAAGGTTCAAAGATATGTTCCTAATAAAATAAATAAAAATATACAATAGACAGATAAATAATTGTTTTCATTAGGAAAATTTTCTATTTTGGGAGATATATATATATATGTCTTTAAAAGTCTCCTACATCCAAACCTAAATTTGGTCTAATTACACTTCGTGTAGCAAAATATACACCATAGGTTCTCAAACAAAGAAACAAAAAAAAAAAAAATTCCTGTGGAATATTTTAATAACGATATTTCAAAAGAAATTGTGTTTGCGAGATACTTTTAATTTTTTTATTTCTTTTAAATATAATTTAAATATAGTAAAAGAAAGTATATTTCCTTGGTTTAGAAAAAGATACTTTATTTCTGCTTGCCTTAAACCCATTAATGTTCTGTGCCGTAATGGACTAAGGAATAAGCATAACTCAGAGTTTCTACCAACAGAAATTTCAGTTGAAAGAAAAGTCACTGCCTACTTATCAGTTATATTCTGTTTAAATAAATGTTTTAAATGAAAAATGTGTTTATTTCATCTTATGGACTTAAAAATAGGATTTTGCATTTCTTCCGAAAATATCTAAAAAATTAAACAAGTTGTATATGTTTATAGTATTGACATTAAACCACATTAAACTAGGAATTTTTCTCATTCAAAAGTTTTATTGCTTTGGGTTTTATTTTAATGATAGATTTTATAAGAGTTGAAGCTTTAACTCTCAACATTTTGCTATGAATATGAAAAGAAGCTGGTATGTGATTCATTTTTCAAATGATTTTTGGAAATTGTTACTGAATTATTATTTTAATTATTTTCTGATATAGAATGTTTCAAAATTTTTACCAAGTGTTTCAGAAATATGTGTAAACTTAAAATGAATAAGGTTGTTTCAGATTAATAGATTAGTGGTCAAAAAATAAAAGCATCACGCTCTTTTGTCTAACATTTTAAGTCAGATTAATATCCGTTCCTGTAGAGTTGTTTGGATAATTACTCTTTAATTCATATTTTATGGGAAAGTCATCCAAAATTTATTCACCTTCTTTTCCATCTGATTTGGAAATTTTCATTATTAACCTTATTTGCTCTCCTTATTCGGGGTCTGTTCTCATCTAAGTCAAACTTCTTTCAAAGTTCAATGCTTAATACAAAAAAGTTTTGCTTTAATAAAAGTCAAAGGAACAAGTTTTATTGTCCTGACAGAAGCTTTGAAAATGTGATCTTTCCTCTCCATTCCCAGAATGGAGAGACAATGATTTCCATCGCTCTGCAGATAATCAATTAATTTTCCCTATTTTGTTTGCTATTTTAGTCGGTATGGGGCATTGAATCCTTCATTTTCGTTGGAAGGAAGAATTTTTCAAACACCCTATCATGACAGAACTCTAAACCACGAATTCCACCTTCTCCAATCTCGAGAAGAAACACTAGTTCATAAAGAAAGACTTCTTTCTGATTTCACTTTTCCCAATGATCATAAAAAGGACATCAGAAAAAGGATTGCATGTCGCCCAGTTTTCCGATACTTGTGCAAAGATTGGGAAGGTAGAATCAATAAAATCTTCCTTTCCTCATTTGTCGCAAATAAATCGCGCGCTATTAGTGAAGTCCGTCGAAAGAAACAATCGATAGACGCTTGTTTAAGGTTGTTCGGTGGATTTGCATACGACAGAAATATTGGTTCTGCAAAACCCTCCCCTGGCTGATGGCCGCGTCAAATAACAAAACTTTTATTTCCATTTTAAATCTGTATTTAACCTGGCGACATAAAATGGGGATACTTATTCTAATCAGTCGGAAAAACTCTCTGAAAAGCTATACATATGTATTAGCCCATCTCTCTTTTAGTTTTCCTGCCAACTCGAAAGGCGGAATATAATTGCCACGGTGGGGCAATAAGGGCCCGTAACCAAAGTGAGAACAAACAGATCAGAAAGGTAAAACGAAACGCTGGAAACAATTAACAGAGAATACACAATTTTTCAGAATTTTTCTTAAAGTTAATTGGGGTTAATAAAAAAGTTTCAGACATTCTGAATTCTATTTTGCCTATATATTTTAATAAAACACAGTCTAAATTCATATAACTAATACTACCGTATTTAGACAAGCATAATTTAATTGTTTAATTTCTTGATTTTAGAGTAGATACCCCAAAGTATTTACAATTGAAATAGATTAAATAAACATTACATATCAAGTGATACCACATCATATATATGTGTGTGTTTCTACTCAAAGTGCCTTTAAAACACTGAGACTATTTATTAAAAAAAATCTTATAAGAGAATTACACATTTATTTTCATAAAAAATATGATAAGAGAATGTTTATTTACTAATAATTTTAAAAATGAAGCCAGGTAACTCCTAAAAAATTGTATTGTAAATTTATCTGCCTCCATTAACAAGATTTTACGAGTATATTCTGAGCGAACATTTAGTTTAGTCGGATTACAGTAAAGTCTTTCATCTTATTTTCAATTAATTGGAAATGCATTGTTTAAAGTTTCTATAAACATAAGCAAAACTAAATGAGGTATGATGCGTCCGTAACAATACATAAGTAAACAGATTTTTATTATGGTTACTCATTTCATTTATTTTGTTTCCGAGTAATGTTTGAAAGTGTACGAATTAATCTTAAATTACCATTTAAGATAAAAATATTTATTTTGATACATATATTTTTTTTTAATTTGTCCACTTTCTTTAACAGTATTTATCACTTACGGGTGTATTTTAAACGAACGTTATAGTCTGACTAGAGGATTCCCCTTGCAAATTTATTTTCACGTAAAGTGAAGCGTATAGTTTATAGTCTAATAAGCTTAAGCTAAACGGTATAAGTTTAATGCTTATATAAAGCATATGAGTAAATAATGAAACTTTCGTATGGTTACTTACTGAGGGATATTTTTAAAGTAATGTTTAAATGTGTAGAAACTGATCAAAAATTCTCATTTAACATAAATTTATTGATTGATTTATTTAACTAGTAAATTTATTTATTTCCAAATTTATTGGAGATATTTATTTATTGGAAATTCATTAATTTATTGTTTTGTTAATTTTAAATAAACATTAGTTGTGAATTTATGTTCTTCCTTTAATGGTATTTTATCAGTTAGAGTATATCTTGAACATACGAGCGCGCGTGATAGCGAGAGAGAGAGAGAAATAAATGTCGATTCTAGTAAACTGTTTACTGCATCTTAATAAAATAAAATTTGTTAAATAAATTTACCAAATCATAAGACTTTTCTTCTACTTCAATAAAAAAAAACAGAAAGGTGTAAAAGGGAAAACTCGGTTTCTTTTGACATGTAAAGAAAATATTTTTACATACTATGAACGAAAGTATGAGGCAATAACCTTAATAAAGTCATACTTTAGTCAGAAATGGAGAAATGTTTTCTTGTAAGTTCAATTTATCCAGTAGTATCAGATTATATCTTTTTGAATAGAAATACGTAGATTTAAAATGATTGGAATGGAGAAAAGGTGTAAAGCTATTTTGCTACGACGGAAAATAGTTTTCAAGATTCACCTTAAAACTACATGTCATACAAAATTAAAACCTATTGTAAATATTAATTACATTCTTTCCTTCATTTGTTTTAATAAATAAAAATATAAATTATATTTCAAAACTTCTGAAAAGGAAAAAAAACAAAACTAATAATATCAACATTTTTGGAATCTAAAAATACAGCTTTGTTGCCATGCTGTGTCTAAGTAATCGAATTATTATTATACAAACTTTTTACAAACTGTAACGTTAGCAAGAAGTTTCAAATAGATGTATTCATAGTCAAGTAATTTAAGTTGAATTATTTTACAGAAAAACGTTCCTGGCTGTGTCTGAAGGAATAAAGAATCCAACTAAATCTCTCTATTGCTGTAAAGACGTTTAAGGGCTACACAAGAAAATAAATAAATAAATGAATGAATAATAAATGATGATGATGATTATGATGATAACGATAATACACACTGTAAAAATATCCATGTTCTCTAAACTATGCAAAACGAAAATCGATGAAAATATCCTGAAACATGAATTAGAGTTAACTTTTAGGATTTATTCTTCGAAAACTCGCAACATTACATTTGAATTTACTAATATTAAAATATTTCTTAAACAATAGTACCTTGTACATTTTTTTACTATTGTGCAGGAATTCTACAGCTTCTGCACAGGAATTCTCTTTGTCGAGCAATAATATTAGAATCCTTATTTATAGTTATCCAAAATATTTAGTTACTATATAGGAACTTAAACCTTTTTCTAAACTTCCTTCAGTTCTAAACCTGTCTGGTTTAGAATCATCACCTTTCATTTTGAAGATGGTGAATGCTGATGCCATTATACTACCAAACTACATTCCAAAGGATTATAACGAATCTCCCATTTTATTTCAGTGAAGAAATGCAACGAACATCCTACGCCCTGACTGAAATTCTTTCTTTTTCTCAGTCAACCCAATTAAGTTAATACTTTTTTCAATTCTTGACATTAATTCTCAATATGTTGAATTATTTGGGAAGCAAAATATGGACTTCATTTATTTCTAACAAATATATATTGTTATCACATTACCAAAATATGTAAAAATGAACTCCAGTCTAAGATAATTAATGTTATACCTGTATGTACTCGGAGTATATAGTTAAAATAAGTAATAGTCATAGTGAAGAAACTCGTAGTAGAATATATCTAAATTTTTAATTAGGCAACAATGAAGGAGGTACATAAATTTACTCTGAAAAAATTTAAAATTGACAAACTATAAGAATATTTATCGTACTTCAATTGATTTATTTATCAGAACAATATGAAATTTTGTATACTGAACAATCCAAAACAAATCCCCCATTTAGAATGTTTTTGCCGTTAAGCTGTTTCAGGTGAACATATATACCTTACCAAGTTACATATAGGAATGAACTCTTGTCTGAAATATTTTATATTAAATTCATTTGAAAATTCAATAACTATTTAAATTGTGTATTTTTTATAAAAAAAACCTTATACTTGAATAAATCTAAATATTTAATTACCTAACAAAGAAAGAAATATCCTTCATTTACCCCGAGAAAATTTAAATTACCAATATATAGAAATATTCATCTTACTTCAATATTTTTAGATATAAGAACTATTATTAAATTCACTTGCAGCTTATACTAATATCTAGTTAGATAAGTAAGTATAAATGTTTAATTAACTAACGTTGAAGGATGTATCATACGTTTACACCTAGAAAATTTAAAATGCATAATATAGGAATGTTCATCTTGCTTCCAATATGTTTAAAGATCAGAACTATGTAGATTATATTAAATTCACTTCTAACTTAAATAAATATTTTAATTGAGTATTAGTTATACAGCAAAAAAGACCTTCGATCTGAATAAGTACAAATGATTAATTAACTAACAATGAATGAAGTATCGACCATACATTTACCCCGAGAAAATTTAAAATGAATAACATAATAATATTCATCCTACTATCAGAATTATATGAGGTTTGTATTTTTAACAATCTCAAATTACCAAAAGTTTAGAATGTTTACTCCGTTTAAAAAATTTAAGTGTGCGTTTCTTTCGCATTACAGAAACATGTATCAATGATCTCTAGTCTAAAACATTATATATTTAATTCACTTGCAACTTCAGTAAATATTCAAAAAAAGAGTATTGTATAAAGTAAATCTTGCAGTTGGATATATCTTAATTTCAAATAAACTAACAATGTCTAAGATATCATACATATATTTACTCAGAGAAAATGTTATTCTATTGAATAGATATTGATGAATATTTAGAATCTAAATTGTCATGGATTCCTGAGAGTGAAACAAATATGAAATTTAAACAACTTTGTATATGGCACCTTGTACTCATCTGTAATGAACTGCGTTTCAAATAACTTAGGATCTCAATTATACAAAACAGAAAATTTTCGTAAGAAATTTTATTTGGTATCACATGTAAATATAGTATTGTAAAATGATTTTTTTAATATATATAGCTATTCGTCATGATTTTAGTCCATGTAACAACCGTAAAAGTAAATTTATGCACAAGGCTCGAAAAATCCTACAATATCGATCAAAATGACAAAATTATATATAATACCAGTTACTCAAAAATTTGGGGGATTGTTTATAGAACTGCATTCGTTAAAAAGGAAAAGTCCTTTCGAAAAAATAAATACAGAAAAATTATACTAGTTTTTAACTAAAAAGAGATGTTAAGCATTAATTAAATAATTTACTAAATATAAGAGTATTTATTATATATAGTTTCTATTTTTTAAGGGATCAGGTCTATGTGAAATTTCGTGTGATAAATAGTCTTTAATAATGTATGTGTATATATATATATATATATATATATATATATATATATATATATATATATACATATATATATACATGTATATAGTGTGTGTATGTTTGTATATACATTGTGTATATGTATGTATATATATATTGTGTGTATGTATATATATATATATATATATATTGTGTGTATGTATATATATATTGTGTGTATGTATGTATATATATATTGTGTGTGTGTAATACAGGGAAGTTGGTGTTTCCAACAAGCGGCCCGCTAACGCCTTTTTTAATATTTCACATCTCCATAGTGTTTTTTTTTTCGATGAAATTCATTAAACATAAATATATAAATACAGAACTGTACTTGCAGATTTATTCTTGCTCCATCATATAAGGCTAGAATTTACAGATCTAGTGATAGACATCTGTTCAATAGTCTTTTCTGGTGATCATCTATAAATTATAACCTATAACTAACACAATTTTATTTCAAACATTTATTTAAATTTTGCTATCAAATACGCTTGAAAAGAAAATTTGTATGATAGTCTTTAAAATTACATTCAGTACAACAGCTGATATAAAGACTACATGAATAAGATGGTATGAAAAATAAAAATCTACATCATATAAGGCTATTTCTTTCCACTACATAATTGCTATGTCTGTATTTGAAATTGAAAACACATAAATTATTTCATACAACAGCAACAAAAAATTACACCAAAGAACTGAAAATCTAAACCAAAATTCCAGTTACCTGGAAAAATATGAAGTGAATATTATTAGTACTGTTCAAGTTAACAGTCTTTAGCTTAAAATGATTTACCCTTGAAATTTCATTACTTTGTGCAATTGTTATTAAGGAAACCGGAAACCGCAAGACGGCATTTTATTTGGCGGAACAGAAGCCACTACGATTAAGAGAAGCAGAAAAGATTACGCATCAATAATAAAAAAAAAATCCCAAGGTGAAAACAATAGAAATTTTAAAACTTTTAAAATTGGATTTCTCTGTTTATATTAATTCTAATGGTAAGGTTTTACTTTTTCTCCAAAATCACAGATTTAAGTAAATAAAGTGTATCGAAATTTAATCATAAAGATAATTACTGAATGGCAATAAATGTCATAGAGCAGGGAAAAGCCCAGCTTGAGGTTAATGACAGCAGCATTTCAATTTTTCCAAATCTAAAGAGATAAATCTCAACTTTTTCCTCATTTAACCCATTTGCCTCATACCAAAAAAAGAAAAAAAATATTCCTTGTTGAAAAAAATCTTTTTATTACTTAAAAACAAACGTGTTTAAAACACCTATATCTAATGCAATAATTGCTCTTTTAAGAAATGCCAAAAACTGCCTAAAAAATTGGTCGTGAATACATTTTTGTGATAAGCATGATAATTCTGTGGATTTATACGCTTATAATGCAAATGGGTTAAAGAACTTCATTTCAATGTAGAGAGCTTCATTTCAAGTTTTCCTAATTTATAAAATTGCATTTCAAATTTTCTTTATGTAAAGAGTGGCACTTCCTCTCTAAAATATATCACATGATCTAGAATAGGTGTGAATACGGCAGTTTCGCGTGAATCAAGTTATTTTCTACTAAAACAAAGGTTTGACTTAAGATGGGTCTATACCTGCCTCTGATCGGTTTGGAGTGCTACGGTTTACTTTTTGCAACACGAGGGCTAATGAGACCAGGACCTGCAGCTTAAAACCGATTCCGAACGGCTACGAACATCCATGCCCCTGTGGGATTCAAACCCACGAACTCTGGTACCGAAGGCCAGCACCCTAACCAATCGGCCATCGTTCCGCATGAATGCCTTTGATTCAATATTAACATGGAAAAAAATAAAATTCCCTGTGGCCGGCTCGCATTTTAAGAATTCTTTTAAATAAATTACGGCTTTCATTAGAGTACAGAGTTAATTATATTGACTTCTGTAATAAATTATTTATTATTCAATGGCTAAAAGTGTTAGTCATGTAGCTGTGAATATTTATTAGGGAAATTTGTTTTAAATGTATACAATCAGTAGTCAATCAAGTGCTTCGGCTCATTTTTCAAATTTACTTATAGATCTTATAAAATAAAATCTTCATTTCAATTTGAAAAATGAAGTAATATAGACACTTGTTTAACCAAATAGTAACATGTTTGTTTACATTTTGTACAAAATATATTTACTAGCGGTAGAAAATGAATTTCTTATATATTTAACTTTAAATAGTTTTGTTAAAATGTTAAAGTACTTCAACTACAATTTTAAATACAATTTACATTACACTAGGAAGTTAATTAGACTGGTTTCTGAAAAAATTATTGATTATTTAATGGCTAAATATTTTTTTATCATTTATTTCGATTATTTTTATCATTTAATTGATTTGTCATGTAGATCATTCATATTATGATAATGATACGGAATATATATATAGGGAAAAGGTTTGTAACAATTAAAATTTAATAATGAGGTTAGTTTAACCTAGAAAATACTTAGAAGTATTAACACATTATAGATCTCACTTATTTCTACTACTCTTTTTTTTTTTCGATTTCACATTCTCCAAATATTTAAAAAGAATTTTATAAAATAAAAAGTCCCTATGATTTTAAAACATAAATTTTCATATAGTGTGATTTACTCAAGTGATAAAATGTCAAAATATTCAGTTATAGAAACGTAGATATTTTTACATTTTAACAAGAACTTATCAAGCTTACTTAGTCTATAAAAAAAATCATAGAGCAATAATGCGAAAGTAGGAAAGCATTTTTAGACACCTAACTGGCAATTATATTTTTTCGTAAAACTCTATTGAGCAATAAAATTTGTTTATAAATATATTTATCTTCTTTGGTTGGCTATATTTATATGAAAGCCTTTCGTGGTAGAATATATATCTGAAAAGGCAAGAAAAGTATTCTCAATGATCAAACATCTCCCACAGTGATAACCCAAAATAAAATATCTAACAACAAATTGCTTTCTTATCTTTTCTGTAGACCTACGCATTCAAGCAATTTAAATTTGCAGCGAATTTATTTTATATGATTTAATAGCATTACTTTACCCCAATCTGTAAACACTTTAATACTGGCCATTTATATTAGAAACTAAAATTTAAAGTAAATCAAATGCTAAATCTGGAAATTTACGTAGTTAATATGAAGTTTAAAATTTATTTTTTGTAGATATGTGTTATTCTACTTGAATAAAAGCTTACTCTGTTGCATTAATGCAGTTTAACATATTGCAATAATTTAGCAAATATTATGAGAGGGAAATATAAATATTCATGTGACGTAATGATAAAGTTTAAATATACCAGAGATCTTCAACAAATTTTAATGAGAAAATTTACTGGGAAATGCTTATTGACGTCTTACTGAGAAAATAAACTAGAAGTTGGCAATATAAAAATTTACCTCTCAGAAACCTCATACAAAATCTGGTGGCATAACTCAGAAGTATTGGTGTGATGAATTATAATGCAACATACATATTTAATGCTATAAGTTTAACAAACATTATAAAGATAGGAAGTTGATATTAAAGGGGAATAATGATGAAGTTTTAAAAATTAGTGTTCCTTCATTAATTTTAATGAGAAAATTTAGAGAAATCCTTATTGATGTCTTACAGATAAATAAGAAGTTGGCATTATAAAAATTTATCGATCAGGAACCTTATACATAAACAGGTGGCATAACTCAGAAGTATTGGTGCGATGAATTATAATACTGTATGTTTAGAAAACATTATAAAGCTGGAAAATTAATATTAAATGGGCACAGATATATTTTCATGAATTAATAATTTTCCATTAATGCAATTAGAGAAATATCAATGATTCATGATGTCAACGATAAAAATTTTACTAATCAAGAACCTTAAGAAAAAATGGAATATTGGTTTAAGTCACCAGTACTAGAAACTCTTAACTGATGTATTTTTTAAAACTTTTCAATGCAACTTGTTCATACAAGACGTTGTTTTCACAATGCACTTTTCCAGTATGACTGTAGATCCATTGGGAATATTGTGTTAAGAAACAGCTCTTTCATTATTTTAATAGTATAAATATGTCTTTATAAAATAA
Organism: Pardosa pseudoannulata; assembly: GCA_032207245.1. Classification (NCBI taxonomy): domain Eukaryota; kingdom Metazoa; phylum Arthropoda; class Arachnida; order Araneae; family Lycosidae; genus Pardosa; species Pardosa pseudoannulata. The sequence continues at coordinate 19,640,656 of CM063502.1, forward strand.
TATGCAAAATCTAAGCTAAATGTAAAGCTTAACCCTTTCGTGGGCCATTTATTTCTCACTCCACGTTTCCAAACTTTCAAAACAAAGCTGTTAATTTTATTCAATCGATCGAACAATTGATGACAGCACAAAACTAAAGAGGGAATCAGTCTTCCCGTCGTTTCAGTAAGAAGACCAATATATTATAATGGGTTTTGCGCTTCCCACAGGTGTATTTTGTAGGATCGTGTAGGTGGGAAGTAATCTTTCCACGACCCACGAAAGGGTTAAAGCTAATCTAATCTATAACTTTATTATTATAGTAATGTCACAGACAAATATTCATTAAAATGTGCTCTTACTTGTATACCCCACTTTGGCAATTTTAGTTGTTGTAGATAACTGTGTTTGTAGCTGTGTTTCTATTGTAACTTCTGTTGTTATTGTAACTGTAACTGTGCACATTAATAAAGATACTAGATATAACAAAACATAGTCGTGGTCGAACTGTTTAAAATAATAATACTTTTTAGACCACCTAAGAGTTTGAATTTGATTGGAAATATGGCAGAGGCGTGGTGAAAGTTAGAATTTCGAAATACTTCTGAAGGCTGGACATCATGCTAAAAAGGACGAAATGTGAAAGTGGCGATTTAACTTAATTGTGTTGGAGAAGAAGCCATAGAATTGTTAATACATTTTAACTAACTAACGGTCAAAAGAATAATTTAACAGCACTTTTAAAAGCGTTTGAAGATTATGCTAACCCGAGAAGAAGTTGTAGACAGATATACAGGGTGTCCCAAAACGACCGCATAAACTCTGCACAGCTAGATTCCTCGTTGGGAGTACATAAAAACTGCCCAAAGAAGCGTTCCTGTACGATCCATAGTTTACGAGAAAAATACAAAAAACAAAGTATGACGTCACTGCCGGTGCAAGAAAAAAACACTTTATTGGACATATCAACAACAGTATTTGCATATCTTTCCAGACGATAATGTTTAAAACGTTCGCCGTGCATATCGCGTCATGCATGCGCGAGCGCCATGGAATGACGTTAAGCCGCCTTTGAACTGGTATTTAAAAAGCTGCATCTTGCAGCTACCGGTAGTCTTCGTATGGTGGCCATGTATTCCGTTCGTGACTACTGCGACATGTACCTGATGTACGGCCGATGTAATGGAAATGCCTTACGAACCGTTAGGGAGTATACCCGTGTATATAACATATACTGCTCTTAATATGTTCAATAAAGTGTTTGCACCGGAAATGACGTCATACTTTGTTTAACGTATTTTTCTCTTAAACTATGGATCTTACAGGAAAGCTCCTTTGTGCAGTTTTTAGCCGAACGATAGCCGATTGGTTACGGTGCTGGCCTTCGGTACCGGAGTTTGTGGGTTCGAATCCCACAGGGGCATGGATGGTCGTAACTGTTCGGAATTGGCATTAAGCTGTAGGTCCCAGTCTCATTAGCCCTTTTGTTGCAAAAAGTAGACCGTAGCACTCCAAACCAAACCAAACCCAAACTTGGGCAGCTTTTATGTATTTCCAACGAGGAATCTAGCTGTGCATAGTTTATGCGGTCGTTTTGGTACACCCTGTATATTTAATATCCACTGTCAAAGACAGTATGAAAGCAACGACAAATTCATAATGGAACTGAAAAAGCTCGTAAGACTTTTCGAGTATAGAGATCAAAGTGAAAGTGTCATGACATATCGCATTGTTCTTAGTGTTTCTGACAAACTATTGCAAGAAAGATTATTACGAAAAAGAGACTTAACCCTCGAGAAGACTTTTGACATCTGTAGAACTTCAGAATTGGGTAGAAAGCAAGACGAATTATTGCAGTGCAAACTGGAAGTAACGGCTCTAACATCAAAAAGAACTGTTGCGACTCGTGAAAACCAAAGTAAAAATTCTGCCGTAGAAACTAAACTTTCTGCCCGTAAACCAAAAGGGAAATATATTGAACCTCATAATAGCAGTAGTAGTAGTGTCCATGTATGTAAGAAGTGTGATAACAAAAATAAAAACGCTGCCCAGTACTCGGAAAAAAGTGCCATAAATGTAATAGGCTAAATCACTGTGCCGTTGGTTGTAAATCTAAATATGTGTCTGCTTTTAATGACAGTATGGTTTTAGACTATCTAAAAACCATGAATCAAAATTCGTGATGGATACAGAATATTCAGGTAGGAATTGAGAATTTGTGTTTTAAATTAGATACTGGTACTGATGTTAATATCATACATGTTAATTGGGGTTAATAAAAAAGTTCGAGAAGTTCTGAATTTTATTTCGCCCATATATTTTAATAAAGCACAGTCTAAGTTCGTATAACTAATGCTACCGTATTTGGACAAGCATAATTTAATTGTTTAATTTCTTGATTTTAGAGTAGATACCCCAAAGTATTTACAATTGAAATAGATTAAATAAACATTATATATCAAGTGATACCACATCATATATATGTGTGTTTCTACTCAAAGTTCCTTTAAAATACTGAGACTATTTGTTAAAAAAATCTTATAAAAGAATTACACATTTATTTTCTTTAGAAATATGCTAAGAGCATGTTTATTTACTAATAATTTTAAAAATGAAGCCAGGTAACTCCTAAAAATTGTATTGTAAATTTATCTGCCTCCGTTAACAAGATTTTACGAGTATATTCTGAGCGAACATTTAGTTTAGTCGGATTACAGTAAAGTCTTTCATCTTATTTTCAAGTAATTGGAAATGCATTGTTTAAAGTTTCTATAAACATAAGCAAAACTAAATGAGCCATGATGCGTCCGTAACAGCACATAAGTAAACAGATTTTTATTATGGTTGCTCATTTCATTAATCTTATTTCTGAGTAATGTTTGAAAGTGTACGGATTAGTCTTAAATTATCATTTAAGATAAAATTATTTATTTTGATGCATATATTGTTTTTAAATTTGTCCGCTTTCTTTCACAGTATCTATCACTTTGGTGTATTTTGAACGAATGTTATAGTCTGACTAAAGTAGTCCTCTTACAAATTTATTTTCACGTAAAGATAAACATATAGTTTATAGTCTAATAAGCTTCAGCTAAGCCGTATAAGTTTAATTCGTGAATCAAAATTCGTGTTGGATACAGAATATTCAGGTAGGAATTGATAATTTGTGTTTTAAATTAGATACTGGTGCTGATGTTAATATCATACCTGATAAAACTTTAATAATTTAAAAGCAAAGTGTTCTATTAATCCAGCTAATACAGTTTTATAAGAATTTGCTGGTAATAAAATCAATCCTATATGCATTGTTACTTTTAACTGCAGTAATGATAATGTGTTTAACAAAAATCTTAAGTTTGTGATTATATTCGTAAATTGTAAAAGCTATTCTGCACCTTTTCTTTGTTTGTCGAGTTTTGTTGAGCTTGGTATTATAAAAAGACAAATAAATACTGCAGAAATAAGGGATAAGAATTCACTTACTGATAAAAATAGAGATATTTTTGAAGGGTTAGGTACATTTAGCTTTAAGTGTTCAGTTAAATTGATGGAGGACGTCCAGCCTATTGCTAAGCCTCCCAGAAGGATTCCAAGAACTTTAAACGGTAAAGTAAAATATAAATTAGTCTTTAAAAAGATGGAATAATTAGTAAAGTATAAAGTTCTGTTGGATGGATTAATAGCTTAGTTATTGTTCAAAAACCTGATGGTTCTATTGGGTTATGTTTGGATCCCCAAGATCTTAATAAAGTAATTTAAAGGGAATTTTATTTGATTCCAACTGATGAGTTGTTACCTAAATTGTGTAATAAATCTGTATACAGAGTTCTTGATTTAAAAGATGGGTTTTATCAAATAGAACTTGATAATGTTTCAAGTGAATTATGTCAATTTAGTTCTCTATTTGGATGTTTTAAATTTAATATATTACCTTTTGGATTAAATAATGCTCCAGAAATTTTTCAGAAATTTTATGAAAAGAAGTTCGGTGATATCCCTGGTGTTTTAGTTTATTTTAATGACATATTAATAGCTACAAATACTGAAACAGAACATGGCGAAATTTTAAATAAAGTGGTAGAAAGAACTGGAAGTCTTAATGTTAAGTTTAATGTAAATAAATTGCAATATCGTTTAAATGAAGTTGAGTATTTAGGTTATGTTTTAAATATATCAGGAATAAAGCCAGATCCTGAGCAAGTTGAAACAATCACAAATTTAAGTGTTCCGAATAATAAAAAGGAAGCATGATTAATGATTACCTAAGAAAATTTATTCCTAATATGTCTGAAAGTACGGCTTCTTTAAGAGAGTTACTTAAAACTCATGTTCATTGGGATTGGTTCAAAGCTCTTAATGAATTAAAGCTTAAAATTAGCAAAGCCCCAGTACTCGGAACTTTTGATTCCAGTGAACAAATACTACAATGTGATAGTTCAAAAAATTGACTTGGTTGTTGCATGTTACAAGAGGGTCAACTGATTGCTGTTGCTTCACGTAGTTTAACCAATGCTGAACAGTTTGGTTTGTTGGGAGCACTACGGTTTACTTTTTTGAAACACGAGGGCTAATGAGACCAGGATCTACTGCTTAAAGCCGATTCCGAACGACTACGAACATCCATGTCATTGTGGGATTCGAACCCACGAACTCCGGTACCGAAGGCTAGCACCCTAATCATTCGGCCATAGTTCGGCCCAATGCTGAACAGAGTTATGAGCAAATAGAAAAAGAATAAGTTTTGTGTTTGCTGTTAAAAAATTTCATAATTTTATTTATGATAGAAAAGTGATAGTTCATACAGATCAGAAACCGTTAGTTTCGATTCCTAGTAAAAGTCTTGTTAATGTTCTGTGTAGTAGATTACAAAGAATGAAATTAAAACTACTAAACTATGATCTTGAAATATGTACCAGGTAAACTTATCTATGTTGCTGATTTATTGTCCAGGAATTTTTTAAATGAAATAGATCCTTTCCTTAAAGAAATTATACATTCTATCAAAACAACTAAATATATGTCTGTAATGGACAAGAAATTAAATGAGTTTAAAGAGTATACTTCAAAAGATTCAGTATTAAATCAGCTAATTAATTTATGTAAAAGTGAATGGCCTAATAATAAAAATGACTTACATGAGTCAGTCAAGCTTTAAAGCAAGATTTATTTGAAGAAGATGGTATTTTCTTAAGTGGTAAAAATATTGTACCTAGTGGTTTTAGGAAAGAAATGTCAAACAAAATTCATGAGGGACATTTTGGAATGGAGACGTGCAAATAAACAGCCAGATTCTTCTTGTATTGGCTAGGTATGACTGATGATATTGATAATTTAATTTCTAAGTGTTCAGCCTGGGAAAATTTCAGACCAAACAATTATAAAGAACCGCTCATTTCTCGTGAAATTTTATCCTTGCCTTTTGAGAAAGTAGGATGTGATATTTATGAGTTTGATAAGAAAGGTTATTTAGTTTTAATGGATTACTTAAAAGGGCTAGAAAAAGTTCCAATAGATAATAAACAAGCATATAAAGCAATTAATAAATTAAAAACTATATTTAGTACACATAGTATCCCAAGAAATTTTGTATTTGATAATATGCGTCAATTTAGATAATTTGCATCAGAATGGTTTTGGTTTGGTATGGTTTTGAGTGCTACGGTCTACATTTTGCAACACGAGGGCTAATGAGACCGGGACCTACCGCATCAGAATGGGATTTTGAAGTTGTTAATAGCAGTCCAAGGTACCCTAAACCAAATGGTCAAGCTGAGAGTGGAGTTAAAATTGCTAAAAGTATTCTTAAAAATTCTCTGTTAGTTAATCATGATATTTATTCTGCTTTAAAGAAATATAGAAATACTACTATAAAAGGTACAGAGCTTTCTCCTGCTCAAATCTTTAAGTAGACGCGTTCGAACTAAAATACCCGTAACTAGAAATATGTTGATTCCTAAACTTCAAACAAATGTTAAGACTACTATTGTTTATTTGAAAATTTAAAGTAAGTTTCACTATGGTAAAACATCGAAGCCCTTGTCTGATCTACAACCAAATCAAAATGTGATTATCCGTAACAATAACGCGTAGGAAAGAGGTAAAGTACTAAGATAATGTAAGAATCCTCGAAGTTATTAGGATAAATATGAAAATAATCAAAAATTGAAAAGGAATAGAGTTCAATTAAAAACGTCAAAAAGCGAACCATTTTTTAAAGGTGTTGGAAGGGGTAGACATGCTGATCGTAGTGGTTCTATTCTTAAGCTTTCTAATGTAAATTATCCAAAAAAGTGAAACCATACGTCACACGTTATGGTAATAAACGCCCAAAAAGGTTTGGTGTTTTATCGATGTAAGATACTTTTATCAAAGGGAAGATGTTGTATATAACTGTTTTTATTGTAACTGTAACTGTGTAAGTTAATAAGAAGACTAGATATAATATTAGTAAAGTCATTTTTTTTATCCCGATAATATACAATAGCAGAGCCATAGTAGTTCGTGCAAAACCATCGATCTCATAACTGGAGGGCAGAGAGTTCGAGGGTTGAGCCAGCCAAAGACCTGCGTATTCATTAATGGTGGCTAGAGCACATAAGAGAGTTCGTGGTCACAATATCCTCCAAGTTTGAACAGTACCTCAGGAGGAGCAGGCCAAGCATAGGGTAGATGTTTCTAAATTATGAGGACCCAACGAGTACAGTGTTACTCGCATCCGTAGCATTCCTTAAGCTACACGTGCTAACATTCATGTGATATGTATTACCAGCTGCACTGGTAAAAATCTACTATTCTCTAGTAGATATAGCAAAGCCGTTTTGATTATCCCGTTAGCCTATTGGTTACCGGAAGAAATAAAAACATGCATTTTCATTATACATCACTGTCTTCATAAATTTTTATAAACATGTCAATGACCAACCAGTGAAGGGTATTTGCAAATATTTTACCTGCCCCATAGGGTACATTACAATTCTGGAAAATTAAAAAAATTTTCTCCTCCCGCCATATGGGGGGGGGCTATATGCTAGTACAATTTTTAAAATTATATTTTTTAATCAGTCTGCGAACTGGCTTGTTATGGATTGGTTTGGAGCACTACGGTCTAGTGTCTTGTTTTAGAAGGGCTGATGAGATCCGAGACTTACAGCTTAAAGTCGATTCCGAACGACTTCGAACAATCATGCCAGTAGTGGGATTCGAACCACGAAGTCCGGAGCAGCATCTTACCCATTCGGCCATCTTTCTGCATTGAATTATATTGCATAAGTCTTTGAATTGTATTGAATCATTGGGAGCCTGATATCTCGAGCACATGTCCTACGATTAAAGCAGGTTTTATTTCAAAACCTGCTATTTCTGTAGTATAGTCTCCTTTTGAAGATTTCCTATGAAAGAATTTTAAAAAAGGTTTAGTCCAAAGAAAGAAAATTTTCTTGTGCAATACTTTTAACCTACAAATATCACTATTATTATTATTTACAATCGGAGGGTACTTTTTATAGCATTGACCACTAACAAGACGCAGATATTTGTTGACTATTTTACTTTGGGAGTTCCATTCAGGCGACCAGCATTACTCCCTGGTACAACACAAACAAACAAAAGAGATCTTCGCAATTTAGAAGCAAGGACGAAGCAGAAAACCAACAAGCTTGGCCTACTAACTCCATGGGTGTTGTTTAGGAACTTGTAAGACATTGCGACCACGAACCTATTTTACGAGTCCCAGCTGCCATTAATGAGCATGGCGGATCTTTGAACGATTCAATCCTCGAAATCACAATCCTCCGATTATTTGATCGATGCCTTTGAATACTGAACTTCGGCAACTTTCGTCTATAAATACTATCGGTTTATTAACTAGCCAATTAACGCTTAGACTTCGATCTGGATATTTAATGTTGAATGAAATTTTACTTATTTTTCAAAAATTGTATTAGTTTTTATATTATGCTGCATACCTGAAATTAAAACCAACCTCAAGGGAAAAAACTGATTTTTGTAAAAAGAATAACAACTTCCGAACCACCAACCTACATGCAAACGGCTAAAGACGTAGAATAACAAAGTTTCGAATCGTTACTTAGAGTAATTATATTTTTAATGTTTCTTAAAGAAAGTTGAGTTTTTTTGAAGATGAATTACGTGACTTTGCATTCTTATATATACCAAGAAATTGTCAAAATTTAGTAGCGTTTGATTCAATAATTAATTCGGTTATTTTGGACAAATATAAAACATCCTTCTCCTTTATATATAAGCACAAATAAAATTGAAAACAACGCATTATTACTAAATTATTTACATTTATTATTCATAAGTTAACAGTAGAATAGCTAAAATTTATGACTATATATAAATATGTACAATAATAAATAAATCAGTCCAATTACTATAAAACTCATAGTAAAACTAGTAAACTCATACTAGTAAACACATAGTAAACTTATAGTAATAATAATAGTAAATTTACTATAAAATATATATTTGTTGCAGGATCATTTTTTAAATTTTATTATATTTGACGTGTTATAAGAAAATTTGAAAATAAAGATAAAATTAAATCTAAAATTATTGATTTTAATATTAAATTTATTTTACAGTTTATATTTAAAAATTAATTATTGACAAATATTTGAATACATTCTATTGTTATTCAAATTATGCAAGCCAGCCAATTTTATAATGAGTTGTTTTATAAGAGAAAATTAAATCTTAAATTACTGTTTTTAATATTAAATTTATTTTACAGCTTATTTTTAAAAATTAATTATTGACTAGTATTTGAATACATTTATACTGTTATTCAAATTATGCAAGCCAGCCAATTTTATAATGAGTTGTTTTATATAACAAATCCATTATTTGTCAAGTCTGATATCATAATACTGGTAACGGGTATGAAATTCAATTTGAAAGGGACAGACATTTTTGTTTTAACTTATATCTTTAAATATATATTTTAAAAAAATAAAATTTAAAAAAAAGTTTTTGATTTTCAATGATAGAAATGTTTTGCAAGGTTTTTGTGCATACGTGTCATTCATTGCTCAAATTAAACCTTAAACATTAATTTATGCTTTTATTTCTCCTTCTTAGGTTTGTTTGGTTTGGAGTGCTAAGGTCTGTTTTTTT